>PITA01000020.1:115275-473760 GCA_004023965.1 Spilogale gracilis
TTTTTTTTTTTTTTTTTTTTTTTTTTTTTTTTTTTTTTTTTTTTTTTTTTTTTTTTTTTTTTTTTTTTTTTTTTTTTTTTTTTTTTTTTTTTTTTTTTTTTTTTTTTTTTTTTTTTTTTTTTTTTTTTTTTTTTTTTTTTTTTTTTTTTTTTTTTTTTTTTTTTTTTTTTTTTTTTTTTTTTTTTTTTTTTTTTTTGGTGTATCCATGGCTGTTCTAAGTTTTAAAATTTTTCATGCAAAGTGTTATTCCCTCATCTCCCCAAATACTTGCTTATGGTATTTTAATTCAGTTTGGAAGACTGTGTTTCCATTTTCTTCACCCCTTTCTTGTTTTTTTGTCTTTAAAGGTATAGAGGTTTTCATTAGCTGAATTATTCTCCTTCTGTGTTTTATTTTTATAGTAATTTTCAATAGATGAAAGCTGTTTCTTAGTGTTTCTCTGGAGAGGGCAGGTAGTTTGGGATGTTTTATAGCATTTGTTCTTTAAGACCATCCTCTTCCATTAGGGCAGTGAAATATAGGTCTTCACAGATAGCCTTTGTTTTGTAGAGTTTTGTTTCATTTGGGAAGGATGGTGTGTCCTTCAGTGTAAATTTGCTTGATTTCTTTTGTCCTGTGAAAGGTTTTATTTCCTCCTCTTGCTTTTTCCCTTCTATCAGGAAGCCTTCATAGGGCTTCCTCCTTTCTTTTTACCCTTATCTTATGCAAAGTGTTATTTCAACATTGTCTCACACCAACTTTTTGAGCCCTTTTGCTGTAGTTAGCAAGCTTATCTTTGAGTACAATTTTCTATTGTTCTCACACCGAGCAAGAGCAAGTGTTTTCTCTTTATGAAGGTTTATTTACATTCATCTCTGGTCTGATGACATTTCCATTCTTCTTGCTTCTGTAGTGTTTTTGTTGTTTTGTTTTATTTTGAGCTGCACCTGCTCTTAAGGAAGGCTTGTAGCAGCAGTTTGAGAGATGGCTCATTGGATTTGGTGTGTGTTTTCCTAGTTATAGGAGGCTTGAAGTTGGGCTTTTTGTGTGTCATAATTCTATTTTTTATTATAATAATTAATTATCATAATTAATTTTCTTTTAGAGGATATAGTAAGAGATTCAGATTTATGCCACATCCATTACTTTGGCTACCTGGAAATCTGGCTGCTGTTTTTCTAGCACCTTAGAGATACCTATCTATTTTCTTCTGGCTTCCATAATTCATTTATAAAAGTCAGATTCACTTATGAATCTCATTCCTTCTTTGAAGGTAATGTGTCTTTATCTTTCTGGATGCTTTTACATTTTTTCTTTGCTTTTTCTTTCAGAGGTTTCACTCTGATTGGCCAAAATATGGTTTTCTTCACCTTTATCTTGCTTGGGATTTGCAGAAATTCTTCAATATAATGGGTGTTGCCTTTTGTCAGTACAAAAGTTTTTGGTACAAAAGTCTTCTTATATTACTTCTTTCCCATTTCCCCCTTTTCTATTTTTTCTGGGGTTCTAGTTAAATACTATTTATTTGAATATTGTATCACACTCCAGACTTCTTTTTTCCTCACTTCTGAATTTTCTATCCCTTTTTTCTTGTTGGGTTTATCTGGATGTTTTTAGTTGATATATGTCTCAGTTCACTAATCCTTTCTTTTCTTGTGCTTATATATTATTTCACCCATCTAGGAGGTATTAGTTTTAGTTAAATTTTACTTTTTATTTACACAATCTTAATTTAATTTAATTTCTTTGTAGACTTCATCTTGTCATCTATTTGGTTAACTATATGGAAAGTAGCTGTCTTACAGTCTATGCCTATAAAATCTATATCATCTACATGTTTCTTTATTTTCCAATAACAGCTTTATTGAGACACAATTCATATACAATAAAATTCACCTTTTTAGAGTATGCGATGCAATGACTTTTTAATAAATAAAAAGTCGTGCAAATACCACTGCTATCCAGATCCAGTATGCTTTTATCACCCAAAGAGGAACCCTGTGTCCATGAGAAGACATCTTCCATTCTTTCTCCCACCAAACCCCTGGCAAGTGCTAATCCAATTTCTGTGCTATGGACTTGCCTAGTCTAGATATTTCATGTAAAAGGAATCCTATCATACATAGTCTTTTGTGACTGGCTTCTTTCACTTAACATAACGTTTTCAAGCCTCATCCTTGTGTTAGCATGTGTCAATATTTTATTGTTTTGTATGGCCAAATGATATTTCATTGTATGATTATATCACATTTTATTTATACATTCATCAGTTAATGGACATTTAGGTTGTTTCTACTTTTTGGTTGCTTTGAATAAAAGTGCTATGAACATTAATGCACACATTTCTGTGTAGATATGTATTTTCATTTTCTTGAGCATATATCTAGGATTGGAATTGCCTATTTTATGGTAACTCGATATTTAACTTTTGAGAAATTGCTCCCAATTTTTCCCCAAATTATCGCACCATTTACATTTCCAACATCAAGATAGACAACTTCTCCTCATCTTTACCAACATTTGTACAGATCAGTCTTTTTATTATTATTATAGTCACCCTTGTGAGTGTGAAGTAGTATCTTCCTGTGATTTTGATTTGTATTTCCTGGGTTACTAATGGTGTTAAGCATGTTTTCTTATGCTTTTTGTTTGTTTGTATGTATTATTTGGAGGGCTGTCTATTGAAATAATTCATCAATTATTGAATGAGGAGCCTAGGTTGTCTTTTGTGTTTTCATGAACTACCAGGATAAAGTCCTTAGGAAAATATCCAAAAATATGCCCAAACTCTTGGCCATGTCAGATCCAGTGATTCCTCTATTATCAGCATCCCCAAGGTTGCAGCCATTTATCTTCACATCTGATGGTCTTCTTAGGTCTCCATCAGATTGGATGGATGCAGAGTCCCTGGGGATAATGTCCAAGAACAGAAGAGGATGAGTCAGAACTTGATTTGCAGTGGGATGACCAGAAGATGTGAGCAGGAGGGGCTAGAAGATGGAGCTCTGCATTTCCATGTCTTGGTCCTTTTAGGAGACCCTGTGGTTGTCAGGAGGGAGGTAGGGATGTGGAGGTGATATGGACGCAGGCCCAGATAATTTACAGTTAATGTCATCAGTTGTAATGTTTTCATACTGATGTGCTTAAATCAACCATTTTTCTATTTGTTTTCTATTTGTTTCATCTCCTCTTAGTTACAATTTATAACCCTTCCTACAGTGTGCTTCCATTTCTCCCCCTCACCCTCAATAATCTTATAACCCTTCCTACAGTGTGCTTCCATTTCTCCCCCTCCCCCTCAATAATCCCCTTGGCATTATTTTATCATTCACCTCACTTCTACATATTATACAGACCCATGAATATGCTGCCTTATGTAGTCACTGACGTTTAATGGAATTAAACTTACCAAAAATTTTTTTTTTAACTTTTTTATGTGCCACATATATTTGCCATTTTCATAACAGTTCTTTCCTTTGGGGGATTGAAGGTCCCATCTGGTATCTTTTTCTTCCTTTATGAAGAATACCTTTTAACATACCTATTAGCATAGGTCATAGAAACATAAGCATCAAATGGCCTTTTTGATATGCCATCTTAGATACCCTGAGTCAGATATGTTTCGTTAGGCTGGCGGATGGTGAACAGGCCAGGAGATACAACGGTGCATTGAAAATGTAGGCTTCAACAGGTAAACACCACAGAGGCTGGGAGTAGAAAATGTACTAGCTGAATCCAATAGTTAATATATTTTCACTTTTTGAAAGTCAGACAAATAAGAGAAGGTCAAGAGATAAAGGCTGACAGTGATAAATGATCATGGGGGTATATTAAAATGTATTTTTGTTTCTCTGCTTTCTCCTTAAACTCTGATTGTATGCCCCATGTTAGCATATTGAAGTTTCCCAAATCAAAGATTACCATGAAAGTTACAATTCAGTGTGTAGCATATTATTCAGTGTAATGTAGATGTTTAATTGATATCTGATGATTGGATACATGAACCAGTGGGTCAAAATTGGAGATTCTAGTAGACCCTGAAGGAGAGGCTCTTCCTTTCTATATAGGCAAAATGTAAGGATCTCAAGGAATGAAATGCCTTTTTTGTCTGTAGTTAAAGGGAGAGAGAAGGGGGAGAGTGGGGTGGTGAACACACAGTGGATAATAGATTCTAAAAGAAAATGAAGAGTTATTTCTCTCTAATGCCCTGTAAGTGTTATCAACCTTATCATTCATTTTGGAAAATTTGGCAACACAATTGATTTTTCAGAAATCCACTATTTGTAGAGCAATAAACTCACTTTTAAGAAGGCAACTAACAAAATCTTAGTTGCCTATAGTAAGGTTGGGGGAAAGAAGAGGATAGACTCAAATTTAGTAGCTTAAACAGATTTCCCACTTACTGAATCTGCCTGCAAACAATTTGCCCTTTTTGAAGAGGGAACCTAAAAGAACAACGATGTAATGAACTCACAAACAGTTGACAAGAAAACTCCTTGTACAGGATAATGGTATTTTTTTTTTCTTGTTGTTTTTCTGTTTCTTATCAGATTAACTCACTTAAGGCAATGCTTTCTAGAGCCTGGTTCTTTGCAAAGAATAGGTGGTGTGGAACTCCCGAAGAACCTAAAGAAAGAATAGCTTTATGTGAAAATTTCAAGTGGACCTTGGAGCAAAACTACACATTTCATACAACATACAGCCACCAACTTGTTTGCCATCACCATAAATCTTGTGATTCTTGAAGGATGCAATATTTCACTTTTTTACCAAAATCTAGAAATTGCAGCTGAGGCTCTTAAGAGAACCACTACTTACTCTCCTGCTCAATCTCATTCACACATAGATGTAAGTCAAAGTCAGAAGCATCCATGTTTGTTCATGTGTATAATCATAAGTGCATAGTTAGCTGGGCTGTTTTTCTGGCTGGTGTTAGAGTTGTTTTCTGGAAAGTGGTAAAAATCTCTTCTGTTTGGATCTAAATATTATCATAGAAGGGAGGTCCAGACTATCATGTAGAAAGTTGAGCTTTGACTTATTCAAGGTCATAAAACTGGCTAAAAGTTTTGTACTATTCTTTGGGGGATTTTTTTCAATTAAATTATGATAGTTACTTTTCTACTAATGTAAAATGACTTTAGAGGTTTTTAAAACTTATTAATCATAACATTGGCAAAAATATTTTTGAAGATGAAACAGAGGTCACTCACACTGGGAGGCATTACAATCTTTATAAAATTACAGTAATTCCAACAACATAATGGTGATAAACCTATCAATGGGATAGAAAAGAAAGTCCAGAAACATTTAGTATATGGCAAAGCTAACATTTCAAATAAGTGTAGACATTTCAATAACTTGATTATTTTTGTTAACTCATTGGAAAAACTCAATTGCCTACATCAAATAATACACCACACTGAATTACGTATTTATTAAGAGTTGAATAAGAAAACAAAAATTATTAGGGCACCTGGGTGCTCAGTGGTTAAGCCTCTGCCTTCAGCTCAGGTCATGATCCCGGAGTCCTGGGATCGAGCCCCGCATTGGGCTGCCTACTCGACGGGAAGCCTGCTTCTCCCTCTCTTACTCCCAATGCTTGTATTCCCTCTCTGGTTGTGTTTCTCTCTGTCAAATAAATAAAATCTTAAAAAAAAAAAGAAAACAAAAATTACTAAAAAATAAAATACAAGTGAAAATTTAAATAACTGAAAAGCAGGGATGTCTTCCTTAAGAATAACAACAAAAAAGAACTAAGTGGAAAATGGCAGATTGAATTTTATTAAAAAATTTCTATATAAAAACTCCTAGGGGTGCCTGGGTGGCTCAGTTGGTTAAGCGACTGCCTTCGGCTCGGGTCATGATCCCAGAGACCCGGGATCGAGCCCCACATAGGGCTCCCTGCTCGGTGGGAAGCCTGCTTCTCCCTCTCTCACTCCACCTGCTTGTGTTCCCCTCTCTAGCAGTGTTTCTCTCTGTCAAATAAATAAATAAAATCTTAAAAAAAAAAAAACCTATACATTTAAATTTAAAAGAACTACTTTGTAAAATTTGTATAATTTTGTAAAATACAATTTTAATAACTTCATAGAAAGAAAGCTATAAATCAGTAAGAAAAATAAGCAAAAATAAATGAGACTGACACAGCAATTCATAAAAGAACTGAAACATTCACTATAGGTATTTAAAAAAGTTTCTGATCACTAATAATCAAGCCAGAGTAAATTAAAAGCAAAAACCAACATCATTTTAATCTATGAAATTAGTGAAGATTTAAAAATATAATAATAATTTCTGGGTTTTGGTAAGGGTGAAAAAATTGGTCCCCTCATAATTTGAACAGAAGACAGGACAATTAAACAACATAAAACAGGATAATTAAATCATGATGGGTACAGACTATGAAATTTTATGTACGTATTAAAATACATGCTTTAACAGAATATTTGATGACCTGAGAAAATATTCTATTGCTAAGTGACGTGTATAGAATCACTTTAAAATAATTTTATCTGATGCTATAACTGTATCTATACTTCATGAAGGATATATACCAGTGATAGGTTTTATTATTAAGTTGCTATATTTTCTAAGTTTAGATAATTAGCATTTATGTCTTCCAGAATCAGAAGTAGTTATTAACAGACAAAAAATCTGGAAGCATATGTAGCAAGAATGTAACAATATCGCATCTAAATTACGATAAAAATAATTTTATCTTTTAATTTTATATTTTCTAAACTTTGTGTATTTAATATTTGATTTTTATAATGAGATAAATCCTTTATGATCCAAATTATTTGTGTAATTATATGTGTACAGAAGAGAATTATAAATAAATATACCCAAAATATCAGGTTTGTTGCCTTCTGGGTAGTGAGATTTTGATGGTTTTAATTTTCTTCCTTATACTTTCTGATACTTTCTATTTTATATATTTTACAAATGTTCAAGAACAAAAATCAAACTACGTTAGTGTCCTTGGTATGTTGTATTTAAATATTGCATAACATTTCTATAGTAGAGTTAGATTTTTTGTGCTTACACATGCTGTATGTAACAGGAAGCAGAGTTTCTGTGCATGAAGGTAGTGATTATGTCTTTAAATTACTAAAAATTAAAACACACTCTAACAGCTTGCTGTTCTTGCTGAAGTGGAGACATGGAGGCCTGCTATAAAACAGGAAACAGTATGATTGCCAAACACTTAATCATATGGGGTCCCAGGGACAAGGGAACTTACTTCGAACTCATTTTGCTCTTTCTGCTTCCATTCTGGTGGCTGGAAAAAGAGGAAGGACAGGGGCAGAAATGTCAAAAAGAATGGATAGGTGGTCATGCTTTTATTTAGCTTTATTAAATGAGTAGGGACGAGTTAGTGGCTGACATACATCAAAATAGCACACAAATAATGGAAGAAACAAAAACCAGCTGAAAGTTGAGTAGACGCTGCCAGAAGGTCATTTAACCTCAATCTGGACTGAAATCCTAGAACAGTGTTAGGAGGAATTTTGACATAATATAAAAATTTGTAAAAAGTGACCTTTCAACGTTTTGTGTAAAGCAAGGTTAGAGAAAACAGAGATTGATAACTTTTGAAGACTAATTTAAAAAGACTAATTATACTGAGGCATTGGGTTTCTTGGTTAATTTGTTTAGTGGCAGCATTAAAATTTTCCTTTAGCTTTTTTTTATTGTGGTAAAATATAACATGAGATTTGCCATTTTAACCATTTTTAAGAGGATATTCTGGTGGTATTAATTATATTCACAATGTTGTGCAACCATCATGACCATCTCTAAAACTTTTTTTATCAGGTCAAATAGAAATTCCATAATCTTTAAAAAAATAACTCGCAATCACCCATCCATTCCCCCTCCCACCCACTACTTTTGTAATCAGGAAATGAATCCTCAGACTTTTTTTTTTTTCTTTTTCAAAACCGTCTTAGTTATTCAAAGCCCCTTGCAGTTTCATATGAATTTGAAGACTGGCTTTTCCATTTCTGTAAAAAGCTGTTGGAATTTTGATAGGGATGGCATTGAATCTGTAAGTCACTTTGATTGTATTAACAACTTTGTACTACGGAGTCTTCCTATCCATGAGCACAGGATATCTGTCCATTTATGTACATCTTCATCAATTTTTTTGGCAATTTTATTTTGGATGACACCCAGAGCACAAGGGACAAAAATCAGAGATAAACAAATGGGACTATCTCAAATTAAAAAGCTTCTGAACAGCAAAAGAAAACTGTCAACAAAGTAAAAAGACAACCTACAGAATGAAGAAAAATATTTGCAAGCTCTACATCTGATAAGCGGTTAATATCTAAAATACATAAAGTACTCATAGCACTCAATAATAAAAACAAAAGAAATAACCCAACTAAAAAAATGGGCAAAAGACCTGAACAGACATTTCTCCGAAGAAGATATCCGAAAAAGCCAATAGATACATGAAAAGATGCTCAGTATCACTGGTCATCAAGGAAATGCGAATCAAAACCACAGTGAGATATCACCTCACTGTTGCAATGGCCATCACCAAAAAGACAAGAGAAACAAATGCTGGCACAGATGTGGAGAAAAAGGAGCTCCTGTGCATTGTTGGGGGGCATGCACATTGGTGCCACTTCTATGCAAAACAGTATACAGGGTCTTCAAAATATTAAAAATTGAACTACCATATAGCCCAGCAATTCTACTTCTGGGGCTATATCCAAAGGAAACAGAGCCCCTAACTCTGAAAGATATCTGAACCCCCATGTTCATAGCAGCAATATTCACAGTAACCAAGACATGGAAATAGCCTAGTGTCCATTCATGGGTGGATAAAGGGGTTGTGGTGTATATACAGTCAAGAGAATGTTATTTAGCCACAAGAGATGAGAAAATCCTACCATTGGTGACAGCATGGATGGACCTCAAAAACATTACGCTATGCGAAACATCAGAGAAAGACAAATACTCTCTGGCCTCACTTGTATGTAGAATCTAAAAGCAAACAGACAAATCTACAAACCAAACTCACAGAAAAAGAGATGAGACTTGTGGTTCCCAGAGGGGGCGAATGGGTGGGGAGAATTGGAGGAAGGTGATCAAAAGATCTAAACTTCCGGTACAACATAAATACTAAGGATGGAATGTAGAGCATGGAGATTACAGCTAGCTGTCTGGTACTTGGGAAGTTGTTAAAAAATAAATCCTAGGAGTTCCCATCACAAGGAGAAAGTTTTTTTTTCCCCTCGTTTTCTTCTTTTTTCTTTTTTAAAGGTTTTATTTATTTATTTGACAGAGAGAGAGATCACAAGTAGGCAGAGAGGCAGGCAGAGAGAGAGGAGGAAGCAGGCTCCCTGCTGAGCAGAGAGCCTGATGTGGGTCTCCATCCCAGTACCCTGAGATCATGACCTGAGCTGAAGGCAGAGGCTTAACCCACTGAGCCACCCAGGCACCCTTCTTTTTTCTTTATGTTGTATCTACAGGAGAAGATGGATGTTACCTGAACCTATTGTGGCAATCATTTTAGGACATATGTAAATCAAACCATCTTGTACACTTTGAATTTATACAGAGATGTAAGTCAATTCGTTTTCAATAAAACTGGATTTTTTAGAAAAGATTTTATTTATTTATTTGACAGAGAGAGATCACAAGTAGGCAGAGAGGCAGGCAGAGGCTCCCCACTGAGCAGAGAGCCTGATGCGGGCCTCGATCCCAGGACCCCGAGATCATGACCTGAGCTGAAGACAGAGGCTTTAACCCACTGAGCCACCCAGGCGCCCTGGATTTCTTTCTTTCTTTCTTTTTTTTTTAATGAGAAAAATAAAACAACATGAGGGAAATTGAGGGGAAAGCTGACTACTTTCTTCATCAGACAAACAGATTGTGTTTAAGTCTCTAAGGAGCTTATAAACTCACACTCATAACGTGGTAATAAAAGATGTCCTGTTTTAACAGAGTACAGCAAGCCTGATTACATCTTTCTTGGATTTCTGAGAACATGGAAATTTCTCAGTGAGAAAATTCTGAACATGAGTTAAGTTATGGGATAATTTGGTAAATGGTAAGAGGAGAAGGTTCAGAAGGTTAGGTAGATCATGTAGAGACTTCCAGCATTGCTTTGGATGTTTGGCATTTTTAAGACGCAGATAGCTGATGCTATCTTGATAATTTCTTTTTTCATCTCAAAAGAAGTAGTAAAATATTTTAGATTTCATTTGCATTTATCAGGATTTTCTGTAAATGCTTCAGACTAAAACAAGATACAATAAAACAAATACTGAGGCAAACCTTGATGTGACTCTAATGTGTAAATCAGGATTTCCTGTAACAGCCCCGAGATGGTTGGGCCAAGCCTGGGCTGCCTGTCCATGAAGACAGAGTGAAGGGCCTGTGGCATTCCCAGACAGACTTCCTACATTCTCAGAGGTGGTGAAGACTCTTCCACTCAAATGGCATCTTCAATCCAAATGAGCCTGGAGGGTTTTACTACTTCAGAATATTTTGGCTGCCAATCTCTAGGAATGTTCCCGAGTCTACTTGGGAAATTTTAAAATTTCCTGGAAACGTCTTATAAAACGATATGGACTTTAAATTTTAACCCTTAGAGTAGGACTTAAGATATTTGCAAGGTATTGCTGGATTAAGTCACAGATCTCCCCCATGGTCTTTATTTGTCATTCTCCCTCTCATATAGACTTTCTGCAGAAATGCCCTTTTTCTTTTCAAGGAAAAAAAAAAAAAGCCTGAATTCTCTTCTGCTTTCCTCTATCTTCCCTGCCAGTTCTGATTGGTTTCTTAACATGTTTGAGGACCTGATGACTGGAAAATGGAGGACTTCAAAATCCGTATCTTAAAATTTGTAGCATAGCTACTTGGATTTTATAATAATATAGGAATGATGTGGGAGTTGATGGTGTAAAACAAATTATAGAGTTGTAGCCGAGGATTTATGAAAACCCTGGTGTGGTGTGAAAAGATCCCATTTCTCACAAAGTAGGTGTCAGTTTCTCAGATTTGCCTCCTTGGGCATTAAAGAAAAGAGTTTTAAGATGATTATTATTATCTTTTGTAGTTTTAATAAGAAAATGCTACTATACTAACATGTAGCTGTATTTACTGAGTAGCTTTATAATATTTGTTAGGATTCCTTCAAAGTAACCTGCAGAGGTAGGTAATTAAGGCCCATTTTCAGATACTAAAAGAGAGACAATAAACTAAAAGAGTTAAGAGGCAGTTACCAGGTCTTGTGTCTGCTGGGCCACACATAGACGGTACCCGAGACATGACTCTTAGATGGTTCATCAGGCCAGCTTTTTAATTTTTTTTTTAAAAGGAAACGATTTAAAAAGTAAGGACATAGCCTTAGTTCTGGACTCGGGGAGCTACCTCTTAGATAAGTCTATTCTGTAAAGTCCTGGGAAGTAGTGACTATCTGTCTAGAACCCAACCCCAGGCTGGCTATTCCACACTGTCATTATGATGGGCAGGAACTATTTTTACTTCTTGGTCCAATTGCGTTGGTCCAGGAGAGGGCACTAGATTCTGGGCCGTCTGATTATGGTTTGGCCAGCCATGTGTTTTCCTGGGTGGCCTGGCTTTAAAGTAGATGTGGCAGTCTCATATAATTTCTCTTCACAAACATTTGCAATTAGGAAGCCAGAAGGAAAAGGTAGGTCGCGGTGGGGTCAGAAGATGAATGGAGGTATTGAGAGATGGGAGGGAGAATTAGGTCTAAAAAAATGGCAAACAGGTTTAAACTTAACATGTGAGGCAGCAAACATGCCTCCTGAAAGTATCCCAACTTCCTGTTCTGAATCCTGTGGGTTGGATGGCAAGGTCATGGTTTCTATGAGGTCTCTGGATCCTTATATAAAAACTCCCATCTCGTCATTTAGGGAGGCAGTTTGAATGCGTCTCTCTTGTTGAAACACACATAACCTTACCATAATCCCCAGAGGGTACCATTTGAAACACAAGAGCCCAGTGCATGATTTCTGTTTCACAAGGGGCTTTAACGACGCCGAAGCACAATGCTACTCTCTGTCCTCTTGATTACAGGGACTGCGAAATGCAGCTTTATAGTTCAGATTGCTTCTTACTGTCAGCTTACAGGAAAGGGCTATGGGAAACATCATGAAAAGAATGGCTTTTTTTTCTTTAATGAAGTATCATGGACTCCATGTTGTATTAGTTTCAGGTGTACAATACATATTCGACACTTATATAATTACAAAATGATCACCACAATAATAGTTACCATCCGTCACCAGACGAAGTTATTATGATATCATTGACTGTTGTATGATGTACTTTCCATCCCTGGGACTTATTTATTGTATAACTGGAAAGTTGTATCTCTTAATACATTTCACCTGTTTTGCCCATTCCCCCACTTGTCTCCCCTCTGGCAACCACCCTTTTTTTCCTCCCTATCTGAGTTGGCTTCCATTGTTTTTTAGAGTCCACAGATAAGTGAACTCATGGTGTTTGTCTTTCCTTGCCTGACTTCTTTCTCTTAACATAATTCTGTCTAGGTCCATCCATGCGGTCACAAAGAGCAAGCTTTCATTCTTTTTTTATGGCCGACTAATATTCTATTATGTATGTATCAGTGCCACATCTTCTTCTTTTTTTTTTTTTTTTTAAAGATTTTTATTTATTTGACAGAGAGAAACACAGCCAGAGAGGGAACACAAGCAGGGGGAGTGAGAGAGGGAGAAGCAGGCTTCCTGCCGAGCAGGGAGCCCGATGTGGGACTCGATCCCGGGTCTCTGAAGGCAGTCGCCTAACCAACTGAGCCACCTAGGCGTCCCATTGTGCCACATCCTGAAAAGAATGGCTGTTTATCCATCTTTATCCATTCATCTGTTGATGGACACTTAGGTTGTTTACATATCTTGGCGATTGTAAATAAAGCTGCCGTGAGCAAGGGGTTACACATATCTTTTAAACTTGGTGTTGTCGTATGAAAGGAAATGTCTTTTTCCTATGACACAGCTGCCTGATTTCTTCTCACTGTGATGCCCAGCTGCGCGTGGGGGAGAAGGTGCCAGTGAAGGCTTCCAAAGAAGTTAGACAGAAGGATGTTTTTTAAGGTTGTTGGGATGTGACATGAAGGTTGCTATTCAGCTATATGGTTTTGGAGCTCATGGGAGCTCAATGAGCAACTCATCCTACTTCCTCACTTGTAGAAAAAGCTGATGGAGTTCCAAAGGACTGTTGGTAATCAGGGCTAGCACAGGAGACCAAAACCAGCTCTCTGCCTTCTGGCCCAGTGTTCTTTCCTCCTTATCTAGGAGCTGACTTCGTTCCTTAGGTGTCTTTCTCGGGCATTTATCCCGCAGGCTCACCAACAGACTGGGGAATGAACTGCATGGGTCTTGGAGTTCATTAGAGAAATAGGTACCTGCTTCTTTGCTTCCTGGTAATCTGAGTGTTAGAGAAAGGGAAATAAAAACATGTTCTGCCCAGATTTCAGCCTTTAAAACTTTTTAGGTCTTTTGGTCCATATCAACCTGAAGGACTGGACAGAGTCTAACTTTCTCACTCAAGAGACGTATGTTGTCATATAGTTATACCTTTTTCAGAATTATGAAGTTAATAAAGAGTAACTTAAAGCAGAAATAATGGCCAATGAACTGACACTGTGGGTTGGACTTCTAGATTGTAAGCTAGGGACTTGAGTGAAGTCACAATGAAGCTTTATGCTTCCCATCTTGATTTCTTTGCCTTGTATGTGCCATAAAGCTGTTTTCTTGGAGATTGGCTGAGTTTTAATTGACTTGTCACCTGTAGTGTATTGTTCCCATTGAGCAAAAAGCTGGTAAATTCAGCTGGGAGGATTTGCCTGAGGCAAGGTGTCATAACCATTCACAAATCACCGCTTGTATCCTGTTTACACCACCTTTGCCCCACATCAGCCTGTGTAACAGATCTCATTGCCTTTTGCACAAAGGGAGAACTGGGCCTGTAAAATGGCAGTTGTATCACTGCAGCCATCTTCATGCTATGCTTTAGGAAATGATGAAACAGTGGGTCCGTTACACTGAATAGAATTTGAACAAAGTGTGTAAGAGGCAGAGCGAGTGAGACAAAGCCATGGGACCCTAACTACCATTTGTTGAGGGTCTACTGTGCACCAAGCACCCTCGCCATCGATACTGTGCTTCACTCCCATGACTATCCCATGAGACAACCTGTCTACATTTTACAGATAAGGAGACTAAGGATCACAGAAGTGGAGATTATGTATCTGGGAAGTGGCAGAAGTGCCATTTAAATTCAGGTCTATTGGGAGGCCTTGGTGGCACAGTTGGTTGGACATCTGCCTTTGGCTCTGGTCCTGGGATTGGGTCTCCCATTGGGCTCCCTGCTCAGCAGGGTGTCTGCTTCTCTCTCTGTCTGCCACTCCCCCAGTTTGTGCTCTCTCTCTCTGATAAAGGAATAAATAAAATCTTTTAAAAAGAGATTCTCTAAGAAAAGAAATAAAAACAAAAAATCAATTAAAAAATAAAAAAGTGAATCAGGTCTATCTTCTGTAATGCCCATAAGCGCTCTTCATCAGTACATTATCCTGCCTTTCACAGGACTGACACATCCTGGCTGTTATAGCAACTTCAAATCCTCCCTGACCCACTAAGGTGGATTATAGGTGAAGATAAATGCTTCCTAGAAGGACTGAACACAGCTCTCCATGGCTCAATCAATAAACAAACCCTTACTGATACAAACTATATGCATGACACTGGGCGGCATGCTATAGTAGGTTCCAAGAAGTGGAAGAAACAGGCATTCCCCTCAAGGACTGTCTAATGCAGTTGGGGTAATAAGATGTGTGCATCAAGGGTCACTAACAACACGGGGCTTATATGATAATAGCTGACAAGAAATACCTTAAGGGTAAGGAAGAATAATTAGAAGATATAAGGTCATCCTTTCCCGCCAGGAGAACAGAGACTTGCTGTATCAACTATGCCAGAAGTATCTTTATGGAACTGGCTAATTTCATTTGAACTGGACTTGATTTCTGGGCTGCTGGGTCGGCTGACCCCATTCTGGCTCTAAACTTAGACGATTTGTGAGAAACAGCTAAGCCATAAGACAGTAGAAAGCTTATAAGCTCTGTCTCAGGATTCTGTTGATGGACACTGGACCCTTGTCTCAAGTGTACCATCATCCCTCTAGACTTACCCTTGTTGGAGACTGAAATGTGTGTGGCAGATAATTAGCAGCTGGGAGAGTTTGGGATGCCACACTCTTGTAAGCAAGATAGTATTATCCTGAAGTACTTTTTCAATTCCGTGAAGTCCAGAAAAATACCTCTGAAGCTTAAGGAAAAGCTACTTGTGATTTTCTGCCCTGTCACCTTTTTCGGCGATCTTGATGGGTAAGTAACGTGGCATTTGAACTGAGTCATCATAGATCTCTAGCAATTAGTCAGTCACGTCCAGTAATCTTTGCCTAGCATCTCCTCAGGAGAAGGCCCATTGAGAAAGAGAGCAGCGTGCCATCAAACACTGGTGGCTGTTTGCTTCTTCTCTTTTGTGTCCTAAATATGTCCCCTCAGCATGCCAAGCTGACATGCCTTGGCCCCACTGTCAGGCTTGTTTGTAAAAGCTACCAAATCCTTGTTTTACATGCTCCGTGTAGTCCTCCCATGTCTGGCTGTATACTGCGATGTCATCAATCAATGCCACACTGAATTCACCCAACTTCATCAGCACCGTGTTTACCTTCATCTGAAATGTTGCTGGTGTGTTCCTTCTGCTCAAAAGTGAGCCCCTAGAACTCATCTAAACCTGAGTCATGGCCAAGGCTACCTGGATAGTGATGTTCCCCACAATGACAAGGGCTCTTCATTGATATGTTCAGATTGTTCGACGGCATTCCTACCTTTGTGATCATATCTTGCGTTTCGTTCTAGGCGTAACTCAGGGGAGCACCACAGAGGCTCCCATGCTTCTAGCCTGGAAGCCATTGTTTTACTTTAGTTAAAGCTCCAGCCATGCAGAAGAGTCAGAATGTATGTAGTGATCATAACAATAGTAAAACTGTGGTCTCTTTCCTTCAGAGGAAAGTGCTCCAGTGTTGGCTAGGAGAAGAAAAATGCATAATTGGATGTAGACATCTTGCCTTTATCCAAGTCTAGAATCTCTGAGCTTATTACTGACTTATGTCTCCAAAAGGTGGCACAAAAGACACATTTGATTGTGTATTCCTGCAAGGGCTGATTCTAGTCTTTGGCCCATCCAGTGACCAGTAACTAATTATTTAGAGGAAATGTTTGTAAGGATGGCCACAATGCTAACTTTGTTGATGTTGTTACCTCTGTGGAAAATTCTGATGGAGAAAGGAAGTTTTGAATATACATGTGAGCTGCTTCTGATCCACCATCTTTTCTTTCCTCCCCCTTTCTAGTGTCATTAAAGGGAGAGGAAGGTCTTTTTATTTACTTTCCCATCATCCACAAGATATTTGACAAAGGAAGTTGCTCTGAAATCCAGTGTAGAATCTTAAGGTCTATCAGAGTGTTAGTGTGGTCACCCTTCTCTTCCTCTTTCCTAGATACACTATTCCACAGAACTACCCTCTACTTCTTAGTGCCCTTGATCCTTTAAGCAGTCACTTATAAGTAAACCCAGACATTACTTTTTTGTTTTTCTCTTCAGCACTCTTTATTGAAGCCTACTAGCCTTGTGAGTTCATCTTTGATATCCAGCTTGTCAGTTTCTAAGTTAAGTGAATTAAGAACTTAGGTTCCAGAGAAGGGTCCCTGGTCATGGTAGCCATCTTTATTTTGGTTGGCCATATTACTCTATCAGGGTCTCCTTGCTAGAGCAACAGGAAACTGCATGGGCCACTCCTCCTGTTCTCTCCTTAGGACTTATTCCTGGGTTTCCCCATTGCCCAGTTGTCTATGCTCCCCACTTTCTGACCTTAACTGTGAAAGCTCAGCTCTCAACCTTGGGTAGGACTTGAGCAGTGAGTGGTCAATTAGTAGAACCGGGAAGTCACTTGGCAGGAATTTTCCAGTGCTTCAGAAAGCCTGTCAACACAGCCCCAGTAGGCACACAGTTTTGTTTCATTTTAATTTTCCTCCAGGTATGTCACAAAGTTAGAGCACGGAGGGCCAGGAGGCCTGTTGTGAAGGGTCGGTGGTACAGGGCACAGTGAGCTACGTCCTGGGGCTGAAAGTTGGTGCTCTGGCTAACCGTCCCACATCTCTGCTCAGGGCATGGACACTGGGATCCAGGAACTCACTGGGAAAGCTGCTGTGTCTTGATAAAAAATTTGTAAATTTACCTGCACACATAATAATCCAGAGACAAAATTTTCTTGGAGGAAAGAAACTGGCTGTCTTAAATGTTGCCACATTACTAGATCCCCTCTTCTCTGCAAGATCTGCCTTTACATATTAAAAAGGAGGGGGGGAAAAAAAGGAGGTAAAGAGAGAGGACCTTGGCATATTTCCCTAAGCAGGGAAATTGCCCTTACCCTAAGGTGAAAGAAAGTGTGAATGGTGCCTTAGAGGCAATTCAGGAAGTATTCATTAATCAACAAGTATTTATTAAGCACTATTTTCAGAATTGTGCTCAGGGCTATGGTAGGATAATAAAAGAAGTGTAAAATAGAATTCATGCCCTCCAAGAATTTATGCTCTAATTGGGGAAGGAGAAATAATAAAAGGCAGTTTAGAATAAATGCTAAATTGTGTATTTCAGATCATAAGAATTGTAAGAAAGAAGCAGGTTTTCACTGAGACCTAGAATAGTCAGGGAAGCCTTTGCTAGAATGATAAGGGCTTGAAATGAATCTTGAAAGATGGGTTAGATATAGTTAAATGACCCCCACATTAATTAATTCAGAGAATTAATTAATTCTGATGGTGGGGAATGTGACCTAGGATACAACACTATCGCCACCATTCTCTTTAATTACAAAGAGGAAGAATTAACCTAGACCATGAAAGAATTTCAAATGTGTGGCCACGTTTGAGACAATTTATAGGCATTCCACTTAAGGAGCAAGGTTTCTTCTAATTGACCTCATTTCTCCTTTCCACTTTTTTTTTTTTTCTGTAGGCATCATAACCTTTAAAATTTTTGAACTATAGCCTTGCATTAACACCCTTTGCACCATGTGAACATTCTTGTAGATTTGGATTGGAGATGGGCCTGTGGACAGCCCAAGATGCTCTCCCATGTCCTACAATACAGAGCTGAGACTACTGGAGCCACAGCACCCTTGCAGAAGTCAACAGGGCAGTCCCTTCTTGTTTCCTAGGTGACAGCCAAATGGCATTGCCCAGTCTCCAGTGTATCTTGCAGGGGGATCCAAGCTGCCACTTCCTTTACATCTCTTTCTATGCCCTGGGAAAACTTCTTTGCCATCATTCCGTGTCGTCTCGAATTAGGCTCCAGTTTGCAAAAGAGATCAATTCTACCCCTCCCAATTTACCGCTCATTTTGCCCTGTCCATGCACAGTGACTTGAAAAGTTCAAGGAAAGCCCTTCAGTTTTGGGCATGCAGAGTGATAATAATATTAACTCACACTTTTGTAGTGTTTTCACATTCTTACTCAGTTTGTATACCAGTTCCATGAGGCAAGTGAGAAGTGAAGGATTATGAAAACCATGCAGACATGCTTTTAATTTTATGTCCAATAATATAAAGGAATTTTTAAAAGAAACACTTTAAAATGCTTATTTTCCCCTTTTTATAGAAGTCATACTGGATAATTGTAAAAGAAAATGTGTAAAACACACATAAACCCATATATACTTCATTTAGAAAGAAGGAAAAAATTTGGGTGAAAAATCTGAGCTTTAAGAGGTTAAGACCTGGCCAAGGTGACATTCCTAAAAGAATGGCAAGGCTGGACTGAAGTCTAGGTCACATGAGGCCAAGTCCTATGCTGCTGGAACAGCTGGGATGTTATTGGAGAACATTAAAAGGTAAAGACCAGCAGCATTGCCATCTTTGATATTCAGGAGGGCATATAATTTTATCAATACAATACAAAGGTTAATGGGATTGCCTCCTTCCAACTCTATCATAGTAAACGCAGGCTTTATGGCAACGTTAAAAAAAATGACCTCTCTCTGCTTTATGCTGATTATTAACTAAGATTATCTCACACCAGAGATTTACTATACCAGAGAGCACTGACATCACTAACTGCTATTAAGTATATGATACTTCTACTCCATAAAGTGGAGCAAAGTACCTTTGTCAGCAATGTAGGGAAAACAGACTTGGCCAGAGGTATTCATCCCATGTGAAACAGAGCTGCTCTCCACAGGAATCTATCAGTTTAATAATAATGTCCATATCCACCTGATGAAAGTATCCAGATAGTCTGCTCTGTGTTTCTGTTCTTTTAAATACTAGAATGAGATCAACTTTCTAGTTATTTCAGTAGGTTGGAAGGAGTGATCAAAACCTTCTAGTTGCAAGAAAAAGACAGGACCAGAAAACAGTTGAACCAATATGTCTGATATGGCTTCAGATTTTAGTTTCTCAAATAATTAACATTGTGATGTCCCTAAGGAACTAAGTTTTGTTTCCAAGAGGTGGTAATAATGGAGAATGAGATAGGTTGAGTTATTTTTTCATAGGCAAATCCACATTAAGTTTCTTAGTTAGGATTCTTGCAGGAGTTATTTACTCAACAGTATAAACTTCAAACAACATTGATCTAGTGCCTGGTATTTCTGAGACATCAATATAGGCTCTGGGGATGCAGAGATGAAAGATACAGCTACCCTCAAGAAATCCTCACTGTAGTAGCAAAGATAATAAGAGCTCGGGGAGAGAATGCTGAGGGAGGGTATTTGGGAACCTGACTGGTCCATAATAAACCCACTGTGTGGTGGGATAGAGATATTGTCAAAGTGGATTTTCTAAAAAGAAGCTTTCTGAAGCTTATATTTGGGGTTCTAGCCAAATGTCATGGATAGCAGCTCCTTCTGGCCTTTGAACCAGTTGTAGTAAAATGTCTGCCCTGCTCTTACAGCTCAGCCTCTAATTCTATGAGGGATACTGGAGGCCAAGGTAGCAGGATAGTTGGGGTTCTGGCCACTTTTTAAGAAAAGTAAACACTTGCTTTTATTAGCATAGGTATATAAAGTCTTATAAGATTTTATTTTCATGTATCAAAGTTACTCATCCAATTAAAATAAATATTAAAATAGGTATGGAGAATTCTCATTTTTATAAATGATTTTCCATTGAATGAACATGGCAGAAACTCTGTTCATTTTATACCAAAGGTCATTCAAACAACAACAAGGCACGACATTGTGAAATTTCAGAACACCATGAATTAAATTAAGAGATTATTGTAAAAAGTTGCAGTAATAGTACAAAGAATGTCCACATTATCTTCATGGAGTTCTTGCGATTGTTAACATTTTAGCACATTTGCTTCAGTAACATCTCCGTGGTCTCTGTATCCAAATATGTATGTCAAGATCCATTCAAGATAGAGAACTACACAGTCACTTGGAAAGTTTAATATAAAGAATTACTAGCTGTAACAGGGGACTGTAGGAATGAGAAATTATTTAGTAAGAAGCAAAGAGAACAATTAACAGTGTATGAATAGCAGACATAAGGAGGAGCCACTAGCCTTACAGCGGAGATAAAGTGCCCAAGAGAGGTCTCTTTAGAGCTGAGATCCCAGATCTCACTGAAGAGGGCATGGCTGTGGTTCATCGAATGGTAAGGAAGTTGTTGTGGTCCTGTGCTGATAGAATTCGCTGGAAATCCACCCTCTCGTGTGCCAGAGAAAGTCACTCACTGGGAGATGTACCCCTAGAGGTGATGGCTGGTGGAAGCTATTGGCTTACTGGGTGCTTTTGGTCGCCATTCGCAGCTGACAGCAGGTAGCAGAGAAGCTGGTCGTGCTGTAGGATTGAGTGTTGAGGAGCCACTGGTCTAGCGGGAGTTGGGCGCTAAGGACCCAGCTAAACACCCTTGCCAAAGGGGCACGATGGAATCAGGAAACAAGACCCTTTTCTTCTGCAATATTTCTTTAGCTCCCTTTAAGGATAAAGCTTGTTATTGGCTGGCAAAAAAAAGAAAAAGCAGAAACAAAACCAAAAAACGAGAAGGTCCAGATATGCTTCTGCAAAGTAGGCAACAAAAGTTGAATTTGAAGTTGAGAGGCGAGGAATCAATAACTGAATATTTTAATTCTTTTTCTTAACCACTTGAGAGCCACTTACAGACATATGCCCCATCAGACACCCAATGCCTAATACTCTAATATGTATTTCTCTCCAAAGAAGGACACTTTCTTTTTCTTTCTTTCTTTCTTTCTTTTTTTTTTTTTTTAAGATTTTATTTATTTGACAGAGAGAAACACAGCCAGAGAGGGAACACAAGCAGGGGGAGTGAGAGAGGGAGAAGCAGGCTTCCCGCCGAGCAGGGAGCCCGATGTGGGGCTCGATCCCGGGTCTCCAGGATCATGACTTGAGCCGAAGGCAGTCACTTAACCAAGTTAAGCCACCCAGGCGCCCCAGAAGGACACTTTCTTACATGACCACAATTCAGTCTTCCAAATGAAATTGGCCCTGATACAATATGACCTCAATAAAGCCTCCTTTTCCCACCTCGTTCAGGTTTTAATCCAGGATAGCAGTTTGCATTCCGATGTCATGTTTCTTCAGTGTCCTGCAGCCTGAATTAGTGCCTCAATTTTTGTATATATTTCATGACCTTAAAAATCATAAAAATCACAGGCATTTCATTCTGTAGAATGTCTCTCAGCTGAGTCTTCATGCACAGTGGGCACGACCACCAAGTCTAGAGACTTCCTATATATTATAGCATGAATGGATTATTCCATTTCAGAGAGAGAGGCTGAAATGTTCAGTTATTATTTCTATTTTGTGGAGAGGCAAACTGAAGCATGATAGGACTTATCAGAACCACCTAAGAAACTTACGGAGGGAGAAATTTCCCCTGGGTCTTTGGTTAGAGTACTGCCTTCTTCTCACACTCTGATCCCCTGGTAGACTTTGTAAAGGAGGTCTGAGATGCCATGGGGTAAACATGGTTTATTTTTCTGGAACTTCCATTTTGCTCAAGGGTGACTAATTTAAAGCATTTCATATACTGTATCTTGAATACAATATATGAGTATCTCGTCAACAAAACTGACTATTAAATATCCCTTGGTCTCTTTTGTTACAAAGCACTACCACATTTTTCACCTCCTCTTGCATTGAAGTTGACATCGTGCGTTTGAGTATAGGACAATGGAATGTGGTGGACTTCATCCTACCACTCCCATGCATGAACTATGCTTCTACAATTTTCTCAATGTTTATCTTTTTTTTTTTCTCAAGCACTGGCTGGAGGTAAATGATCCTGTGGGGGTATTCCAAACCCCTCCAAGGTGGTGGAACCACTAAGAACAGCCTGCCTGCATTAGATTGTGACATGAGTAAGTAATAAGCTATACATTTAGATTTGGGGATTATTTGTTTAGCAGCTAGTATTGCTTGTTTCTTACTCTGACTGGTATATATGAAGATAAACCCTGCTTAGTAATTTTAAAAATAAAACAGTGAACTTGCACTGGTATGTGGGACTTGTACCTAGTGCTGCTTTGAACTCTGTCTTAAGAACTTCTGGGAAAATGTTTGTAATCTTCTGGCCTTTGACCACTTCCAACAGATTTTCAGAAGCTCTGGTCTACCAACAACAATAGGTTCAGAGGACACCTATAGGAGAGTAAAATTCTTTTCTTGTCTTTTATTAGAGACATAAAAGCCTGCATGGCTTGCATTCCCTAATACAGACAAAATGATAGTAACGCGTATGAAAATGGATTTCCCGAAAGAGAAAACAATTGGATTTACATTTTTGACACCAAGTGTCCTGCATTTTGAAGTTCCTAGTGCAATTATCAATATTTTCTATGCTCCAATTCTTTTGAATAAATACTCACTCCTTGGAGATTTCTGTTCCTGTATTATCATCACTCACTGTACATCCTTCTTGGTGATTTCAATATCTATCTTGCTGTCTCTTCTAACACCCAGGCTTTTCAGGTGTGTCCTCCACTCTTTTGATGATCTTATCCTTTGTGTTCCATAAGCCATTCATTTCCCTAGGCATGTCCTAGGCCTTGCCATTATCAATAATTTTTAACACTTCTACAATTTCAATTTGATGTATGCTATTTTTTGATCACCACTTTTTATCTTCCTAGCCTCCCTCCACCCTCTGGATTCCTCAAGTCTTATAAGTATTAAACCCAGTTAAGATATAGAATCTATTGATGCTGTTATATTTTCACGCTCCCTCCTCATCCTTGTAAACTTACCTTCTTACCCAGATAAAATTCTTTGGTTATGCATTGTAATCACTCCTTTGGATAACTTTCCATTTTCTTACACTTACTGTATTTTTTTGATTAATCAAAGTTGTGAGCAGTTCAACCCTCAGTTGATATTGTGCCTGTGCACTTGCAACTGAGAAGCTGGAGGAGAACACACAACTGTGTTGACGGTTTCAATTTAAAATCACTGTCGTTATTAACCTCACACAAGCCCGTACTATTACCCAGAAATCATACTGTATCCTTCATATCCATTCTTTTTTAGATATCAAACTGTTTTTTCATGCCTTCTCCTCCCCCAGGCAAGCATGAGTGCCTTCTCACTGTCTTCACTCTCTACTGATGACTTTGTTTTCTGTTTCACTGTGAAAAACCTTCCATACGCAGTTGCTATCATGTCTGTAGTCCTACTAGGACGTGTGCCTATGAAATCTGGCTTCCCTGAGCTGCCTGTGTTCTGCATATGGCCAGCCCCTCCATCTGTCCATCAGATCTCACCTTCTCTTGCCTCTTGAAGAATGTGCTGATATTTTTCCTATGTTAAAAAAAATCAGAAAAAAAACAAAAACCCACCAGTAACCCTGTTTGCCCCCCCTTTTTTTTATTGTTACTCAATTTTTTTTTCCAGTGTTCCAAGATTCATTCCCCACTCCCTGCACCCAGTGCTCCACGCACTAAGTGTCCTCGTACCCACCACCAGGCTCTCCCATCCCTCCATCCCCCTCCCTCCAAGTCCCTCAGTTTGTTTCTGTGTCCAAAGTCTCTGTTGTTTCGTTTCTTTCCCTGGATTACCCTAGTTCCCCTTTACTTTCCTTCACCCACTGTCCTCCAGGTTACCCCTCATGCACTGCAAGTAAGTGAAACCATGCGATACTTGACTTTCTCTTCTTGGCTTATTTCACTCAGCATAATCTCTTCCAGTCCAGTCCATGTTGCTACAAAAGTTGGATATTCATCCTTTCTGATGGAGGCATAGTGTTCCATTGTATATATGGAGCATATCTTCTTTATACGTTTGTCTGTTGAAGAGTATCTTGGCTCTTTCCACAGTTTGGCGATTGTGGCCATTGCTGCGATGAACATTGCTGTACATGTCGCCCTTCTTTTCACTACATCTGTATCTTTGGGGTAAATGCCCAGTAGTTGCCCCCCCTTTCTAAACACTACTCTAGTCCTTTCCCTTCCTTGGGATGAAACTCTGTGAGGAGTTGCATAGCTTACTGCCTCCAACCTCACATCTCTCCTTTTCTCTTGAGACAGAAATTCACATGATTTTCTTGTTTCCTTTATGTCTCTTTTCCACCACTCCCAACATTCCTTAGCTTTCTTCTTTGCTTTATTTATTTCTTAGGTGCTAATCGCTGTCTAATATTATGTGATGCATTTTCTTTATTTGTCTTGCTTAATTTATGTCTTTCTTACAAGATGATAAGTTCAGTGAGGGCAAAAGACTTCAGTGCAAGTCACGCATAAGATACAGAAAACACAGTGTGACAATTTGTGTAGTACACTTTAGTTCCTCTGTGCCTGAGATCTGAGGTCCTGATCTAAGATCATCACCTGAGGAGTCCTTTCAGGGAAAGGACCGTCACAGCAGGTCAGTGTGAGTCATCCGTGTGAGGCCTGTGCTGCTACCCTTTCCCCCCACCTCCTGAGGTGCCTCCTCTCAAATCCTTCAGCTCCCCTCCTGGGGGACTGCTATCAGCACCATGCAATTGCAGTTGAGCTGATCACTGCCATTGTGTTTCTAGTAACCGCCTGAAAATTGCAAATTAAATCTGCACAACCTGGCACCAGAAATTGTTTTATTCATCTTTTTTGTTTTTTGACCATGACAGGTGTGGTTGATTGAGGGCCACAGACACATAAATGTTACAAATATTAAGCCTTGTTTTCATACTTCATAGAGGGAAGCCGGTTGAGTATGCGGAGCTCTACCCTTATCGCTGTGAATAGCTCCTCCCTGACTTCTGGTCAAATCGTGCTCCAGGTGACATGTAGCCCCCTCTCTCTTTAATCTGTTTCATTCTACTTTATTTTCTCTTTCCCTTTAGTATGTTGGTTGTTTCTTGGCAGTGGCATATTTGTTGACTTGCTCTTTTGGTGACATCTTCTTTTAATAAGGAAATCTGTCTCTTGGTGTTTCCTCGCCTAAGGGTGTGCTTACTTAAAGTGTAAAATGTCAAACTCTACCAAGGATGACAATAACCCTCTGGGTGAAGAAGAATCAGCCACCGTATTATTAATCACTCAAAAGGTAGACAGGAAATATCAAACCTCTCCAAGAAGAGAACCACTGAAATTAGCCAGACTCTGCACCCTCCGCGTTTCATGGCCCTCCCCTCCATCTTGGGCATTGGCCTACGCTCTCCCCTCATCCCTCAGCACCATTGCAAAAGTCAACAGGAAAAAAAAAAAATCAAGAGTCAGAAAAACCCACCTAGTAACAACTATGCTGGCAGGTTGAATTTTACCCAGTGACAATCACACTGGCTAAGAAAACATAGGAAACATTCCTTTGTAGTGAGTTGAGACTCGCTTAGAGATAAGTGTCACAATCTATGACAGGGATGAGGGGATGAGGGATTAGGCAGGTGGCTACACTCTGACCCTTACTACTGCTTGACTGGCAGAGCTGGCATTCCCAGCTGTCTTGACTTAATATCCCTTAAAAACCTCAGCAGCATGATCCTCGTGAAGCTGCAGAGAATCAGACCCTGCAGTTTAACAGGGATGAAAACTGGGCCTAATGATACGCTACATGGTCATGATCTTTCTAGACGGTTGCACAAGCATGAAGAAATGGGTAGGAGGGCCTTATCTTGGTCTGTCTATAGACCAAAAAGTGATCACAGATTTATTTCAGAGTGAAGTAGTCTAGCTGCCAACATTTCTATATCTGGCACACACACACCTGTGCCCGTAAGCATTCTTTCGGTAAACTACTCAAAAAATTAACAACACCCCACAGAATGCTAGTAACAACTCCCCAAATTCCACATCTGTGGAACTCAAAGCAGAGTGTCTTCTGTGTTGATCCCTTATACTTAATAATACTTCTCTTTCGTTCCAGCCAAATCATGGCTTTATGATGATCTTGGCATAGTGCCAGAAGCATCATCAGAACTTGAATTTTTCCAGTGGGAATTATCTTGAAAGTTTTTAAAAAAATTATGTTTATGTTACATTTTCCATGATTATTTAGAGCTGTAATGGCACATTTTATTTTTATAAATTTATAATATTTATAAATAGTATTTAGATAGTATTTATAATAGTATTTAGATTATTCAAAGGAGCAATTAACATAAAAGATACAGTTTATGATCCAGACTTGTAACTTCCAGTCTGAAACTTCAGGGGCCAGTTCAAAGCCAACAGAATCAATGTGATTTGATAGTTGATCAAGTCTACATATAGTGGTTCATCTGGGCTTTAATCCTTTTTTAAAAAAAAAAAGATTTATTTGTTTTTAGAGTGGGGCAGAGAGAGAGCGTGCACAGGGGAAAGTGGCAGAGGGAGAGGGAGAGAGAATCTCAGGCAGATTCTGCAGTCAGCACAGCCCTATGCAGGACTCGATCTCATGACCCTGAGATGAGGACCCAAGCTGAAACCAAGAGTTGGATTCTTTTTTGTTTTTTAAAGATTTTATTTATTTATTTGACAGAGAGAAACACAGCCAGAGAAGGAACACAAGCAGGGGGAGTGAGAGAGGGAGAAGCAGGCTTCCCATGAGCAGGGAGCCCAATGTGGGGCTCGATCCCGGGTCTCCGGGATCATGACCTGAGCCGAAGGCAGTTGCTTAACTAACTTAGCTACCCAGGCTCCCCCAAGAGTTGAATTCTTAACTGACTGCGCCACACAGGCACTCCCTGGACTTTAATTCTTAATAAGCAATCAGAAGTGTAGCTTGGAGGAGTTTGGAGTTCACATAGCTACCTGCATTCCTGCAAAACTGTACCTGAGTATTTCAAGATACAGTGTTCAATGCTAGGAATGCTTCTATTTGACAGACACTATTAGTGTTTTATATGCATTATTTAATTCATTCTCATGCAACCATTTGAAATGGAGATTAGTGTACGAATTTTTTAGATGAAGAAATTGAATTTCCAGGAGATGAAGAAAGAGAATTTCCAAGAGGTAACTTGGAATAAGCAGAAGAGTTGAGTTTCAACTACAGATCTGTCTGAAAGTCTAAGTTCAATCTTATTTCTAAAACCTGCTGTACAAGAAAACTTTATTATATTTTGCAATAGGTAAATATTTATTGATTTCAATGCATAGATTTTTCTCTAGATATTTGGATTGAATTCACACACATGGTTTTTTTCCTCTAATTCCAATACATCACATCTTTGACTTGAGTTTGAATTTTTAAAAATTATGAAAATATTCTCAGGGAATAAATTGATTACAAAAATTCCTCAGAGCTCTGAGATGTGGTACACTTTTCTAACCTAACATGCAAGAAAATATGCTCATTACATAAGGATTGGTAAGCCTTATGTAGTTTTGAAATCTGTTGTAAAATTTGGAGTATAGACTAAAATCCAGGCTACTGAACTCTGAAGAGTTATAGTTCCATCTGAAACCAGAATGAATACCCACATATCAGCAACATTTAAAAAAATTCAACAAAATATTGCACACATACCACAAGCCAATAAACACATGAGGCCCTATATTCCAGTAGACAGTAAGAAAGACATTTCCCCTCCTCTTATGGATTTCACACATTTTGAAAATTACAATAAATATATATTTTTAAACTTGAAAACAAAATCTACTAAGGGGAGTGATTTAGGAATATTTTATTCTTTCTGATAAATGAGGTTCTAATGGCATTTAGTGAAAGTTAGAATGACTGCGGTGTGGGTTATTCTGTTTTTATGTTGAGTTAATTATCTTGGAGCAACATGGACAAGGCAGGAAAATCAATGATTAGTTGACTGGTCATTTATATTTATGGGGAAAATTCATAGTAAGTGCAAGTTATCCCATTATTTTCTTCCTTTCTTGTTTTGCAAATGATTCAAAATGATATGTAGTAGAATTAGTATGAATATCAGGTTTAGAGTAATTCAATTTGGGTTAAAATTCTTGAATCATGTGATTAATTGAAATGAATATCCTTCTCCATAATTTAAACATCTTCAGTTTCAGTGGTTTAGAGACTTGTGTAGTAGCCTCCTTTGGCTGACTTAGTTTAACTAAAATGAAACCTTCAGGGTTTTTGATTTGACAATCATGCTGAATTACAAAAAACATCTGAGGGTTTCTAGAGCATTTAGCATTAATATTTGGGAAAGAAGAAATGTAGTTGATGACCTATGAACAAAAGTTTCTGTATACCTTACCAATGGAGACACAAAGGCCACTGAAAGAGCCTTGAAATAAACTAATAAGCCACAGTTGTGCAGGCTTAAAATAAATATCAACTAAGATTTATATTCAGATTGATGTTGAGGTTAGTTCCTACTGCTAGGCAACCAGTTGACCTAAGTTTAATTTAAATTGGTATTGTAGTATCTCCTAATGGGAACTGTCAGTAAGGAGAATTTCTGTGACATATGGAATGTAATGATGCTTCCCTCTTTCATACCCTCACTGTTAAAAAATGACTTCATATCTGTGATCATGTCTATGAAGTCAAATGGGGTGGGACTCTATTACAATTATCAGAATAAATTAGGCCAAAATAACACTTTCATTAAAATTATTCAGGAAATAGGAGGCATGCTCAATATTTTGGGTTTGGACCATCTGATTTCCTGATTCCTCTGCTTTCTTTTGTATTTATTCACCAGGGAGGTCACATGAAATCAAATTTAGTAGTACTGCTATGCTTTTTTTTCCCTTGCCTTTGCATTATCCCCATCTTCTTCACTAGTTAAAAATTCTAGCGCTTTCTGGCCTTTTCTGTTTCTACAGCCAAGTCAGAAGCAAGGACCACCATCTCAGCTGCACATATTTTAGGGTCCCAAGGTGGGAACAGTGGTTCTCTGGAACTCTCAGCTTCCTGTTCCTGTCCCCTTAAATCAGCTAAAATGATGGTGGATTTATTGGATATATCAGCTGGCATCCTAGAGAATGGCAAAGTAAAACTGCCAAAATGTTGAGTCCCAGTTAAGCTCTTGTGTAAATCCTGGAAAGACATTGTCAAGTCTTGTGTTGTTTCTGTTTACCTTTGTCAATGATGCCAAATCAAGACTTTGTA
Organism: Spilogale gracilis; assembly: GCA_004023965.1. Classification (NCBI taxonomy): domain Eukaryota; kingdom Metazoa; phylum Chordata; class Mammalia; order Carnivora; family Mephitidae; genus Spilogale; species Spilogale gracilis. Next base: position 144,831 of record PITA01000020.1, read on the forward strand.
TTTTCTTCCTATAGATTTTATATTGCCTTTTAAATATATAGCTCTATAGTGGATTTACTGATTGAATTATCTGTCCATAGCCATATATATTTTTATCCATATCTATGCATTTTTTTGTCTAGCCAAGGATCAAGAGAAATTACAGATGCCAAATATGTTCACGCTTGCTAGTGGAACACATTAGGGCTAAGAAAATGCAACCAGTAGTAGGGATGGTAAGTCAACTCAAAAGAACAATTTATCATTTTAATCTGTTAAACTTGAAAATATTTTTTTTGAAAGATTATTCAGTCCTGGTAGGTTACGATAAAACACATACTCTGGGGCGTTGTTATTTGCAAGAAAATTAGTAAAACTATTTTGGAAATAAATTTGTATACACTAATGTTTATAAGTTTTGGAAAAGTAATTTCATTTGTAGGAATATTTTGTAATTACCTAATTCATGCATAGAAAAATTATATAAAAGGAGTGTTAAATAGTCCCTTATTCCATAGTTATTTACAAAAAGGAAATAACACAGAAGTCAATGAATAAGAAATTATTGTAGAACTATGAAGAGCTTGCTATCTTTGTAAGTATTTGCATTGATAATAATTGAAATTATGCAACATCATGGGGCAATATTCACAAAATTATGTAAGATTTTAAGAATGATTAATATTGTGATGTCCCTGAGGAACCAGTTTTTATTAAGAGAGAGGTAATAATGGAGAGTGAGATAGGTCAAGTTATTTATTATTTTAAAGAATTTATTTAATTTTTTGACACACAGAGAGAGAGATCACAAGTGGGCAGAGAGGCAGGAAAAGAGAGAGAGGAGAAAGCAGGCTCGCTGCTGAGCAGGGAGCCCGATGTGGAGCTCAATCCCAGACCCTGAGATCATGACCTGAGCCAAAGGCAGAGACTTTAACCCACTGAGCCACCCAGGCACCCGGTCAAGCTTTTTTTTTTATAGGAAAATCTACATTAAGTTTCTTAGGATTCTTGCAGGAGTTATTTACACAACAGTATATACAATTGAGGGTCAACTTTCATTCATTTGATAAACTTATTGATAATATTCTATACTCAAAGAGTAAGAGTACAGGATGAGTAAGGTACAGTCTCTTCCACTGAGTTCAGAGTACAGTTGGGGAAAGAAGGAAGCACAATTAGTATACACATTTCTACAAAGAGAGATAAAGGAATATCTGAATTGTATTTAAAATATAAGCCCATACATAGACCCTATGGTCAACTAATCTTCAACATATCAGGGAAAAATTATCCAATGAAAAAAGACAATCTCTTCAATAAATGGTGCTGGGAAAATTGGATAGCTATATATAGAAGAATGAACCTCAACCATTCTTTTACACCATACACAAGGATAAACTGTAATGGATGAAAGACCTCAATGTGAGACAGGAATCCATCAAAATCCTAGAGGAAAACATAGGCAGTAACCTCTTTGACATCAGCCATGATAGTTTCTTTCAAGACATGTCTCTAAAGGCAAGAGAAACAAAAGCAAGGATGAACTTTTGGGACTTCATCAAGATAAAAACCTTCTGCACAGCAAACGAAATAGTCAACAAAACAAAGAGGCAACCATGGAATGGGAGAAGATATTTGCAAATGATAGTACAGATAAAGTGCTGATACCCAAGATCTATAAAGAATTTCTCAAATTCAACACCAAAAAACCAAAAACAAATAATCAAGTCAAAAAATAGGCAGAAGTCATGAGCAGACACTTCTCCAAAGAGGACATACAAATAGTTAACAGACACATGAAAAAATGTTCATCACATTAACCATCAGGGAAATTCACATCAAAACCACATTGAGATACCAGCTTGCACCAGTTAGAATGGCAAAAATTGACAAAAGGAAGAAACAATAAATATTGGAGAGGTTGTGGAGAAAGGGGAACTGTCTTACACTGTTCGTGGAAATGCAAGTTGGCATAGCCACTTTGGAAAACAAGGTAAAAGTTCCTCGAAAAGTTGAAAATAGAGCTATCTCTGACCCAGCAATTGCACTCCTGGGTATTTTCCCTGAAGATACAGATGTAGTAAGAATGGCCACATGCACCCCAATATTCATATCAGCTGTGGCCACAATAGCCAAACTGTGGAAAGAGCCATGATGCCCTTCAACAGATGAATGGATAAAGAAGATGTGGTCCATGTACACAATGGAATATTACTTAGTCATCAGAAAGGATGAATATCCAACTTTTGTATCAACATGGATGGAACTGGAGGAGATTACACTGAGTGAAATAAGCCAAGCCGAGAAAGTCGATTATCATATGGTTTCACTTATTTGTGAAACATAAGGAATAACATGGAGGACATTAGGAGAAGGAAGGGAAAAATGAAGGGGGGTAGATCGGAGGGGGAGACAAACCATGAGAGAGTAGGGACTCTGGGCAACAAACTGAGGGTTTTAGAAGGGAGGGGGTAAGTGGATGGGTTAGCCTGGTGATGGGTATTAAGGAGGGCACCCATTGCATGGAACACTGGATGTTATATGCAATGAATCGTGGAACACTACATCACAAACTAATGATATAGTGTATGGTGACTAACACAATAATAAATAAATAATGACATATGAACGAGTTTCTTTTATGGAAAGAGCGAACTTGTAAAGGGCATGAAAGGAGTCATAAAGAAGGTTCTGTGATGGTAACAGTCATCTCTCTTCCCTAGATTTTTTTTTCAAAATGGGCTACCAATATTGAGCTGAATTTCCAACTGTGTATCCATAATATTCCACAGATACATATCCTGAGGGCGGGGATTGCTGCAGGGGGGACATTCCAGATCTGCTCAGTCAAGGTAGCTGTACTTTGGGAAAGTGCTGAGGAAGATGATGATTCAGTATTTGTTGAATATGCTTGTGTGTTAGGTTAAGCTCCCATACTCACTTCACTGAGATGGGATTTACTTACCAACATCATGGTAAGAAACAATAAAACTGCTCACTCAACAAACCGATTTATTTATGAGCCATTTCAAGCTTATTAGAGAGAATCCGTTCTAACAGAGGTCTCCTGTTTTTAGTTGTGAAATATAGATGCGACACGATTGATGGCTAGCCAACTATTTTGAAACATTTGCCTCTACTGTGCCTCTGCATCTCTTGCTCAGTTCAAATTAACCTCCTGAAACTCCATTTCACATAATAACTGCGATGAATAAAAAGACCTTTTGTGAATGTGAGTGTGTGTGTTTTGGGGGGGGCGGTGTTTTCCTGGCTAACGCGTGTCAAGATCTGTTTAAACCCCTCGCTTTGTGCTCAAATGTCACCCTGCCAGAATTCATTACATTCTGTTTATTAATTAATTAAAATATATTTATACAGAACAGGTTTTATGAGATGGAGTAAGAAATAACGTTATGAGAGGCGCCCTTCAGACGCAGTGGCTGGTCTCTGATGGCAATCAGGACTTCAGCCCTAGCCTCCGCCTCAATCCACTGCCAGGGTTGAGACGATGGGAAAATTCATAATTAAATGGAGAAGATCAAAGGAATTTCTTTAATTCTGGACTTGCTTATGGAGGAAATGTATCTTTCCTAGACCACTGTGAGATCATAGACACCACTCTGTTTTCCATAAGTAAAAACAGGTCTTTTCCCTACATGCGTGTCCTCGAGCGTGCGCACATGCAGACGCAGACACAGAAGACCTGATGGGGAGCTCCAGTGAGGCACTGAGGCAGCCCAGAAGAGTCAGCAAAAGCTTACTGACCTTCTACTGACATCACCCCCTGGTCCAGAGGCTCCTATGATCTTTTCCAAGTCAGCAATACTGAGCGATACCAGTGATTTTTGTTTGTTTGTTTGTTTAATAATTTATTTTATTTTTTCAGTGTTCCAAGATTTAGACAGCAGTGATTTTGCCTCCCCACCTTCAACCTCAGGTTCCTTCCTTATTTTCTAAATGAGATTAAATACACCTGCCCAATCTCGGAGTCACCGTGGCGGTGAAATAAAGTGCAATTATGAGAAACTGCTCTGGGGTAAAAAAAAAGGCATGGCATAGAAATCAAGGGTCATTATAGATGGTTTTCCCAAGCATCCTCTCAGGAACATAGTGTTCCAACGTTGAGGCTGTTTGTTTAGGGCTCAGTCCTGAGGTTTGAATAGGCCCAGATCTTAGGTGCAGAACCCAGGGAGGGTGTCAGTGACCGCTGAGATGAGCACATTATCTTGAGGATATTTTAGGGTAGAAGAATGTATGGGGAGGAAATACATATTCATGCACACATATATGTTACATGTATACACATGTATATATCACACATACACAGGGCATATGCATATACATGTACACACATGCACAGTGCATACATATATGCATGTGCACATGTATATGTGCACACACACTGAACATATGTACAGCACATGCATGTATATATGTGCAATATGCCGCACACACATGTTTATAGTCACATGCACACTGCACACATATGTGTATGCGCATGTGTATATATGTGTGAGTACATATGCATATATGTACACACACTGCATACATATGTCTGCATACACATGCTTATATGTGTGCATATGTATATATGTGTGTGGGCACACGTATATGTATATATGCACACAAACGGCATACGTATATATATGTATGTGCGCACACATGTTTATATGTACACACATGAGTATATATGTATGTGTGTCCTGTGCATGTATGTATATATGTGTGCCTGTTTGTGCACATGTGTATATGCATGTATATATGTGTGGGCACACACATGTATATATGTACACACTGCATATGTGCACACATGTGTTTATATGTATGTGCATATATGTGTATATCTATATGTCCACACACATGTATATATGTATATGAACATTATATGCTACGAGGAATCCTCAGAAGGTGGTGATATAAAGCTTGAAAGATGATAATCAAAAAATGAAAAGAAAATAAGAACAAGAACAACATGAGGAAAATAGGTGGTGGTAGCAAATAAGAAATAGGGTGTGAGATCAGGACTCATTTCCTTTGTCTTCCAGCAAATGTAGAAAGGAAACTAACATAAGGTAGTGCCTACAATTTTGTGTCAGAAACACTGAATATTTGTTGAGTATAATATCTGAGCACTTATTAAGAGGGAAGTTAGTTCTCTCCCAATACTCGAATAGAAAACACTTATCCATTCCGGCTCTAGCCACTTAAATGGAAATCAATGTGAAAAATCAAATTTTATTTACTTAAATTTTCTTTAAACTTGCTTTTCAGGAATCTATCTGCTTCAGAGTGTGAAGTGCAGCTATTTGTGGGAAGCTGCCTGCTGCCTGCTTGATGATACTAACAATGATTTGGATTTTAAATCATCGTCCAGCTCCAGTCTGTGTAATTGTGTTTAATCTAAAATTGATCCTTCTAAAAAATATTGGGCCATAGTTTTTAAGCCTATGATGCATAGCTATCAGAACTGTGGGTTGCTTACTGGTCTTACATAGTTGAGTCTCCTTCCTTGGGCCTGTATGGATGTTTCCTAATAAGGCAGAAGAATAAATCTGTCAATTTGAATATTACAAGCCTATAATAAGATTTTGCTAGAAGAAAGATATGTAAATTGTACTTGAGATTACTCAGAAGGTGGTTTTCTACCTCTCTTCTATCAGTGTTAAATTCCTGAAATTTAAGAATTGAAAGAAATCTTATAGATTATCTATTCTTCTCTCATTGAATAGGCAAGGAAACAGGCTCATCCCACCTTTGGCTGGTAAGAGTCTGGGTCTGGACCTTTAGCTTGGGCTCTTTCCTCTAAAATGGGCTGCTTCTGTACAAAGCACCCTCACAGACCTAGTGGGAAATGAAGTGCATTTTCCAAAATTTACCCAGAAGTAAACCAGTGTATTTTCAGATAAGACTTCTGAATACTTGGATTTTAGGCTAGTCATTCTTTCATTTGGAAGGGAGGGTACAGTCCCAAGGAGCCAAAGGGGTGCTTACTGATATAATTACTTCTAGATATTTCCAAACTTGATGGGGATTTTATGTTTAGGGGAATCTAGGTGTAAAAGGAAAAAATAGTTCGAGAGAACTTATTTTAAGTGTAATGTAAGGGATAATTATTTTCTTTAGCCCTACATTCTCTTCTGTGTGCTGCCAAATCTGTGTATCTTTGTGAAAGACAGTCCTTGCCAAATGACCCAGCCCAGGGCACTTAAGTGATAAGCCTCCTTCACCATTGCCTTTCTGGCTGAACCTTCAGTTCCTAGATGGTGTCTGCTCCAGATGGCATTGTTACAGGACGGCAGAAGTAACTCCCGTGGAGCTTTACGTGAGCAAGAAATAAACCTCTGCTATGTGACACCATTTAGGTTTGGGACTTATCATAGGGGAAGTGGGTATTAAATTTTCATTTTTACAATTATTGCGGTGACTGCCTTGTACCTCTTTTCCTTTCATTCTCTGGGTCTCAGTGAGGGGCTCATTGGCATATATATAATTTCTTAGTGATCAGATGGAGAATTTTCAGTGAGAACTTTGTACCATCCAAGAAATGCTGCCGTTTTTGAATGATATCAAGATGGTCCTTGTGAATTATATATCCCTTTAAAGACAGAATATCTTGCTTCCTACTAAATTCATTTTTTTTTTGATACTAAAATGTTATCTATTTACTACTTAAAAAAGGGAGGTGCTAGTTGAGCTTGGAAATTTCTTTCCTCCCCTTTCTTTTTGTAAGTCTGTGCCTGAATAGTTTAGCACTATAAAGCCCATAGTTATATTGTTTTTCCCATTGTGGATCTGTTAGATCTACCCCACAACCCCATTAGCCCTTTCTGTGTTATAATAACAATGACAATAAAACAAAGATAACAATTTTGGCAAGGATTGTGACTTCTCCTTTTTTCTTCTCTTCTCCTTTCCTTCTTTCCCTTACATCTTACCATCTAGCAGGAGACCACATTGTCCAACCTGCCTTTAGCTAGGTGTGACCAGTGTCTTCCTTAAGAGGAAATCGCTTACTCCCCATTCACTTCCTCTCTCTTTTCCTCTTTTCTCGGATATGGTGCTAATGGGCCAATTTTAATCATGCAGATGGCAATATTCTGAAGTAATCCTTCTCGAATATTAATTTGCTTACCCAGCGATGGTGTTAAAATAGAGATTCTGAGTCAGAAGGCATGGGCGGGACCTCAGCTTTAACTTTTTTAAAAAAGATTTTATTTATTTGTTTATTTTGGAGAGAGAGAGAAGTGTGTGCTTGAGCCCAGGGAGAGGCAGAGGGAGACAGAGGCAGACTCCCTGCTGAGCATAGAGCCCAACACAGGGTTTGATCCCAGGATCCCGAGATCTTCACCTGAGCTTCAACCAAGAGTCAGAGGCTCACTTGACTGAGCCACCCAGGTGCCCCTTTAACATTTTTAATGTCCCCCATCATACTGATGTTGCTGGTCCACATTTGTACCTATGTACAAATACATAGGTAGAAGAACCCTGGGCCCCTGAGTGACCTCTAGGAGCAGAGCTTTATCATCTGTCCCGACTACCCTACTCTGCATCGCTTAGTGAGAGGTTTATTAATTTCTATCATATCCACCATGCTTTTGGATGTATTGCCTATATCACATTGAATACAAAAAGTATCATTTCCTGACTGCTTACCATGTGGCAGACTTGTAGCCATTATCTGTTTAATATTTATAATATGTCAGTGAAATGTTATACCCATTTTGTGGATGTAGAAACTAAGGCAAGAATGAATCAGTAACTGGTACAAACTCACACAATTTGTAAATGGCAGATCTGGTATTGAAACTTGGATGTCTGTGTCCTCAAATGAGATATTCACCATCAAATGGACCACAGACTCACCAGTGCCTTTAAACTTGGGACCTGATCAGCCATCAGTAGAAGTTTTGCCTCGAGATGTTTGGGTTGGTGTTGTTCATTCTCTTCCAGCCAACAAGTGAGGGAGGACCTTTCTTTGCTATTCACGGAGACCCAAGAACTATCATTCCTTCTGTCCACCATTCAATACCAACCACGATTACAGGAAGAAACAGACTGAGGCTGCAGAAGACATTCGTGGGCATACTCTGAAGATGAAAAAGACCTATTCTCTTTTACTACTTCATCTTATTAGGTTCCTGTCTTCTACCGAGCAGCTTTTTTTGGTCCCTGGTGAGCTCTGAGAGAGAAGGAAAGAAAGAGGGATGCTAATGGATTACAAGCCTGGTAAATGTCAAGTCTGGCAGAGAGGGGAAGCCAGCATACATGTTTAATGTGCCTTTGGCCTTCGGGCTCCAATGCCAATCAGAACTGTTAGCCCGAGTCAATCAGAGATTCTAATAGCCTAGAGAAGGACACACGCAAAGCACTCCAGATACCTCCTGCTTTGGTCTCCTCCTGTCTAACTGTATGGAAGCAAAGCCAAATGACACACCACATTTGCGAAGCAGTGTGTGGGAGGATAACAGATGGATTAAGACATTTTTCAAACACAACTCTGGACTGCAAGTCAAACCTCAAAAGGAGCATTTCACCATTTCCCATTGCAGTGAAGTAGAATCCAAGTCTGGTACAAGCAGTGTAGGCCTATTATTCTTGTGACAGAGTAAAAATGACATTTCCACTTAAAACTCCTTATGACCTTTCTAAGGGAATTGTTTGTGCTTCACTTGTTCCACCGTTTTTCTCTTTTTCTCTGGAGATCGCCTTGCTTTTATAACAATGGGAGACTAATAGAGGGAGCAAGAAAGGTGTAGGAAAAACCAACAAGGGAAGAGATAAGAGAGAAGGGGGTGAGAGGAAAGCCTCAGAAGATAAAAAGGGAAGGTGAAGGAGGTAAAGGAGAGAAATGTGCCTGTGAAATAAATTTGCATTCTAAGTCTCCAGGAGAAAGAGATCACAAAGCACCTTCTTGCTTTGGGATAATTGCAAAACTAATAGACTTCCAGTGGAAAGGGATTATTCCTATAACACAGGAAGTCTAGGCTGGGAAGTAGCTGAATGCTAGGAACGTATCACGGATCCCATCTTGCTCTCCTTGGGCCTGTTCAGCTCTACCATCTGCTCCTCGGCAACCTGGGAGCCTTGCCGTGACCCTCTGCTTCCTTGAGATTTTGAATTACATCTCAGAGGAGCTTTTCTATGTCTTGCCTCGTTCTCAAGGGGGTGGCGGTGGGACACCTCCCATTCTAATCGGGAGGTACCTGTTCGAGATTCTTTCCTTCAGGGTTCCATCCACATGTATCATATTAACAAACCCAAATTAAGCCACTTGTGGGTGGTTATTAAATCGCACATTAATCTTCCCAAGTAACATTTGCATTTTAGTACTAAAGGAATTGTAGATAGGATTTTAAACATTTTGGCAGGATTAGAAAGGAGTATTTTTAAGCACAGAGGTCTTTTCCAGAGACTTCTTATATAAAAACATAAAGTATCTGAATCTTAATGAGCTCTTTAAAGATAAATATGCATATCTATCTATCATCTATGTTATTATTTGCAATCAGTTTGATTAAAAAGTATTTCTTTTATATATGCATATATGTTATTTTTTGCAGTTTGATTAAAAAGGATCTATTTCTCTTACACAGACAATAAACCTCATTAAATAAGATTAAAAAGTGCAGAAATACTTCAAAAACCAAACTTGAGGAAGGAAATAACTGTCTAAAGAGCTCTGATTGCCCAATATGTGATGCAGACTAAGGCAGTCGACCCATCACCACAGAAAGTGAAGTTATTATCAAGCCAGTGATTAAGTGTTGTAACTAAAATGCTATACTCTTACTACAGAAAAGAGTACTTGTTAACCTCTTTATTTTTTTTTAAATATTTTATTTATTTATTTGACAGAGAGAAACACAGGTGGAGAGGGAACACAGCAGAGGGAGTGAGAGAGGGAGAAGCAGGCTTCCCGCCGAGCAGATAGCCCGATGTGGGGCTTGATCCCGGGTCTCCAGGATCATGACCTGAGCTGAAGGCAGTTGCTTAACCAACTGAGCCACCCCGGCGCCCCTAACCTCTTTATTAAATCCTGTTGCCAACCAGCTGGCCAATAACATGTGAACAACAAATGCTTCTTTATTTGTTTCAGCAGCTGAACTTTGCCATAGTTTGTTACACAGCAATAGCTAACAGAAACACTTCTCCATTGCTGACAAATTAAGCATCAGAGTCTCCTTGAGTTGGCAAACACAGAATCAGTAACAGATTCAGCAGAATTACAATATGAAATTAAGTCATTACGAGCACAGCTTTGCTTTGTGGTAGATACTTAGAAGTGAGCGAGAGAGACAGGGAAGTCCTTAAATTCTCTCCCTCTCATTCTGTCTTTCTTTATAACTTTTCTCAAACACCTGTGATAGGAAGTCCCAATAGGAATAATTAAGTCATTGCCTTTGCCCTTAAAATGCTCCTGGTGTAGTGGGGGTGTGTGTTCGTGAAGGGAGGCAAGTAAATGAACAATGAAAGGACCATCACTGATGTATGAGAACACAGAAGAAGGAGCACAGCACCAAATTCTTCCTGAGAGCATCATAAAAATCTTTATAGAAGATACCTCATTTGAGCTAAGTTTTGAAGGAAAAGGTTAGAACTTTGACACATAAAATATGATCCATGGACCAGTTGCATTAGCTTCACCTAGGAGCTTGTTAGAAATGCAAAACTCTGATCTCGAGCAGGCAGTTGGAGAAAAACTGTGTTTAAACAAGATCCCCAGATGACTTCTATTTACATTGAAGGTTGGGTTACACTATGATTAGGGTGATGGTTCTTTTTTTTTAAAGATTTTATTTATTTATTTGACAGAGAGAAACACAGCTAGAGAGGGAACACAAGCAGAGGGACTGAGAGAGGGAGAAGCTGGGCAGGAAGCCTGATGTGGGGCTCGATCCCGGGTCTCCAGGATCATGACCTGAGCCGAAGGCAGTCGCTTAACCAACTGAGCCACCCAGGTGCCCTAGGGTGATGGTTTTTATTTTGTCTGCACTTTAGAATCATCTGGGGAGTTTTGAAAAAAAAATTAATGCCCAGGATCACTATATCTAGTTTCTCACTATACTGGCCGGATGGAGCCCAAGCATGAGGATGTGTGAAATATTAAAGCACTAGCCTATGGTCTGGTATAGCTCTATGCATGTGTTAGATTATTAAGTGGTTCATGAGTTTCAGATCTCCTGAGCTGGATCTCGAGGTGTAAAAAATATGGGTGTGACGAGATGCAATTACAAGATTCTGAGAAATTCTTCCAGTTCTCCAAGGTGAAACTATGGAAGTTCTGGAAATGATCATGACGACTTTTGTTGATGGCTGGGTCCTAAGAGAGCTTGCATGGCAAAAAAGCAGACTACTTGAACATGTTGTGATAAATGAGATGGCGAAGTTTCCCAGATTGCTGGGCTTAGAAACAAGAGGGCATAATGAAGGAGATAGATCATAGTTGGAGATCTACTTGTCAAGATTGTAATTAACAAAGGCTTACTGGCAAGTTTTGGAGAAGTTTTATATAGGGGATAGTATCAGGAAGAATTTAATTAATTTATGTAACTTCTTTATGTTTTTCATCCATTTTTGCATCTTACTTGCCTCGGCTTTGCTTGGAGAGAGAATTTAAACCCCAGAATCTGTCATTGATGGATATTACATGTCCCATGGCATACTCACTGTATCCATTGCAATGTTTGGGCCAAGTTCCAATCAGAAAATTACTTTCTATTGACTGTAAATTTCACACCTCTACCATGAAGACTTCTCATAACACACACTCTCTAAATTGGCTTCAGGTCTGGCCTGAGACCGAGTATGACACATATCCTCAAATGGGTTTCAAATTGAGCCACAGCCTTGGCTAAACATATTTTAATGACAACACATAACATTCGGGTCATCGAAAGAATATTTCCCCCTTCATATGATACATGTGTTGCTGGCATAAAATTATATGACTTACGTCCCCTTTCAGCATTGGGAGGGTCAAGAAATCTTTTTCACTTTCAGTCTGAAATTACTCTGTGGTATAAATTATTACTCACAGTTCAACACTTTCTGTGTTCAGCCCAGAGGTGGCTGCCTTCTCAAAGGCTCTGTGATTTATGGGTGCAGGCAGAGGGCAAGAGTGCCTCTGAGCAAACATGCACCTGCCCTGTGTTCCCTCTGTCAGAAGCAACAGAGGGTTGAGGAGATGGCTCCCACCAAACAAACCAACCAGACAAACTAGAGAGAATCTCTCCCCTCAATTGATATGGAGCAGTTGGTGTAGGAGGGTAAGGGAAATCACTGGGACTCATTTGTTCTGTTCAACTGGGTCTTGGGTTTGTTTTGGGGTCCCTCAAGTTTGGACCCTATTAGAATCTGAAATGATCCAAGAGGCAGACATGGATTGTAGTCCCAGTTCTGCCACTTTCTAACTTTGGAGCATGAGCAGTCAACATCTCTAAGCCTCCACAACCTCAATGATAAAACAGAGATCATGTATTTCTTATTTAATTTGCAAAGTTATTGTTTCCCTCAAGTGAGAGAAATTATGGGAAATATTGTTTGAACTGTACACATACAGCTGCATTCACTGTCAGATGCATTCACTGGATGGGAGGTGTGATTTTCCCGTGGGGTGGGTTCATCCTGGGGCATGCCCACCTCAAGGGTTTTGACTGGTTTCCCGTGACCTACCAGAGGTGTTTGCTCAGTCCGGCTAAAACCCTTGACAACAATGTACCCTCCATCTCCACCTGCATCTGACTCCTGATTTGGGCCCAGGTCTTGATCTCAGGGTTGTGAGATCAAGCCCTGCCTTGTCTTGGTGCTTAATGCAGAAGCTGCTTGGGATTCTGTCCATCTCCTTCTATTCCCCTTTGCTCCTCCCCTGCTCTCTCTGTCTCTGTCTCTCTCTAAAATAAATAAATGGAATCAAAGATTTCAGAGAGAGACAGACAGACCACACAAGCTGTGGGAGAGGCAGTCTCCCCACTGAGCAGGGAACAATGTGCGAATCGATCCCAGGACCCCGAGATCATGACTTGACCAGAGGTAGGCGTTTAACTGACTGAGCCGCCCAGGTGCCACAAAATCTTTTTCTAAAAAGAGAATCACACAGCTATTTATTTTTTCAAAAGTGGAAGAGGGGACTAAGGTAGTCATCTACTGAAAATGAATCCTCCATAAGCATGCTTGCATTAGGCGGGCTCTCTGAGAGCTCCACTGGTTTGCAGGACAGCAGAATGACAATCAAACCACACTGCAAGCAGAGCCACTGAGGGTCTATGTTTCTCCTTGCTGCTGTTGTTGCTGATGGTCTGGATTTGAACGACCCATGTGTGTATTTCGAGAAGTATTTATCTCTGGTAGAGTCAGTGGAAGCTCTTAACCACGCAAACACACACAGAGTGAAATGTGAAAGATCCTCACTGAGGATCAGGCCCAGTGGAGGGGTGTATAGGGGTGGGTGGCCAGGTGGGCATAAGCTTTGATGGCTGTGAGGGTGGGGAAGCCTTGGGACTTAAGGAATTTCTAATTCAAGTTATCCCTCCACAACCCACTGTTCCTGTAGGTTCAACTTGTTTTGTTGTTGTTGTTGTTTTGTTTTTGTTTTTTTTCCCCTTCCTAAATTAGCTGCTCAACTTTTGATCTAAATCTCCCCTCCCTGGGTATTTAAGATTAATTTCTTTTTACATGGGAGACAGAGTCTGTTTTATAGAGCAGAACTTGGGCTACCTAGAGGAAAAGTGACTTTCCTCAGATCTCCTAGTGGATCTTGGCACACTTTAATAAATGAAGGCTTCTGCCCACCCTCCATTCCGAATTTCAAAGTTCTTTTTTCTCCAGGTCTAAGATTACCTCTAAGATGTAAATGCAGCACCCATCCCCATCCACTTCCCAAGACACTCTTCTCAAGCATTAGTAACTGTTAGAAGAGTATTATAAGAACAGTAGTGTGCTAGGGGCTCCTGGGAGGCTCAGTGGGTTAAGCATCTGCCTTCCGCTCAGGTCATGATCCCTGGTTCCTGGAATTGAGCCCCATGTCGGGCTCCCTGCACACTGGAGGGACAGGGGGAGAAGAGGGTCTGCTTCTTCCTCTGCCCTTCTCCCCCACTTGTGCTCTCTCTGTCTCAGATAAATAAATTAAAAATCTTAAGAAAAAAAGAACAATGTGCTTAATGTTAGCAGCTTTGCTACCAGCCTACCTTTGGGACTGTAAGGTTTGAGAGTTGTGGTAGCTGGGGTTAAAAATTCTTGAGGGTGAGATGGCTGACATGGCCTCCAGTCCATTCGTTTTAGATGTGGATCTGCTCATCAGTTGGCAAAACCAACCAACCAACCAACCAACCAACCAACCAACCAGAGAGCTCCTCTTAGAGCATATCAGATATTTTTAGTGTGCTTTGATCTAAAATTTCAAAGTACAAAATATGTAAAATTCTATGATATTAATAAGTAGTATATTATATATGTTATATCTTTATATAGAATTATATATATACAATTTAATATATACATGTATGATAATTGACATAAATCTATTTTAAAGTTTCTCTTAAAAGTCAGATTCATTACTTGGCTTCTTCACATTGACACTACTTTTGTGTATCCAAAATACTAGTTGTTTTCTGGAACTCTGGTTCCATGGAACTTCTCAGGAGCACATTTGGGCATTGAAGAGTTCATGAAAAGTAGAGATTGTTTAGAACTGAACTGCTTTGAATTTCAACTTTAGTCAGATGTGCAGGTGACTATCCCAAACTTGGAGGATGGTATTACGCCAGGGAAGGTTTCTGAGAGGAAGGGATGATTAGGCTGAATCATAAAGGACAAGTGAGCATTCATGAGACAGAGAAAGAGAGACCGTTCCAGAAGGAGACCTAGGAGAAGAAGGCATAATCAATTCAGTGCAGGTGGGTACAGGTATGTGATGCGGGGAAAGGGACATGAGGCAATAAGGCGATCAGGTAGAAAGGGTTTTGTCTTTCAAATTATAGCATTTTTATTTTGTCCTGGAGCTATTAACAGGTTTTAATGCAAGAAGTTCCAAGATGCATCCTTGTTTCTGCCGAGATAGCCTAATGGGTCCCGTGAATGACTTTCTGCCATTTATGTGCCTTCCCTAAATATTTGGCATTTCCACCCCACCTGATGCACATTAAATAATTTTTTGGGACGATGCTTTGGAGGGGATCAGAATTGATTGATGTCTCTGTGTAAAAAGAAAGAGGAAGTGGCTCTGAAGCATTAGACAGCTGAGTCTTTCTTTCTAGGGACAGCTGGGTGTGTGTAGCTGGATATGCTGAATTGAGTGAGAGCTGTCTGTTGAATACCTCCTTGTATTAGCAAAGCTCCTTGAGTGGCCTTGAAAATCACTGAAGTGCCAGAAAGCTTTATAATCCAGAGCTTAAGTTTACTTCAGCGATATGTCGCAGGAATTGTTAAGTGAATAGACATGACCTGTCTGTTCACCTTAACAAGTGAGAGGCCGACAGCCTCTCCTAGACCAGGAAGGTGTGTAAGAGGAGGAATGAGCAGGGAAGGAATAGCTGAACCAAAGGAGAGGCTGAACCAATGTCCCGGGGCAAAGCATAAAGAGTCCCTGGAAGGGAGAAGGAAGTTTCCACTCACACACAATGTACTTGTGCCAAACACAACTAAGTGTCTCCTGTATAATTTTGGTTTGTGTGGTTGTAAGATTTTATGGGCTCTTGGAACCAAGAGGGAAGACCAAAGAGGAAAGTAACTGTCAACACATGTTCTTAAGGAAATCATACATTTCAATTCAACTGGCATTCAGGCACAGTGCTGACATAATAATTTTCAGGCAAAGGTGTAAGATACATGTCTTTATACAGGGCTTCAGTCAAGCACTGCTACTCCCTGTTGTAAGGGTGGAGAAGCAAATGTGGGTTAAATGAGACTAACTGATCTCAGGGAAGAAGGTCCTGGTGTTAGCTGAAGCAAGAGTAACCTTGTGATTCTCGAAGCCATAGAGCGTCATTATCATTCCAGACCAACCTATTTCTTTCTTCTAGTCATCCAAAATGATGTGACTTCAAACAGATGAGCTGATCTACCTCTGAGTAAAAAGTGAGAACAAAACATTATCTATAGGTCATTATTTCCAGCAGTTAAATTCAACTGGAAGAAAGTCTAGACTGGGCTTGCCTACCCAGTATGGGCTGGTGATCCTCCTGCAGCCGGTTGGATCCTTACTCTTTTCTGGTGAACATACTGCATAACACTTGTTGAGCATTTCAGATTATGTGCCAGGTACTCTTCCACATTCTTTATGTAGATCACATTACCTACTGCTTGCAGCAATTCTTCAGGGAGGGTGCTGGGACTGACCCAAGTTTTCAGAAGGGGAGGCTGCAGTGCAAGGTGACAGATCAGGGTCAGATCATCTTTAAGTGACAGAAGTAGGGTTTGAATTCATGACTACCTTCCTCCAAAGTTCAAGCTCTTTGTTACACTAGATTATGAGCTTAATCCTTTCTATGCATTTAATTTCCCCATTCATATAGGTCTGGAACCTCATGCCTTGAACTTACTATATTCCTAAAGACCCTAGGCTATAAATATTTGTACTCAAGCATGGTAACTCAACCTAAATTATTCAGCTCCAGATCCAAGTCTCCTGGTTAGTCATCTGCATTTCAGAAAAGTTTAAGGAAAATTCAAGAACACATGATCCCTGTGGGTGGAGAAATACATATTTTGAGTGGTAGCCTAAACTTCAATTAACTTTTAACTCATTTTAATTTTTATTTCAAAAACTAAATTTTATTATTCATGTCCTAAAGGATTGCACATTAGAGATCATAAGAAATTAAAATAGCAAACAATCAAAACTTTAAAACACTGAAGATCTTTACAGGTTTAGAAACCCCAGTAAATGGGGCCCATTCAACTCCTCATTGGCTCTGCTGTTTTTAATAAAGTAACTTGTAAGAGGCTTTAATTTATTCATCAGAAATACTTCCATTTAATGACTTTAAAGTACATTACACCCTAGCAGAAAAGGATCATATTTCATGTATTTCCCTGTCTCAGTAAATGGCAATACTCCATCCAGTTTCTCAGACCAGAAATCCTGGCGTCTTGTCCTTTTGACTTCCTAGTTCGGACGATCCATCATCTCTACCTTTGAATTGTATCCAGAGTTTGACTACTTCTCCCTGTGTCTGCCACCTGTCCTCTCTGGCCAAAGTCACCACCATTTCTCACCCAGCTACTGCAATAGCCTCCCAGCTAGTCTCCCTTCTTACATCTCGGCAGTCTCTTTGTCACATAGAGGCCACAATGATCTTCTCAAAATGCCATTTTGTTCCCTTCCCAGCTCAAAGCCCTCCAGTGGTTTTCCATCTAACTCAGAATAAAATTAAAATTCTTTACGGTGTCCTACAAGACTCTGTGTGATAAGACTCCACTTTTGATGGCTGGAAAACTCTATGCTCCTGTGTCCTACCTTTACTTTCCTCACTCATAGTCCAGCCCCCCACTCTTCTGCCAACAAACTGAGTATGCCCCCACCTCAGGGCCTTTGCATACCCTGTTTCCTATGCCTGCAAAGACTTTCCCCCAGCTACCCACGTAACTTCACCCTCTTACATTCTTCTAGTAGTTGCTCAGATTCTACCTTAGCAGAGAGATCGTCCCTAATAATAACATGTAAATATTTTATAAATATATGTGAAAATGTAAAATAATTTCCAAAACTTCTTTATTTCCTCAACCCATTTTTAAAAATTGTAATTTATAGCATAATATAGAAAAGCCTATGAAATATGTACAATTCCCTCATTTGTCACAAAGCAAAGACCTGTGTATTTATCACCCAGAATAAGAAATAGAACAGAGCACTTCGAATTTAAAGATCTGCTATACTCAGCTCTTAATAATCACTCCTTCCCTTCTCCATAAAGGTAACCAATCTTTTGACTTTTATGGTAATCATTCCCTTGTTTTCCTTTGTACTGTCACCTGAGTGTACAATGTAAGTATGTAGTTAAATTTGCCTGCTATTTGAATTTCATATAAAATAGAATCACACTATACATATTTTATCCCTTACCTGACTCCTTTTGCTCAATATTACGTTTTGAGATTTATTCATTTTGTTGTGTGTAGCTCTAATTCCTTCATTTTCATTGCAACATTTTATTCTGTTGTATGATTATTTATACTTTATTTTCTCCTCTTACTGTTGGTGCACATTTGAGTTGCTGTGTTGCTATAAGCATTTTTGTATGTGACTCTTCATGCATATGCGTGTGGATTTCTGTTAGCTATACACCTGGGAGTGGAATTTTTGAGAATGGTATGGGGATGTTAAATTGTAGTTAATAATTCCAAACTGCTTTTTAGGTGGCTGTGCCAATTTACACTTTCACCAGGGCATGAGACTGTTTATCAATCCACTATTCAGCCAATAATCAGTATTGTCATTAAAACAAATTTTATGTAATTTGGTAGGTGTGTAGTAGCATTTCATTTTTATTTTCATTTTAATTTATCTGGTTACTAATTATACTGAGCACTGTTTTTTTAAAGTATATATTATTAGTGACTTAAATATTCTCTTTTTTGAAGGATCTGTTCAAACATTGCTCATGTTTGTTTTTGGTTTTTAGTTATTGTTATTTGCTAATTAATTTATGGGAGCTCTTTATATATTCTACCTATTATCCCTTTCTAATTACATGTGTTGAATTTCCCCCTCCACCTCATATCTTATCTTTACATTCTCTTATGATGTTTGCAGATGAAAAGAAGTTTGTAATTTTAAAATACACCAATTATCAATCTCTTCCTTTAGCATCAGTTTTTTATGTTCTGTTCAAGGCCCCTTTCTCCACTGCAAGGTCATGAATATTTTCTATATTGATTTATCTTTTACATTTAGATCTACAGTCTAACTGAAATTGATTTTTATTTATTTGGTTTTTGAAGCAGAAGTCAACATTCGTTGTTTTAAAATATAGATATTTCAATAAGCCAAAGAACATTTACTATTCTCCACTGATCTGCAGTGTTACCTTTGTCATAAATTAAATGTCCATTCTCAGATGATCTTAATTGTTGTAAATCTGAGCATCTTGATATCTGGTAGACCAGGTTCTCTCAGGTTGTAACTCTTCCCTCACAGGGTGTTAGGAATTCTTTTCCACTTGTACTTCCACATCAGGTTGAGAATTATTCGGGCAAGTCTCACTTGATACAAACACACACACACACACACACTTTTTGGGGATTTTGATTGTAATTATTTAAAAGCTAAAAATCAATTTGGAGAGTTTTTTTGTTTTGCTTTGTTTTTTTAAAGAGAGATAAAGAGTGTGCATGAGCAGGGGAGGGAAGGGCAGAGGGAGAAGGAGATGGGGAATCTTAAGCAGGCTCATTCTCATAACCCTGAGATCATGACCTGAGCTGTAATCAAGAGTCCTATGGTTAGCCGACTGAGCCACCCAGGCACCCCTCCATTTGTAGAGTCTTAGTACCTTTACAGTAGTATATTGAGTCTTTTAATTTACGAACATGCTTTGTTGTCCATTCACTTAGATCTTTGGTTTCTCTCAATAACATTTTATACTTTTCTGTGCAGATATCTTACACAGTTTTATACAGTCATTCATAGGGACTTGTTACTTCTTGATACAATCACAAATGTCATTGGTTTTCTTTCTTTCTATCTTATTATTATTATTTTTTTTTTGCTGGTATGTTTTATATATAGAAATGCACTTAATTTTTATATATTGATCCTGTATCCAGTAACCTTGCTAAATACACTGTCATTTCTTATTTGGATTTTTTTCTGAAGGGAATTATACAATCTGCAAATGAGTTTTGTTTCTTTCTTTTTAATCCTTATATATTTTATTTATTGTTCTTGTCTTACTAAATTGGTTAAGCTTTCCAACACAATGACAAATAGAAGTGGACCCAGAAGGCATCATTGACAAAAGGGAAAGCTTCACATTTCATAATTAAATATGATTCTTGCTTTATGTTATTCTACAGATAAACTTTACTAGACTATGGAATTTCTTATATAATTCTAGGTTTTTTTAAACCATCAATAGATGTGGCATTTTATCAAATGGGTTTTCCTTTGTTGAAATAATCTTATTAATTTTCTTATTCTGCTAATGTGGATCATACTGCATGATTTCAAATGTTTCACCCACCTTACATTATTTTTTTTCTTTTTCTTAACATTTTATTTCAAAATAAACAAAGTTAAGGGAAATTGCATCTTAATATAAAGAGATCCCTTGTACCCTTCACTCAGCTTTCCCAAGACAACATCTTATGTGACTATAGTATAATACTAAACCCAGAAATTTACATTGCTACAATGTATATCTAGTGTCATGTCCTTTATCACGTGCATTATTTTTTAAAAGATTTTATTTATTTATTTGACACAGAGAGAGATCACAAGTAGACAGAGAGGCAGGCAGAGAGAAAGGAGGAGGCAGGCTCCCTGCTGAGCAGAGAGCCCGATGGGGGCCTGGATCCCAGGACCCTAAGATCATGACCTGAGCCTCAGAGGCTTAACCCACTGAGCCACCCAGGCACCCCCCTCACCTTACAATTTTGAAATGAACCAAATTTGTGTAATATACTTTCCTTTTTATATACTACTGAATTATTTTTGCTAATATTATTATTATAATTTTTAATCCACTTGAATAATATTGGTCTGTAATTTTCTTTTCTTATAAAGTTCTTTCAGTTTTAGATATTAGAGCTATTCTGATTTTATAAAACGGATTTAGGAATACACTTTCTTTCATTGTCTGAAAGAAGTTGTGTAAGATTCGTTTTATTCCTTGCTGAAATGTTTGTAAGAATTCACCAGTAAAATAAATCCTCTGGGACTACACATTTCTCTGACAAAGTTTTTACATAATAGATTTAATTTCATTAGTACTTTCAGGATTCTTTAGATTCCCCCCATGTCAATTTTGATAAGTTGCACTTTTTATTTTTATTTTCTTTTATTCATTTTTTAAAAAAATATTTTTATTTATTTGACAGAAAGAAACACAGGTAGAGAGGGAACACAAGCAGGGTGAGTGAGAGAGGGAGAAGCAGACTTCCTGCCGAGCAGGGAGCCCAATGTGGGGCTGGAACCCTGGACTCTGGGATCATAACCTAAGCAGAAGGGCAGACGCTTAAAGACTGAGCCACCCAGGCGCCCTAAGTCACTCTTTTTAAAAATAAATGTTTCTATTTTATCTAAATTTTATTTGCATACATATGTTCACAGTCCTTTTTTTAAAGATTTATTTATTTAAGAAAGAGAGAGAAAGAGTGGGGCTGAGGGGCAGAGAGAGAGAAAGAATCTTAGGCAGACTCCCTGCTGAGCTGGAAGGCCCAACAATGGGGCTCAATCTCATGACAATGAGATCATGACTTGATCTCAGATGCTTAACCAACTGAGCCCTGCAGGCGCCCTTTAGCCCAATAAATCTTAATATTGGCTATTATGTGTTTCTTTTTTTAATTCTAGAGTTTCTGCTTCAAGAATGTTTTTGAGATGTCTACTGAAATTGTCAATCTTATTTTTTATTTCCATGAGAACAATGAGCATATTTATTTTAAAGTCAGTATCTGATAATTCCAGTGTTGGCACATCCTGTTGGCTGGTTACTCTTATCTGTAGTTTTGCTGACTTTTATTTAGAATATCTGATTTCCTCTTGTGTTTGGGTTACTTTCGATTTTTTACTGTGCATTATATTTGTACAATTCTTGGTAACAATAACTATGGATCAGATATTTACATTCTTCCAGAGAAGATTTAAATTTACCTCAGCTAGGGTTTGGAAGTATTAATGATTCAACATCATCTTAATCCAAATTCAGAGACTGAATCCACTAAAGGCTGGGCTGCAGTCCCATGAGGAATTGCCTTTTGCCAGTTCATTCTGATGCCTGGGGGTAGCATTCTAGATCCCAACCCAAGGATGAGGAGGTAGTCACCTTGATACATTCCTCTTCCTTGGTGGGACCCAGACTCTAATTCATGTCTCTTAGCACTCCCTCTGGAATTGGCTAAAGCTCTCAGAAAATAAGCAATACTCACACAATACACAAATCCTTGGGTCTCTGCCCTCCTCCCAATGTGATAATTCCTTATTACTTTATTGGTTCTCAAAGTCTGCCAAGCAGTTCTAAATAGCATCTTATCCAGCTGCTTTTCTCTTAGGTAAGATTGTTCTGCATTTCTTGGTCCATTAACATTGAACTGTATTTTTCTTCACAATATTTATCACCACTCCAGTTCAAGTTGGGAAAAGGTTTGTGTCTTAAGAGATACAACAATTAAAAAAATAACAAATCTGTATTTACTGGAAACACAAATTTTCTTCTTTCAAATCTGGGAACTCTATAAAGTTATCCTCAAAAGTCTTTTGTATTGAATAATTGAGATTTAAAAATACTGTTTTTTTTCTCTTATTGGAAAATTATAATTTTAACCAGAAAATATAGGTTATAGAGAAAAGTTTAAAATGTTCCTTAATAATATTATCAAGCAGTAGTCCTTGTTAGCATTTTTATTTATAATGTCACAAACACACAGACACACAAGTTTTGAAAACTAGACTAATACCATAGGATTATTTTATAACCCAACTTAATTCAACAATATACTACCAATATGTTTTTTCACTGTCTTCATTTAATCAAACATTCTTGTGAAATATTTTTAGTGGTAATATATGGAAAGCAACATAATATAATTAACCGATTTCCAATTATTATAACTATAGTTGCTGTAAAATTTTGTTGCTTTTAACAACTGAAATGTACATTTTATATTAAGTTTTTCCACATATATGTATATTTTATTAGGGTATAATATTAGATATGAAACTGTTGTGTGAAAGATTATTTAGAAATTTGAGGCTTTTGTTATATAATTTAAAAATTAGAAATTTGTATTGATTTATTTTTATTTATTTTTAAAGATTTTATTTATTTATTTGACAGAGAGAAACACAGCCAGAGAGGGAACACAAGCAGAGGGAGTGAGAGAGGGAGAAGCAGGCTTCCCGCAGAACAGGGAGCCCGATGCGGGACTCGATCCCGGGTCTCTGGGATCATGACCTGAGCCGAAGGCAGTCACCTAACCAACTGAGCCACCCAGGCACCCCTTGTATAAATTTATAATTCAACTAACATACTAGAGTAACTTTCTTGCCAAAATATATTCATATATGGGGATCATCCCTAAACAGCAAACCTTACCAATTTGCTAAATAAAATATTATTCTTTTTTCCTTAAAAAATAGTATATATATGATCTATTTTGAAGTTAACTATATATTCATGGTTTTGGCTTTTTGGTGTGTGTGTGTGTGTGAGTGTGTGTGTGTGTGTACATTTATGTGTATATTCATTCTTCAAGGCCTTTATTCATATTCTTTTTTATGTACTTGCTTTTCTCATTATTTAGGAACTGTATTATATTAGGGATGTTATGTCATGAGGTTCTTAACTCTTCTCTCTCATATAGGTTAAACTATTTCTCTACTTTCATACTTGCTTTTTTATTTTGGTTTTGGTACATTTTTTGCTGCAAAGTTCAAATTTTTAAACTTAGGTATACAGAAGTTTAAATATATTTAGGTTTTTGTTTCTTCTCTCTCTCTCTCTCTTTTGAGAGAGAGAGGAGGCAAAGGGACAGAGTGGGGAGAATCTTTTTAAAAGAAGATCTGTGTATTTTAGAGAGAATGCTTGGGAACACACATGAGTAGGGGAAAGGGCAGAGAAGCAGCAATTCCTCTCAGCGGGGAACCATGACTCTATCCCAGGACCCATGAGATCATGACCTACGCCGAAACCAAGAGTGAGACACTCAAGCAACTGAGCCATGCAGGCACCCCTAGACAGAGAGAACCGTAAGCAGGTCCCATGCTCAGTGTATAGCATGGGGCTCAATCTCACAAACCTGATAATGACCTCAGCTGAAATCAAGAGTCAGACTCTTAACCAACTGAGCCAATCAGGTGCCCCTTTCTCTTTTTCTTTATGTTTCAAAAAAGTAAGCACACATAATGCTGTTTTTTCATATTTAATACTAGATTGTTTAGCTAAATTTTGCTTTGGTGTTGAAGAAAGGGAAATTTATGTCTCTCAAATAATTAATTTTCCCAGAATCAATTAATTAAGTAATCAATATTTCTCTTTTATTTTAGAATGCCGGCGGCGTTTTAAAAGAATTCTGTTCCATTAGATATATCTTACGCTGGTATTATAATCATTATGTTACTGTGGCTTTATAATATGTTGCAATTTCAAGCAATGAAAATTTACCTTTATTTTCCTTTGAAATTGTGTAGCTGCTCCAGTGGAGGTAGACTTAAAACTGGAATTAGAGTAATTTTTTCAAGTTCTAAATAAATGTGTTTGAGTTTGAATGTAATCACATCACATCTACAAATAAATCTGGGCA
The DNA here is from genome assembly GCA_004023965.1 of Spilogale gracilis. Taxonomy (NCBI): domain Eukaryota; kingdom Metazoa; phylum Chordata; class Mammalia; order Carnivora; family Mephitidae; genus Spilogale; species Spilogale gracilis. The sequence goes on from PITA01000020.1 coordinate 169,263, forward strand.
TAATTGATATTTTAACTTTATTGGGATTCGCCATCTAAGAACAGCAATGTTGCTCTAGTTATTCAAATTTTTCATATATCCTCCAGAGAGGTATTAGTTCTTTTCATTTTTATATAACTTCTAAATGTATTGCTAAGTATTTTATTTTATTTTATTATTACTTTGGTCAATTTTTCAAATTAAATTTACTAAATTTTTTGTTTTATTTTTATATAATTATTTTGCAACTAGTTATTTTGCTGAACTCATATAAATTTCCTAATTTTTTATTTGACTTCCTCAGATTTTAAAAAAAGTGCAAATCACTTCTATAATATCTTTTCCTCCTTGTTGAAAGTCACACTGTTTTTCTATTTTTGAATTTTGATGTCTCAAGTTAGGAATGTTCAATTCATTGTAGATAAGTTAAGTTGGACAGACTCGAAAGTCCTGGGACCTAGAACTTTAAGGGCCACAAAGTGGATTCGGTGTTGGAGAAAACTGACACAGATGCAGATGTGGTATCTCTCTGAAAACCGTTGTATTGAAAGTCTAGTGCAAAATAGAAGAGGCATTTTATCAAGGTGGATATGGTGGTGGAGAATTTCGGAGCAGTAGTTGATTATTCCAAGAACCCAAAGTAGAGGACAGCAGTGGGAAAGAGGGTAATCATTAGTAGAAGGTCCACAGATCAGGGTTTTATAATATGGTTCAAATACCTGGAAAGAAAACTAGTCAAAATAATGATTAAGATAGGAACCCAGTTCTAGAAGATGTTTGACACATTTGAGCTATACTGAGAGAGACACAGGAACTTATGCAGACACAGAATGTCTACATGGAAAATCGGGCGCCATATTTTTCAGACTGAGCAGTGTTTGTTAAGGACCTGTTGTCTGTGTAACTGGACCTACGGCTAGAATGGGATTGAACATGTATTTAGAGTTTCAAGTTCCTCCAGATTTGGAGAGGTGGAGACACAGGCTCTGGGATCCCGGAAGGACCTGATGACCGTACACCAGCACACACACACACACACACACACACACACACACACACACATGCATGTATAAACAATTACATTTATAAATTATAGGTGTATATCTGAAATGAGTAAATCATCATGGGTAATCAAGAAAACATAATGGGAAAATTACATACTGATCCAGTCTGCAACCTGTGACTAATACTTACAGAAGCTTGTTTTTATTAAGGAGTGTTTTTTTTTTTTTTTTTCATTGTTCAGATTCCAAGAAAGAGACATTCCTTAAAAGAAAATTATTAGATTGCTGTTTGGGGAATCAAATCATTATTGTGTTTTTTTTTCCTACTAAAAAAAAGTTTAAAATGTCTGCTCTGGCGATATGACAAAAAAACAAACAAACAAACAAAAAAAACCATGCTAGATACAGGACCTGTTCTATAACTTCTGGTCTAATAGGAAAAATACTCCAGTAAGCAGGCACAAAAAATCAACATGATGTGATAGGAGGTATTTGAGAGTTCTAAAGGCTAATGTGACACAGAACTGGACCTGGCTTGTGGAAGGGTGACTAGGAGAGAGCAAGAAAGAGGGAGCATGCGCTGTGTAAGCTACAATCTGCTGGAGAAGATGGGGCTGCAGAAATAATGAGGTGAAAGAAAAATATTCCGAAGAGAGAAGAGACTACATAGCTGCTTTCTAGGAGCAAGAAGTTTGGCATTGGGTAATGAAAGATCTTGTAAGGACTACTAATGAGTTTGGAGGCAGGTGAACTTTTCAGGTAGCTTTGAGGAAGGAGGGCACATGGCGGTACATTCTGGAGCACGGGTTGGGTGAAGATGGAATGAGTAAGAGAGAGCACTTAGTTGACTTTTCCTAATTCAAGTCCATCTTTGATAAAAGTAGTGACTGCGGAGGCTTTCTTTCTTTTTAATTTTCACTGTCCTTGTTTCAGATGCATACTACATTTAGTTGTTAATTCATTAAGTTATCTTATAGTGTTTATCTTTTATCGAGGAAATTTACTCTACATGTGGGCTGAATGATAACTCCCCGAAAATGTCATGTCCTAATCCCTGAAACCTGTGAATGCTTCTTGACATAATAGAAGGGCTCTAGTAGGTGTGATTAAACTGAGGATCTGGAGATGGGACCAGGGTTATCTGCGTGGGACCGTGTAATCACCTAAGTTCTTACTGAGGGAGGCAGGAAGGTCCACTAAGTGTCAGGAGGTGGAATGATGAAAGCAAGAGCTTGGAGTGAGGTGAGATCACAAGCAAGGGACCGGGGAGACACCCTGCCCCCCTCCAGAAGCTAGAAAGGCAAGGAGACAGATTTACACCATGGAGCCAGCAGAAGGAGCCAGTCCTACCGACATGCTGACTTCAGCTCAGTGAAACTGATTTTGGACTCTGACCTCCAGAACTGTAAAAGAGTAAGTTTGTGGGGCACCTGGGTGGCTCAGCTGGTTAAGCATCTGCCTTCGGCTCAGGTCATGGTCCCAGGTTCCTGGGATTGAGCCCCATGTCCAGCTCTCCACTCAGTGGGGAATCTGCTTCTCCCTCTAACTTTGAGCCTCTGCCTTTGCTCACACACACACACTCTGTCTCAAAATGAATAGATAAAATATTAGGAAAAAATAATTAATTTGTGTTGACTTTAAGCTTTGAAATTTGTGATGATTTGTTTTGGGGGAGATGAATGGGTGAGCATTTAGGGGTGGAATGTTGGGGGTATCAGAGCATCCACTTAACCTGTCTGATAGGATGAATGTTTTCAGATCGCTTTTATGTAAGCAGTTTTTCCAGGGCCAAATGGCATCATTTTTTCAAATGAGATTTTTTTAATCATATTCCCTTTGCTAGAGAATATGTTGCTCATGATACAAATAATAACTCACTTTCAAAACAGAAACAGGGAGGCAGGCTTTAAGAGGTTTGTGGTTGTATTATCACAGAGCCCCATGCCATGGTTTTAAGAACATATTGGAGGTTTCTGAGTGGGAAAGTCAGGACTTAGAGATTACAGTTAGAACATATGGAAAAGATAAAACTTAGTACTAACAAGCTTGGAAAAGAAAATGAGATGGCAGGACCCATGGCATAAGATGAACAATGTAGACAAGCTTGTAGATAAGCAGAGGGTGTCTAGACCTGTCTGGGCCCCTTCCTGTAGCAAGAGGGGTGAGAAAGAACCAGGGATTCCTCTGAATCATTCATTTGCTTAAATATTTCTAGTAGAATTCCAGATATACAGCATGGTCTTAACTATTCATCACTAATCTTCCTGTTAATCTTCATAGGATTCTGCCTTATGGAACTTTGCGAGCTATGATCCATGTCTATAGACAGCTTGGACCAAGTAGAATATATTGGATAATTGGTGACCAAACGGGAGTGTGCAAAGTGGGTAAAACCATGGAACAGCCCACCAAACAGACTTTGACATTAACAAGGTGATTCCTGTCTGGTTATGTTGCACCCTGAGTGTATCAAGAATACCAAATCCCGAAGAAACGGAAAGGGAAGGAAAAGAGGGAATTGGGACCTGCCTGTGAACTCTGTTTCATGTGATTGGCCTCATCCTCACTATTGTGCAGGAATCTCTGACTTCCTGCTTCTGTGGCCATGAGCTTGGGTCTGACCTGGTCCCAGGTGTTGTGCTCTCAGGAAGGGGAGGGCATCCCTCGGCTTTGGTGCAGCCCCAGAGCTCTCGGTGGAGGGGGTCACCTGGCTCCTGAATGAGTGTAATTTTAGTGGCCTGGCTGTGACTCCCCCACCGGCTGATTCTCTGTGCTCTGGCCCTTCAGGTTTTCCACAGCTGCTTGTAAATCACTTGTCATCTCTACAGCTGACAAAGAAACCAAAAGGATTCTTCATGAGTCAACGATACTCATTTTTTTGAAGGGCAAATTTCTCTGGTCTCCCCCACTCTATCTTGACAAGGACAGCAACAGACCCTGCTCTGTGAATACTAACAGTCCCTGGTGGATGTGCAGAGGCAGGGCTGGGGACCCCTGCAACCCGGGAGCCGGGGACATACAGACCCTGGCTCCTGTGACCAAGCCAAGTGACCCCCCAGGAGGTAATGAGGGACTGGTGAGCTGAAGGGAGTGCTGTCCTAGGGCCTGAGACAATCTTCAAAGAACCCCGTGCTGATATTGCGGACTAAGAGAAAATCAGGAAGGGATCGGAGCACACGAGATGCAGCAAAAGGAGAGTATGCAGGGTTACAGCCTGATCCCCTCCAAAAAATTCTGGGGCTTGTGGGATAAAGGGTTAAATCCCGTAAGACTTGTTTTGGCCTTGACTGCCCACACTCGCAACCTCCCCCCAACTCGCTCACATTTCTAAGACGTCCCTTGTGCCGAATTCTTATTCAACTTCAAACTGACAAACTGTTTTTAATCTTTTCCTTCTATCCAGCCTGGAGATTGGGAAGCAAAAATCAATACCGGTTGGCAGGTGATCAAGCTGCTTCAGACTGGTGTGAGGAGAGAGCAGAGAGTAGGAGCAGGAGGACAAGGGTGGGGGAGAGCAGGGGAGGGGGGAAGGAGTTTGACTAAGTACCATGAATTACTGGCTGGAGGTCCAAAGGGCTGTGATTTCTCTGGCCTTGAGCAGGGGAGCTTGGGAATGCCATTAGAGCAATTAGGTCAGGAGTTCACAGCTGTTAAGGTGCCTTTGGAGAGAGACACTGAGAATTTTCCTGACAATTCAGTGGGAGAGAGGGTGGGAGGGAGAGGCGGCAGGAGAGGGGCTCAATTTTCCTGTGGTATCCTTCCAGGAGAAACTTGACAGCATCAGTACCGCACCACAAGAGGCAGAGAGTTGGTTTAAAAAAGAAAATGGTATAACTGTTTTCTTAATTCAATTTAAAAACTATTTTGAAGTATTTTAAAGTGACTCTCAATGATGGGACAACACTGAAGGAGGCCATAGGATGAGTTGCTCAACCAGACGTCCCCAAAACCCAAAGATCTGGGTGATTTTGTCTTTAGTCCTGACCCAGAGTCACAGTGATCTCTTGTTACTTAGTTATTGATATTCTGAAAACTCTAGTAAGGCAAAGAAGATCCTTATGCATCCAGGTTAGGACTTACGAAATGTAGGTCATGGTATTGCCATCGTGTTTGCCATCGTGTTATCTCTCTTGAGGTAGGGACAATATGGAAAAAACAAGCAGTCAAGTGTAGGCCTCCGGATTCTCCAAGAAGTCCCGCATGGATTTAGCAGTGGACACAATTCCTTAGTGAAAAGACATTTTTGAATATTAAGAGCCAAGGTTTTGGCATAATAGTGGGTATAGACTCGGTTACTCTCCTTGCCCCGTCCTCCTAGGAAATGAGATATAATCCCTTCCAAGAATGGGCCAAACAGGTTTTGTCTCACCTGGAGAAGGGATAGAGGAACAGAGGGCAGTTGAAAGGGACATAGTTCTGCACAGCGTCCCCTACCAGCTTAGAATCTGGGCTTGGGTAGGCAGAAAATATAAACCCAAGTGAGTGTGAAGGGAATCCCAGAGTGAAAGAAAACTGCTTTATTTCCTCGGGTGTAGTCAGGAGAGGCTGCATTTCCGATGTAGAGGCAGGAGGCCAGCTTCTTGCCAGAGCAAAGGAGCAACAAGGGATGACAGACATTGAGGCGTCAGGCATGAAGATGGCTTTACGAGGGGACAGGATTTGGGACACACTGCGGTGAAAGATGGCACATTGACATATTGAGGATTTTAATCTGAAGAACTTGAGAAATGGTGTGTGTAGAAAGACTTGTCTCACCTTACCCTCAAGTAGGTCCTAAAACCCTCAGGTGACACAGTTGCTTACCCTGTACTCAGAGGAAAGAATCATTCTCCCTGAAGAGGAAGGGACGCACACAGGGATCTGAAAGAACAGGTCTTGCTACGTCCCCCCAGTTGACTACAGTGAATTCACTTTTGCCCCATCACATCTCTCAATGGCTTTCTATTCATCATCAAACCTAGCTTCAAAACACTCACGCTTAACCGTTTCTTTGGGTCTTCATTTCCTTATGAAGATTCTTGTGTCTACGGAAAACTTAAATAAATGTGCGGGGGAGCCTGGGTGGCTCAGGCTGTTAAGCATCTGACTCTTGATTTTGGCTCAGGTCATGATTTTAAGATCATGGCATCAAGCCCCACATTGGACTCTGTGCTCAGTGTGGGGTTTGCTTGAGATTCTTTCTCCTCCCTCTGTCCCTCCCTCTGTTCTTGTTCTCTCTCTCTAAATAAATGAACAGAAGCTTTTTAAAAAATATTTTATTTGTTTATTTAGTGAGATAGCATGAAAGAGAGAGAATGCAGGTGGGGGGCGGGGAGAGGAAGAAGCAGGCTCCCCACTGAGTAGGGAGCCTGATGCAGGATTAGATCCCAGGACCCTGGGATCACTACCTGAACCGATGGCAGAAGTTTAACTCACTAAGCCACCCAGATGCCCCAATAAAGAAAGGAAATCTTTAAAAAATGCATATGATTTTCTTTTGTTAACCTGTCTTTGTCAGTCTAATTTTCAGACCAAGTCAGAGTCTAAGGTTGAGGAAAACTTTTTCTTCCCCTAGAAAAGTTCATCTACCACAGTATCATGTAAAGAAAACAGTAAAGGAAACATAGAGGTCTTTGTTCCCACAGTGTTAATGAGATATAATTTGCATTTAACATTGTGTAATTTTGATGTGATTTGCTATATGTGTATATTGTAAAATGATTATCACCATAAGTTTAGTTGACATATCCAGCACTTTCCATAGTTACATTGTGTATGTGTGCTGAGAACTTTACAAATCTTCTCTCTTAGCAACTCAAATATATACAGATTATATTTGAAACATACAATATACAATACAGTATTATAAATATGTATACAATACAGTATTATTAATTGTAGTCACCATGCTATATATTACCTCCCCAGAACATGTTCATAGATTTCTTGAGACCACAGGAAGAGCTTGGGAAATCTAAGAGTGAGCCTGTAGACTTCAAAGGGATCTTGACATTCAGGAAAATAGAGTTTATGTTGAGTGGTCCTGGGGACATGATTACATCTTACTGGAAGTCATGGAGGTGAGGTAATGATGACCAATAGCAGGTGTCCTACCCCAAGATCCATGGCCATTTCCAGGATGATATCTAAAGTCTTCCCCAACTTCCATATGTCAAACCTGGGAAGAAAGGAAGAAAGAGAAGACTATAATGGGCTGAATGTCTCCCTTAAATGCATATGTTGAAGTTCAAACCCCCAATGTGAAGGTATGAGGAGGTAAAGCCTTTGGGAGGTGATAAAATCACAGGGGGATTAGTGCCCTTAGAAGAAGAGGAAGAGAGACTAGAGTTTCCTTTCTCTACCACCTGAGGACACTGCAAGGAGGCAGCTATTGATAAGCAAGGAAGAGGATTTTCCTGGAAGGAAATTTTGAGGCCTTAAATGGGGACTTGTTGTTCCATGGGCACAAAGTTTCGATTATACAAGATAAGGAGAAATCTACTATCTCTAGAGATCTACTCTAACATCACACTGTACCTGTAGCTGACAATACTGTATTGTACACTTAAAAATTTGTTAAGAGCAGGGGCACCTGGGTGGTTCAGCCAGGTAAGCATCTGCCTTCAGCTCAGGTCATAATCCTGGGTCCTGGGATCGAGCCCCGTGTTGGGGGGTCCTTGCTCGGCAGGGGTCTGTTTCTCCCTCTCCTCTCCCTGCTGCTCCCGTTGCCTGTGCTTATTCTCTCTCTGTCAAATAAATAAATAAAATCTTTAAATAACATTGGTTAAGAGCATAAATCTCATGTTACGTATTCTAACCACAATGATTAAAAAAAATAAATAAATACGTCTAGCTGCATGTTGAAATGCTAACTACAAATGAGCTTATTTTTCATTTCCTCTCCTCCCAATCCTTCTCTTCCTGGGTGTCCTGTCTGCCTGCATGACATCACAAATTACCTAACAGTTATCCATTGTTCTTCTTACTTATGTCCCCCAGTCGATAGGTCATCAAGTTCTGCTTATTCTACTCTAAGATGGTCTCTTGAATCTTGTCTCCTCCACCTTCCACTGCTCCTGTCTGATTTCATAGACTCATACTTGCCCTCCTATGCTCTGGACCCAGAGTGTTCCTGCTGCGATGTTGGCGTGGGAGGTACCTCCCCTGTGGCTTTCCAGGGGCTATTCACCCAAATTCTACTGTTCCTAGCCCCGGAGCCTCTCTCTGGTAGACTAACTCGCAGAGTGGTTCTTTCTGGTAGGACCCCTTTTAAAGTTGGTTTGAGCCAGCTCTCTTCTGAAGGATTCACATCTTGTACTCAGAAAGCACGCCCTCTCACCTGGGTTCCAGTCCATTCACTTCTTTTTTCTCTGTCTCTTAGCTGGCATCTCTCTCAACTTTAGTCTTCCTTAGGTAAAAATCAGCCACCCCGATCCTCAGGGGAAGCATGCCGAGCTCTCCAGGGGGTGCCCATGAAGTCTCTTCTCTTGCTAGGCTTAATGTGCAAAAAAAGTAGCCCCATTCATCTCCTGAGGCTTGTAGGGGTCAGGCTGCAGGACTTGTATAGCAAAGTGAAACTCTCTCTAAAGAATCATCTCTCCAGGATGCTTTTATTTCAGGTTACTTATTAGAAAGGGAAGTGTGAGCAGTAAAGAGAGCGTTGTAATGAAAATTAAATCCCTAAGGTGGGAAATGCTCTGCCAGTTATTGTTTGTTGGTTATAAAGAAATATATTGAATACCGCCTAAGCATCGTATTTCTTGGTGTCCAGTGACAAAACAACATCAGTGAAATCTATTTTCCAACCAGCATATGTAAGCAGTTTTGTGTTCCAAAAATTGGTCAGCCAATAGAAACCCTTCCATTCATTTGTTTTCCCATCTCTTCCTACTTTCCTCCCTCCCTCCTTTCTTTCCTTCTCTTTTCCTTCCCTCCTTCCTTCCTTCCTTCCTTCCTTCCTTCCTTCCTTCCTTCCTTCCTTCCTTCCTCCCTTTCTTCCTTCCTTCACTCATCATTTAAAAATATTTGTTGGCCTCTTTCATTGTGCCAGCTATAAGGTTATAAAGAGGAGCAGGATATAGTCTGTGTTAATGAGAAGTTCTATGGCATGTGCCATTTTATGAGAGTTCAGAAATAGAAGCACTCAATTCTTTCTGAAGCAGTTGAAAAGAATTTCATGAAGGAATGACGATTTGAAATCCTTATGTCTTTATCTGAGAAATAAAACAAAATAAGTCCCCTTGATTCTAATTATTGATGACTCTTCTTTCAAAGCTAATAACATTGAAAGCATAGTCTTAACTTGCTTACCACTAGTTTATTCTTTAACTCACTGCAGTTAGGTTTCTGTTCCATCTCTTCAATGATACTAGCAAAGGTCAGCCTTGTCCTCCTAATCACCAAGTCCAATGGGCTTTTAATCATCATCTCCTTACTTGACCTTCCTCTGATACTTGACACTATTGATCACTCCCTTCTTGAAAGTCTCTCTTCCTTTGACTTCCATGACAGATTTTTTTTCTCTCAGGTTTCTCCTCAGATTCCTCGGTATCTCTTACTTTTCTGAGATGGACCCTCTTATTCTCCTCCTATAAATATTAGTGGTACCCAGCATTCTGTCCTTGGCCTATTTTCTCCTCACTAGATCCTCAGCCATTGTCACAGCCTCAGCTGACATCTACACAGTGATGTCTCTTATATCTAAATTTCTAGCCCATATTTGTCTAATTTCTTGACCAACACAACTAACTGCCTCCTGGAAATCATTACATTTCTTTCAAGTACGGTTGGCCCTTGAACAATGCTGGTGTTAGGGCCACTGACCCTCCACACAGTCAACAATTTGCATATAACCTTTGACTCCCCCAAAACTTAGCTACTAATAGCCTACTGTTGACCAGAAGCCTTAGATAACATGAACTGCTGACTAACACGTATTTTGCATGTTATACGTATTATATGCTGTATTCTTATGGTAAAGTGTGCTAGAGAAAAGAAAATGGCATTCAGGAAATCATGGACCGGTGTACTTCAAAACCCTGTTGCTTGAGGGTCAGCTGTATCTTAAAATAAATGCATCCCAAATAGAACACAACTCCATCTTTATCCTTAAACATAATCTTCTTCTTATGATCCCTTTCACTGGATCATATCACTCACTCAAAACAAATCCTGTGAGTCATCCTAGAAACTCTCCTCTCTTTCTCTCTATAAACCCAATCAGTCACCAAGTCTAGCAAATTCTACTCACCATTTTTTCATCAAATTATTTTCTCCATCCTCACTGCAACTGTCTCAGTTCACTCTCTCATTGTTTCCGACAGAAACACAGCTCAATTCCTTACCTGTACTCCTGCCCTACTTTTGGTTACAATAATTATTCTAAAACCACAAACCTTATCATACTTATTTGTTCCTTAAAAACCCTTCAGTGTTAGTATTTTCAAGGTAAAGTTCCAGAGCCTCACTATACCATGCAAGGTTTTCCATGAAATGGCCCTACTCCCTTCTTTAATTTTCTATCTTATATACTCTTAAACAATGTATTTAAATTTTTCTCAGTTTGCATCAACTTGTCGTGCTATTTCATAAATAAGCATTTTTTCCCCTCCCACTGTCATCTTTGCTCAGAATTAGTTTCTTCTAGCATTATTTCATCTCTTTAGCCTGGTGAAAACTATACCATTTTTAGGGCTCTAATTCCAAAGACATCTCTTTTTAGAGCAATATCAGGTCCTCTACCAGGCAGAAGTGATCACAGAATCCTTGTGTCTCCCTGCTCTCTTCTACTTCCCTCTATACAGGGTTCTCTTCTACCAAAAAAATAAATTACTTTGCTCATTTATGGTAATCTATCTTTATCAATACAGTAGGTAGAATGATAGCTCCCTTAAGATGTCCCCATGCCAAGCCCTAGAGCCTATGCATGTGCTACATGACATGACCATGGGGAATTGAAGCAGATGGGATTAAAGTCATTAATCCATTGATCTTAAAATAATGAGACTATCCTGAATTATCCAAGTGGACCCAATGTAATCACAAGAGTCACTAACAGAAGAGGATGGGAGAAGAAAACTTAGAGTAGGAATGTGATGAGAGAGGGAAGGTTGGAGGGGTACAAGGTCAGGTCAGGTAAGGCCTTATGGCTTTGGTGTTGGAAGGCACCATGTGCCAAGAAAGGCAGTCAACCTGCAGAATCTGGAAAAGGCAAGGAAACAGATCATCCCTTAGAATCTCCAGAAGGAACGCAACCCCAGTTTCACCTTGGTTTTAGCCTGGTGGAACCATTTCAGACTTCTAGTCTCCAGAACTCTATAATAACTTTGTATTCTTTAAAGCCACTGAGTTAGTGGTAATTTGTTAGAGCAGCAATAGAGAATGAATACTCACAGCACAATGCTGGCTCCTTAAAGGTAGAGCCTTTGCGTCTGGTGTCTGCCGCACAATTAATATTTAATATTTCTGTATTGAGCGACTAAGCCTAAACCATGGTTACTGAGGGAATTCCACGAGTTTGCTTTCCATCTGTGCCTGTGCAAAGCTTTGATGCATAAAACTCCAATTATGTTACAACTAGTTATAACATAATGGAGTTGTATGGTATGCTCGGAGGTTTTGCCTTTGCCCTGTAGGAAATGGGAAGAAATGGAATGTTAACAATTAAGGCAGAACAGCTTGGTGTGGAGACATAGCATAAGATACAATCCGTCCCTTAGGTGTACAGGTCTTAACTCTATTTCAGGAGATAAGACACATGCACATGAAAAGCAAATGAGCGTACCCGAGCACAGAAAGAGCTCAGATGGTGAAGGGAAAATTTTGTCCTGAGGTGGTTGCAGTAGATTAGAGAGGCACAGTGGATATGAAGGCGCTGTCCCACTGTGTGTGTTCATAGCCTCATGTTGGCCGGGTGTATAAAGATAGGTGAGTGGATGGCTCTGGAGACCCCCCCGCCCCGAGACTGGGGGTACGGATGCACTAATGAGCAGTGTGGTGGCTGGATGCATATGGAAAAGGAAAGCCAGATTTGTATCCTATGGATGTGCCTTTAAAAAAAAGAAAAGAAACCAAGACCCGGCTTGAACATACTGAATCAAGTCATTCCAGACACCCTGCTTGCTTTATCATTGTGCCTAAACTTTGTATCAGGTGTGAACTTGGAGAGAATGATCGAGATATAAATAAATGCATTTTCATGTTGACCTCTCCCGTTCACTAACACAGATCTCTTGAAAGGGCAACAGGCTTTCCTAATTTTTCCTCCAAAGGTCTAGCTCTCAGTCCTCAGACGCCTAACCTTGTGTGGAACATCTGTTACTGGACATGCACACTCCCTCAGTCCCAGCGGCCACACCAGCACCTCACCTCCTCTGCTTAGCACCCTTTCCTTGCCCACCCCTTTTGGGATACCTTGGGTGGCCTTTAGGTGCCGGGTAATGTGGGGGTCTTCACTAATGAAGAGATCTATCTCACTATTTACATTTCCAAAGTAAAGTGAAGGAGATACGGATTCCCTGGGGGAATGAAGCTGGTGGGGGAGCAAGGCCTGCCTGAAGCTTCCATGGGATTACCAAGGGCACAGACTGGTGCCAGCTCCTGCAGGGTCTGAGGAGGAAAGCAGTGCCCCTGCTACATCTGGGAAGCAAAGGAGGGCTGCTTCGGTGCGGTGGCCCCCTTGTGGGAGCAAAGGATTTGTAAGTGTTTTTCCTAAGTCAGAAACCTGTCATGGACGGCGTAGAGCAGGGACAACAGACTGGAGCCATTTAAGTCTGGACCCAGGAAACTGCCTGAAAGTTTAGTGGAAGCTGGGGAGAATCCTGTGGGGAGAAGAAGGCAGCAGGAACATCGTTCAGAGGTCAGTCTGGGGCCATCGGAGCAGGCTCTGAGCAAACCTCTCAAGCTGCTGCAGGAGAAATAAGACTGCTTCACACATTTGCCAGGACCGTTAGCAGAGTAAAAATGTCTGCCCTGCTTTCTCCTCTGGGCTCATGCCTCACGCCCTGGAACTGGATAATAAGACCTAAAAAGGTAGGGAAGATGTTCTGGGGGAGAGCGAGAAGTGGGCCATACTCTTCTCTTTGAAGCCTGACCTTGAAGTTCTAGCTGAGGCCGGGACTACTAAGTGGGTGTTGTATCATCTGTGGGGTGGGCATTCAGATTTTTAAATGAAGACTGTATCTGACAACTGAAAGTCACCACAGAAATGAAAGTGTTCGCCTTGCTGACATCCACTTTATGGCTTCAGAGACAGCAAGCAGGCTTTCCTTGGAGTGGTTACCTAACAGAAACATCATGACCTGTGTGCAAATGGGGAGCCTACCCACCCCCCACCAGCCGCCTCACTCCCCACCATCAGAGCACCATGGGACCCCCCCACGCTATCTGCAGGGCTCCTCGTGCCTTGTTACACATGGGTCGGGCTGCTGTGACATCATGGTCTATTTTTCCGGAGCCGGGACCTGACCGCACACTGAATGCCAGAGCAAATTCTTCAGTTATTAGAATTTTTTAAGAATGAGGACTTGGACACAGAAATAAACTGAGGGACTTGGAGGGAGGGGGTGGGGGGATGGGAGAGCCTGGTGGTGGGTACTGGGGACACCTAGAGCTTGGAGCACTGGGTGTGGGGAATGGGCAATGAATCTTGGAACACTGGGAAAAAAAGTAGGTTACAAAATTAAAAAAAAAAAAAAGAATGAGGATCATTAAAAACAGTCCTTTCAAGGTTGTTATCTTGCCTGGATGATTTTGGTGTTTAAATACTCAGAAAAATCATCCTCTATTGAACAAATTTCTCCAAGAAACACAGACATTGTTTCCTTTGTGTTAAGCCCTAAGTGGTTAAGTACTAGCTGTTTAATGGTGAGAGAGAGAGAGAGAGAGAGAGAGAGAGAGAGAGAGAGTGTGTTCCTGTTTTTACCAAGGTTATAGTTAATAAAATAAGCTTACATTAAAGAAATAGCAAAAGGACCTAAGTGCTAAGAAGGAAAGAACAGAGTCCTTAGAAATAATAGCAAGAGGGAACAAATTTTGATCAACATAAAAACCCCGTTAGAGCTAAAATCAGTCTTGGGCTCTGCAGGTGGGTCCGTAAATTGGTACAATCACTTTGGAAAGCAGTTTGGGCCCGTATGTACCAAGAGCTTAAAAAAAACCTCAGGTGCTTTAACCTAATGATTCACTTGTAGAAATGGTTACATGAATTAGGGTAAAATCATACAATGGAAAATTATGGAGTCTTTTACAAAGCATACTCATGCTCTATTAAATTGATACAGAATTTTATACAAACAGTGTAATTTCAAATATAGAACAATAAATAGGAAAATATACCATTTATTAATCAACTTATTGTGTGTCTGGCCCAGGAACTATAGCAAATGATAGATGACCTTTATCTTCTCTATATTTTTCAGTATTTTCTACAAAAAAGATGTATTCTTCCTAGAAGAAGGAAAATAGAATATCATAAAACAGAAAAAAATATGTATTGAAAAATACTGAAAGGCAGTAACTATAAATAAACCAGGAGCATGTCTAGATGAGGTAATTAATCCACGTTTTAATTTAATTTTTAAATATTTTGTTGTTTCTTAATTTTGTAAAATGAATGTGCACTGTTTGGGGGACATCAACAAAGTCTCCCCGGATAATAGGTTTTGAGTCTATATGACTCAACTCTGACACTGAACAGCCTTCTTTGTGAATTTGGGCAAGCCAAATTCATCTCTGAATTTGCACATTTGTAAAACAGATGTAAGTGCCTTGAGGTCTGTCTGTGTTGTTTTCTGCGGGGAATACAATGAGAAAACTGGCATAAATTATCTACTGTGACCCACTGTACAGTGAGTCCTCCATAAATACTTCTTTCTTCTCTTTTCTCTGGCTCTGCCTCCTCCCACTACGTCAGTTTTTCCCCACTGGAGACAAAATTACAGTTGTTTGTTAGTACCTGGTTAAGTTGCAAACAGCAATATAAAAGCTAACATGCTTATCTGAGTTTCATGGGTAGCAGAACAAAATTGATCCATTAAAGACTTGGCAGGATTTACATCCCCTGATGATCTAACTTTAATATTTTTAAGGATCATACACTGATAGAATTCCAATTTTACTATTTCGTGGAAATGGAAAGCTACCGTTGTTGTCAATGTGTTCAGTGACTATTTCATTTGATATATAAATAATGTTTCATTTGTGTTGACAAGGTAATGGAATCTGGGGCTTGTGTGCTTTCAGCCCTTTCAATCCCTGCCCTTCTAAGCTACCATCTCCTCTGGCTGCACTCTTTGTGATAAGCCAGTCCTAGTGCAGAAGAGAGAAATTATTAGAGCAGAGCCATAGAAATCAGTGACTTCCTAAATTTTAAAGCAGACCCACAATTATTCTCAGTGGTTAAAGCACTCTTTTCCCTAAAGAGTCATTGTACATTCAGCTTAAATATTAGCTCACTTTCTTTAATGGCAGTGCTCTTAAAAAGATTTTATGTGAGTGCACTCGGGAAGCCGGTTATTTAACGTCATCCTATGGTGAATTCTTTATTAAAATAAATACTTGTTACCAAATTTACCTTTTCTTATATGGAGTTTTGTTTAATGAGCCAGATCCACATTGATCCCAGCTGAGTGAAAAGACATTATTTCATAGGCCAACAGAAGTTTCCAGAGAGTGACTTTCTTCCCTGTAGGTTTGTCAGTCTCTCCTTTTATCCCTCCCCCAAGCCCACTCCTACCACCTGAGTGGTGATAGTCTGGGCTGGGTGATTGGGAGAGTAACTGACCCACAGTTTACCATGGGTCCAGGCAGCCCAAGCTGTCCCAGATACTGCTGCCAGATGCTGGTAAGAGACCCTGTTTTCAAAGGGAACAAAGTTGGGCATCTGTGAGCTCAGCCAGGGAGTCAGCCTGACCATAGCAGTGGAGGGAGGGGAGAGAAGGAATAGGGAAGGGGGTGAGAGTTTCCCGGAGCAGAGCTGCTGGCTATTCATGCTCCTTCCCTGGCTGCTGACTTTCTATACGCCTACATTTCCAGCTGTTGTTTCTGAACAATAGGAAGTCATGAATTTCTATATGATACAATGATCTACTGGGGAATGTTTAAAGACCTTTGCTGGAAAGGTGTTTGGGGGTGGGAGTGAAAGACCCTGTTATTCGTAGCACCTGCCAATTTCCCTAGTGTCAACATTTCCACCATCACTCATTTCAAGTTATCAGTGTGAAGTTTCAATGGCAAGCTGGAAGAGACAGAGTCAGCTCTCAGCAGCCGGTAGGAACCAGCAGCTCTGCACCATCACACCACAGTTTCTTGCTTGGGACCATGTCGAACCTTTTGGAATCTTCTCTCAGGCTTCTATTTGCTCTTTTTAACCTCTGCCCCAACATCCTTATTGGTTTTCTGTGCCTTTTCCTCTTCTCTTTCCTCTCCTCTCCTCTCCTCTCCTCTCCTCTCCTCTCCTCTCCTCTCCTCTCCTCTCCATATCTTCTCTCCATCCCTTTTTCCAGGTAGCTGGAGAATCATCTTCAAATGTTTTTCCAGTATCAGCAGGGTTATTTGTCAAATTGTTTATTTTGTGAGATTTTGTTTCAGCACACTTTCTTTTCCTAAAATAATGAATTGGGGTACTGCTGTTTTTTGTTTGTTTGTTTTTAAAGGTTTTATTTATTTGAGAGAGAGGAAAGAGAGAGACACCACGAGTGAGGGGAGGGGCAGAGGGAGACAGAAAAGCAGACTCCTCACTGAGGAGGGAACCCGATGGGGCTGGAGCTCAGGACCTGAGTCAAAGGCAAATGCTTAACCAGCTGAGCCATGCAGGTGCCCCTGTTTGTTTGCTTTTATGCTTCAGTTTTAGCTTCTGGGGTTTTTTTGTTTTTGTTTTTTGATAGAGAATTTACTGCTAGTATGTTTTCTCAATTCCTAAGGGATGTTAGGACAAAGTCATTATTTTTCTACTCTCTTCCATAATGTGCCAATATGTCTTTTTATATTTTAATCTTCATGCTGTATATTATCATATGCAATCAGCTGATCTGTCAGTATTTATTGGACACAGTGTTGGGTACCATAAAGACTATCGCCAGTAGTGAGGTGACAGTCCTGGCCTAAAATTTAATTGACAAAAAAGAATAATATACATTAAAAAAGTAGAGAACTTTATAAGGCTGAATATAAATAAGGGCTAAATTCTGTAGTAGATCACAGAGATTTAAAACCAACAGACCTTGGAAATGTTTTGCTTGGCCCATACTGTGTTTTATAAAGTTTTAGCATGGACATATTACCTAACAGGTAGGTATTAAAACTCAACGCAAAGAACCAGATGATTTGGGGACTCTAGGCACTCATTGAGGTAAGGCAGCAATACTTGGAGCCCATAACCCTCCCTAACATTGATCTTTTCCCAGAAACTCTTCTTTTCCTAGTATTAGGGCTAACCCTCCCTTTCCATGGCAGGAATTTATGAAGTTCTTGTTCAATGTTCAGGAGACTTAGCGTCAAGCCAACTCTGTAGCTCTGATGGTTTAGAAACCTGGTTTCTGCCTTTTTATTAGGAATAAATCTTTACTTTCTTTCCTACTTTTTATATCACCCTCTTCCCCCCAGCTCCCAGTCTCTTCTTCGCCACACCCGCATTGTTCTGGTGATATCTGAAAATCAGACTTTGGGAGGACCCAAGGAGGTATAACCTACTCACACAGTCCGTGGTATTGCCTGTTGTTATCTGCTCATTGACTGGACTGAGCACCGTACTGCTTCTGGTTCAACTGCTTGAGGACGGCTACTTGTTAGAACCATCACCAAAGGCATCCTTCTGAATTCTACTTTCTGCTCCATATCAGAGTACCCAGCTTTTCCGTCATGCTTGGCTTCCTCCCACCCACATATCTGCTGTACCTCAGTGAGTATCTCAGATTGCAGGCTCTTTTCTGTCTACACCTTCCTACCATAGATAACCTTCCAATTCTGATCATCTCAAAACAGAGCAAAATTGACCTAAATGGGGTTGAATATGGCTTGTGTGGAAATAAGTTTTGACCAGTTTAGTTGGTAGAAGATTATGAATGGGGTACCCTCCACTTCCAAGAAAAATATTAAATGATTCTTTAAAATTTTTTAATTTGATTTTTTTATTTATTTGACATGGCAGGAGAGAGAGAGAGAGAGAGAGAGAGCACAAGAAGAAGGGAGAGAGGCAAAGGGAAAGGGAGAAGCAGACTCCCCACTGAGCAGGGGGTCTGATGCAGGGCTCAATTGCAGAACCCCAGGATCATGACCCGAGCTGAAGACAGATGCTCAACCAACTAAGCCACCTAGGTGCCTGAAGAATATTAAATATGATTCTTCTGATGGTCTTCATTATATGAAATGAAATGTGGAGATACCTTAATGCTGAAAAATGATTTTTAAACATAAAGCATTATTATAGTTTTAACAAAACATTTGTATTCATCTTGTAAAGTGCTTCCCCTTCTGCATCCCTTTCCATTTGCCGTTGAATTTGCAATCTGTGATACGTGTTCATTGTTCACTATTTCAGGTATTTCCAATAGGAACTGAGAAAGGAAAAAGAAAACTATTACTGCATTCAATGTATATTATAATGAATATTCATCTCCAAATATACCAATATGTTACCTAAAACCTTCTTACTTCTCTTATCCTTTCCCCTTTTCTTTTTTTCCTCTCTCTTCTGTTCCTTTTTTCCTTTTTATCCTTCTCATTCTTCTGTTGCTCATCTCTTTCCCCCTCCCTTTCCTTGACTTCTGGTTTTCTGTTTGTTTGTTTTGTATGAAAGTAGTTAAAACAAGAACATCATCAGATCGAATTCTATGAAATGACAGTTGGGCATCAGGACTATTGTGAGGCATGTGGTTCTTCAAGAAATCCCAACCAGAAAAAAAAAAAAAAGAAATCCCAACCAGTGGGGAAGTAGCTCTAGTACATTCATTTGTCTAAAGATGTGCATAGAGTAGCATAATGTCCTATTTATTTATGCTAAATTACTATTAGTATAAAACAATGCATTATCATCAATAGACAAAGATAATTTCATAAATGCAAAATAGTACAAATTCTTGCTCAGGGCCAGTACCTTCTTCATTTAAAGAAAACTGGCCCTTCGTTACTAATTTTTTGATCTATAATTTTTGTTATAATTTCTACATTTGGGGAGGATCACAGTGGGAGAAATAGTTGCATAGAAGAAGTAAGTAAGAACTGGATCCAATGAAATTAATGTCCTTGGAAGAAGGTGATGGAGAATCTTATCAGCACTGGGCCCTATTTAATATTCTTGCTCAATGGACCCCTCAGGATCAGATATATGGTGGTAAAGGGAAGAGAATTCAGAATGACAAGAATGATTTGTGAATTGAAGCAGCCAACTAAAGGAATGATGAGCATGCTCAACCAAGTAATGCTGGAGAATAGAATATTCTTCATTTTGTGCAATGTAACTAAACAAAGAACTCAATGAAATAAAAAGTCAGCTTTAGGTATTTGGAAATAATTATATCAATAATTATATAAATTCATTTTATAGTACTTTATACTTTTCAAATACATCTTTGCCTTATTTTCTCTTAGCAAACATTTAAAGTAAGATGAAACTTCATCTTGTTTTACAAATGTAAAAACAACTCTGGAGAGGATATGTTTTACCCATGTTATGAATGGGGGAGTGGAGAAGAAAATCTACTGGCTCTACACATTTCTGTGCTGCTCCTCTGACTATATTAATAAACAACGAAGATTAATTGATCACTGAAATCCAATGTGTTAAGAGAATGGGATGAGTAAGGTAATTATATAATATTATAGTACACAATACCATAAAGTACATAGCAATTATATAATATTGTGCGAAAAGTATATTAACCTTCTCACATCATTTACCTACTGAATCCTGTTGAGTCCATAGCTTGGGCCATTTGAAGCTGAAATTGAAAAGATGCTGTGAGGCCCAGGCTGCCTCTGAGGATAATGGAAGATAGACTGGGTGATCTGTTAAATGTGACTGGTTCAAGTCTAGAGGATTCAAATGGCTCTTGCTGTATTCATTAGAAACAGGTTTGCTTAACAGTCTCCAGAGCTCCCTGAGAATGGAGCTGACATTTGCAAATGATAGGCTTAGGAACTGTCTTCTCTCCACAAGTCCCCCTTTCTATTGTTCCTTTTCCTCTGAGCTTTCCTTCTGGATGTTGGCAAATCTCAAGGAAATGCACTTGTGTTTTCTGTTGTCACATCTCATCAGTGCTCTGCAAGGGGGGTTGGCAGGGAGATGAGGGAGAACCAGGAAGAAGGAGAGAATGCCCTGGGCTGAAATGGCAGTAGCATGCAAATGAATGCCAACTCTGTGAACATTTTCCAAGCAGTCACATTTTATTACAACCAAATTATGGGATGCGATTCCTAGAAAATGGCAAAAGAGGGACAGGAAAAAAAGTGACCATGAATAATTTACTCTTAATAGGCTCACTTACTCAAATGGCAAGGACACCTACCATCTACTTGTTTATCTCTTTCAATAAATACATACATATTTACTAACTATACTCAGCAGCCTAGATAGGAAATAGAGGTGTGTATGTGTCTATATTAATTTTTACACCTCCATCCAAATCTTTTGTCCTTTACCATCTTGGTCCTATTGTAAATCTTCAAATTTAACTAGGTCCCTGGGCAACCAACTCTCCCACAATGCTTCAGTCCAGAGAGGCAATCCCAGATCTTAGCACATTAAATTAGGAATAAAGACAGACATCTGTCAATGACCAGATTCACTCTGGTGAGCATTTAAAAATAGTTATTCCTGGGAATCACTCTTCTGAAATTTTGATTTTCTATATCTGGGATGGGAGATGATGCACAGCCAGATTTGGAACCATGTAATAAAGCACATGGCTCAGGTAATGCCAAACTGGCAAAAGCAATTCATTATTTTAATAGGCCTATAAGACTATATCGGGTGACAATTGCAGCTTTTTGCAGGATTAAGTCTGGGACAAAAAGTGAGGTATAAATCACATATCCTTCAGATGAGGAATATTTCAAAATACAGTCGAAGGAGAAATAGGAAAGGAGTATATATAATTTTATGCAAGCACTGAGAAACTCTATCAAAAGTGATTGAGATGTAGTTCCTGCCTTTCACGAGCTTCAGTCTGCTGAGGAAAATAGCAGATAAATGCTTAAGTGCCATATGATGCCGAATGTGTTAGAATTTGTGTATATATGAGGAAAGACCTAAAGGAGCAGAGAAGGGAGAGAAGCAGACTCAGCCTGCGCAGCAGAGGGGGCAGACTTCCCAGGGGACGGGATACTTCTGCTGAATGTTTCAGGATGTAAGTAAGGAGTTTGGTAAGGTTAAGGTGGAATCACATTCCAAAGAGTAGGAAAAGCACATGGAAAAAAAAAGACTTTTGAAGTCCATGACAGTATAATCTACATAAAAGCCAGTTGTCTAGTTTGTTCATGGCATAGTATTTAAACAAATCTAAATAAATCAAAACATAAGACATAGCCAGATAATCAAAAATAATTTTTGAATAATTCAAACTTACTTGCATATCCTGAAAATTTTTATGTGAATCAAGCCTAGGGAAATCCATTTATAGTTCTTATATTACCTTTCTGTTCCCTTCCTTCATGAGTAACTAGTAACTAAGATCTTGCTTGCTCCAATCCCCTACTCTCTGCCTTTACCTAAACTACTCACTGCCTCCTGTTGTTCACTTTTTTTTCACCCTCATTCTTTAAGCTCTCTAGACTTAAACTACTTATTTTCCAAACTCTGCATTTTTTTAAAAGATAAACATTAAAATGGCAAACATACTTACACTTCTAAACAAGATAGAATAATAGAGACTATATATTTTTTTAAAGATTTTTAAATTTTATTTGACAGAGAGAAGCACAGCGAGAGAGGGAACACAAGCAGTGGGAGTGAGAGAGGGAGAATCAGGCCTCCCGCCGAGCAGGAAGCCCGATGTGGGACTCGATCCCGGGTCTCTGGGATCATGACCTGAGCCAAAGGCAGTCGCCCAACCAACTGAGCCACCCAGGCGCCCTAATAGAGACTATATTTGCCTTCCCATATAAAAGCAACTGAAATGGATGGAAGGTAAGAAACAATTGTATTCAAACCCTGAACATCAGAGAAACAAATGGAGTTGCCTGTGATTGCCTCATGGTACCATATGGAAAGAGTTCCTCCATCACGACACAAGGAAGGAGAACCAAAGTTGGAGACAGACTGTCTGAGTTAAAGAGACATTGTTGAAAGACTAGGAAGATGAAGGTAGCTAGAATTGATAGGACAGAAACCAGAGAAGAGAGAGCTATACAGATAGAGAACTCTAGAGATCTGCACAGGGTTGCCTTGAATATTCACCCGAGTACTAATCAACATGTGCATGAGGAAACTATGACAGGTTAGGAAAAGCATCACTTAAAAGAACCAGGGGTAACATGCCTGGAGTGACCTGGGTTCAAGAAGTATTCCTGATCTCATTAATGAGACTATAAAACCACACAATTCATGAGCATTGGTAGAAAATGCAGAGAAATATTGCCTTGATAGTACAAAATAATTATTCCTAGATTAATCACAATCTAGGACTTCTTAACAAATCTTAGAAACAAGGCCACAAAAGATTTAATTTCTTCCAAGTAACTCAACTAAATTTCAGAGCAAAGGTTAGGAGTGTTCATAGGAAGACAAAAATATCCAGAATCAAAGAAGATAAAGCCCATGATGTATGGTATCTGATCAAAAATTACTAGGCATGTTGAAAAGGAATGAAAATAAAACCTATAGTAGGGAGAAGAGCTAATCAATCAAAACCAATGCAGAACTGACACAAATGTTAAAATTAGCAGAGAAGTATACTAAAATAATTATTATAACTTCATTCTTTATATTCAAAATATTAGGTAGAAACATAGCAGGTATTTTTAAAAACCCACATCAGTCTCTTAGAACTGAAACCATAATGTCTAAGATTATTTATACATACTGGAAAGGACTAACAATAGGTCAGAACATATCAATGAATGTAACAATATTGCAGTGAAAATGTTCCAATATTAAGCACAGAAAAAGACCCAAATATACAATTAAAGGAGCATTAGTGAGTTTTGGACAAGTCATAGAGACCTCATATATACTTACATAGAATTCTTGGGGAAGGGGGTGGAGAATAAAAATATTTAAATAAATAATGACCTCTAATTTTTCAAACTTGATGAAATACATAACCCCACAGTTCAAAGAAGTTTAATGAACCCTAAGCACAAAAGACATGAAGAAAATCATACCCAAACACAACAATTTGCTCAAACCAATGATAAAAAAATCATAAAAGCATCTAGAGACAAAGTCCCATTAAATACAAAGAGTCAATGATATGCTGAGTGAAATAAGCCAAGTAGAGAAAGTCAAGTATCACATGGTTTCACTTACTTGCAGTGCATGAGGGGTAACCTAGAGGACAGTAGGAGAAGGAAAGTAAATGGGAAGTAAGGTAATCCAGGGAGAGAAATAAAACAAGAGAGACTTTGGACACAGAAACAAACTGAGGGACTTGGAGGGAGGGGGGTGGAGGGATGGGAGAGCCTGGTGGTGTGTACTGAGGGCACCTATTGCATGGAGCACTGGGTGTGGGGAATGGGGAATGAATCTTGGAACACTGGAAAAAAATTAAAGTAACAATAAAAAAAATAAAACAATGAAAAAAAGAGTCAATATAAGTGCAGCATCAGATTTTTGTGTGTATGCGTGAGTCAGAAATAATGCAAGCAAGAAGACAGTAAAGCAATATCTTTAATGTGCTTAAAAAAGGAGAGAGAGGGATATTACTACAGAATCCCATATTCAGGGAAAATATCTTTTCAGTTTGAAGGCAAAATAAAGACTTCTTCAGACATCAGTTGAAAGTATTCATCATCAGCACAGTCAACCCTACAGAATATGTTAAAGGAAGTCCTTGAGGGAAATAAAAAGGATAGGAGATAAAAATTTGAATCTCAACAAATAAATAAAGAACTTTAGAAAGAGCTACAAGATAGGTAAATATTTAAGGCTTTTTCTCATTGTTTAAATCTGTAAATAATTATTAACATTTAAACAAATAATATCAGTCTTGTGTGGGGTTTTATAACCTAAGTAAAAGTGAAATGTATGGCAATAGTAGTATAAAAAATGGATGGGAAGAAATTGAGGTATGCTACTGTGAGGTTCCTATCATATTTGAAACAGTACATTGTCACTTGTAGGTAGACTATAATAAGTTGATGATGATATATACTACAAACCCCCAAGTATTCTCTAAAATAATATGGCAGAGATTTATAATTTAAAATCCAACAAAGATGAAAGAATAGAATTTCAAAAAATAGCCAATTAACCTGAAAGAAGGCAGAAAAAGAGGAAAAAGAGTCTTCTAAATAGATTTAATCCTAGCCTGATCAATAATCACATTAAATATAGATGGACCAAATAATCCCAAATAAAAGTCATAGATGATCAGATTTAATCAAAAGCAAGGAACAAAAAAAGAGCATATTGAACATAAAAACATAGTAGATTTGAAGTGAATGATGGGAAAATATGTACCATGCCAACACTACTCAAAAGATAGCTGGAATGCATATATTAATATAGTCGATGGATTTTAGCAAAAAGTATTACCAGGTAAAAAAAATGTTAATTCATAATGATAGTTAAGTCAATTTACCAAAAGAACATAATAATACTAAATGTTTATGCACTAAATTACAAAAATTCAAAATATATGAAGCAAAAAGTAATGAAAGTCTATGAAGTAATAGAAAAAACCCACAATTATATAAACAAAGACTGTAATACTTCTTTATCAAATAATTAATGGAATGAGTAAATTGAAAATCAGTAAAGATATAAATTAGTGAAAAAACATGGTCAAGCACCTTCAGAAAAGTGTTATTTATAGAATACTTCACCCAACAACAATAGAATATGCATTATTTTAAAGTGCATATAAAATATCAAGGTTGACCATACTTGGTGCTTGAAGCCTCAATAAATTTGAAAATATTCAAATCACAGAAGTATGTAATAATTAAGGGAAGATCTGAAAAAATATGATAGATCTTAACATCGAAAACTACAAAACATCCCTGAGAGAAATTAAAGAAAACCTAAGTAAATGGAGAGATATGACACATTTATTGGTTAAAAAATTCAATGCTCTCCTTACAGAAATGTCAGTGGACATTTGGCAGAACCTGACAAACAAATGTTAAATTTCATTTAGAAATATAAAGGATCGGCAATAAACAAAACAACTTAGAAAAAGAATAAAGTTGGAAAAAGATCACAACCTGACCCTCATTACATGAGATTTATTGTAAACCTTCAATAACCAGGACAGGTATTGTATTAATATAAGACAGTCACATATAGAGGAACAGAATAGAAAGTCCTAACATCCATCCATGCATAAATGGACAACTGATTATCCAAAAGATATGAAGGTAACTCAATGGAAAGAGGATTTTCCCCCCTAAACAAATAGTGTTGGACCAATAGGATATCCATATGTGAAAACTGAACACTGACACACACTTGCCCTGTATATAAGAATGATTTCAAAATGTAAAACCCCAAAATTTAACTTTTCTAGAAGAAAATATAGAATAAACTGGGATAGGCAAAATTTTCTCAGATATGGTCTCCAAAACACAAAGTAAGTGGGGTTCCTGGGTGGCTCAGTCAGTTAAGTGTCTGCTTTTGCCTTAGATCATGATCCCATGGTCCTGGGATCCAGCCCTGAGTCAGAGTCTCTGCTCAATAGGAAATCTGCTCCTCCCTCTCCCTCTCCCTCTGCCTCTCCCCCTGCTTGTGCACTCTCTCTGGATTTCATATAAATAAAATATATTTTTTTAAAGATTTGATTTATTTATTTGACAGAGAGAAATACAGCGAGAGAGGGAACACAAGCAGAGGGACTGAGAGAGGGAGAGCAGGCCTCCCGCCGAGCAGGGAGCCCGATGTGGGACTGGATCCCAGGTCTCTGGGATCATGACCTGAGCCGAAGGCAGTCGCTTAACCAACTGAGCCACCCAGGTGCCCCTAAATAAAATATTTTTTTTTAAAAAAGCCTCACTCAGTGTAAGAAAAGACAAATTGATAAGTTAGATTTCACCAAAATAATAATAAAAATAATAATGATAATAAAGTCTACTTTTAGAAAGACATTGTTAATGGAATAAAAAAATAAGTCACAGACTAAGAGAAAGTATTTGAAAATTATATGCACAATGAAGGACTTATATTTAGAATATATAAATAACTCTTTAAGTTCAAAGAAAAAACAAAAGGAAAAGAAAAGAAACAGCTCAATAAAAGAAATGGGCAAAAGACTGAGTGGATTCTTTACCAAAAGAAGTACATGGATGACAAATAAGGGGAATGCAAATCAAAACCACAATAAAATACCACACTCTCCATATTAAAATGGCTAAAATGAAAAAGGGTGACCATATCATGTGTTGGCAAGGCTATGAAGGAACTGAAACCCTCATGCCCTACTGCAGAAAATGTACAATGGTATAATCACTTTGGAAAAAAAAAATTGACAAAGTTAAGCAAAAATATACCATATGAGCCAGTCATTTCATTACTAAGTATTTAATAAAGTGGAAGCATGTGTTCATACAAAGACTTGTAATAGGTTTCAGAGCAGTTTTATTTTTATTAGTTTCAAACTGGAAATATCCAGATGGCCATCAACAGGGAAATGCACAAATTGTGATCTATTTATGCAATGGAATATTACTCAGCAATAAAAGGAATGGACATTTGACATATGATACAACATGGAAAAGTCTCAAATTGCATTAAATTAAAGAAGTGAGACAAAAGGAGCACACAGTGTGATTACATTTATATATAATTATAGAGAATTCAAGATATTCTATGTGATGGAAAGCAGATAAAAGATTTCCTGCAGGTGAAGATGGACATAATGATGGAGAGAAGTCAACAAGAGGGATTCCCAAGGGCATGAAGAAATTTTGAACTGATGGATGTATTCATTTTCTTGATTTGGTAATGATTTCATGGGTGTATATATACATATATTAAAACTTATCAGATTAGACATCTTAATAGGTGTAGTTTAATGTGTAAAAGCTACACCTCAATAAACCTGTTGAACAACAGAGAGGGAGATAATGATGGAAGGAGAGAGAGACAGGGCCAGTGAGATAGGGAAAGAGAGAGAGAGACAGAGGCAGAGCAAGAGAGAGACCACATATACAATTTAGTTTTACTTAGGTGAAGCCAATTATGGGAATTCTCACATATTAATATACTTTGTCCCTGTTGCATGTAAATATGTTTACATACTATTTCAATGGCTTTCCAAATATGAAATTTCTTGAGAAATTTCCATCAATTTGTGGAACCAAGTTTTCTGTACCCCAAAGTGAGGAGTCATTTCAAACACATATATTAAAAGGTTGAATTAATAATGCCACTCTTTCGCCAATCCTCATTTTCTGTAAGACTTTGGTTAAAATCTCAGACATGTTATTCGAACATAAAATCAGTAAGTGTCCATTCCAGAAGACATATTAACATATCCGTTTCTGAGCTTTCTTGTTAATGGTGCAGCTCCTACCCACAGGCTCTGTCTATTTAATTCTCTAACATTCTTTCTAGTTCCCATGGACTTTTTTTTTACTCACTTTTCACTACTTTTCTCTTACCCCATTGATTTATATTCAGATCTTCACTTTATTTTTACCTTTTTAATCTTTGCCTTGATTCTGACAATCAACTCTTCTTAAAACTTAACTTCTTAAACTTACATGTCGCCTTCTATCTTGGAGAATTTGGTTGCTTAGCTACCGCTGGTAGTTCTAGGTGTGCGAGAGTGTGGAAATCAGGGTCACAACAAAACAGAACTTATCCCTGATAGTGCAAATAAAAATGTCGAAGAGAGGACTCGGTTTTAATGAAGGAGTGAAACATAAAAGAATATTCTGGAAAACCAGTACCATGGATTTGGGACTGCCCTTAAAGAGCTGAGTGAATGTGGAAGAAATGCTCTGATCTTTCTTCTCCCATTTTCCCATTTCTTGTACATAGCAACCATTGCCAATTATGGTTGGCAGCTGGCAAGAGAGCGTACGGATGTCAGCCTACTCCAACGGTCAGCATAGCAGAGAAAGGCAAAAAAAAGAAAAATGGATCTGGAGAAAAAAACAACATAGCACAGAGAATAATTCTGAAATTTTTATTTCAGTTCATCTATATCTCTTATTCCTGTGAAATAACTGTTATGTCATGAGCTACTAAGTTCCAAAGGCAGAATTTTGAGAGGGCTTTGGAAAGGAAACATTTACTTGACCAAATATTTGTTGAGTATATCAAAGCAGCGTTGTGGGTGCTGTGAGAACAAGGGGTTGAATGTGATATGTTTTCTTGTCTGCAGAGGTCACATGTTGGTAGTGGAGGACATGATCAGTCCTCTATACAATGCAAACACATAGTAAGGACTTTAAGAGAGGTGTAAATAACGTACCACTAGAGAATAGGGTGAGGGGAGGGCGTTGGTATTATCAGTCCTGTTCTTTGGCTCCTCCCCCGAGGCACCTCAACTCTCTGCAGCTGGGACCATTGATGTCCCAGCTGGTGGGCCCAGACCCTCTCAGTTCAGGAGTCAATCCTAAAAGAAGAGAGGATTTATACATGGCATCTGCCTCACTTTTTTCCAGTTAGACTAAGACTTGTCCTGAATTTGTTGGCTTACTGAAAAAAAAAAGAAACAAAGATAAATTTCAAGATGTTGAACTTCCTATGAGGCCATAGACCTTGTATCTTTGAGGATCGGACCAACTACGAGTAGCAGAGAACTGCCAAAGCCATTTACTCCTTCCCTTCATCTTCCTATATGTGAGTTTACTTGCTGACTCTTTTTGGAATGCCCACGCTATGCCAGAGACTGTATGGGAAACCTGGGTGTTCAAAAGACCCATTGGGACTGTCTCTGTCCTCATGAAGGTAATATTTTTGTGGAAAAGGCAGGTTGAAGTAAATAAACAATGAAATGCCTGCATATATGAGGGGATTTTAGTGGTGATGGGTTTATGAAGGAGAATATCAGGCCCATGGGAGATAGTGAATGAGTATGCATGGCGTGGTCAGGGCTCGTATCTCAGAAAAGGTATGGGTAACACAAAGAACAAAAGGGAAGACTGTCAAAGAAGAAGCAGTACCAACAAAAAGTCCCTCGAAATGAAATTGACTTTGATTTGCTTGAGTCACAGAAGGGAGACTCTTGCAGCCACAAATGTAGTGAGAGGAGGAAGAAACATGGTCTGGAAATACAGAAAAGAACGAAATCTTTCAAGACCTTCTGGGCCATTGGAGAGGTTTCAGACTGTAATTTAAGTGTTGGGTATCTAAGGAGGACAGTGACATAATTTGGTCTCTATTTGCTGAGTGTGAACAAAGTCTGGGTATAAAAGGTAGACTGAATAGGAGACAGACCCAATTATTGAGACAAAGTAATTCTGGCTACGTCAAGTGCGAAAAGAAAGTAGACAGTTACACTTTGTAGAACCAATAGGATTTGCACAAGCAGAGCCAGGGGTGATGTGAGGGAAAGAGAACAATCCCGGGGTTCCTAGAATCTTCTCTTCGTTGTCCTCACAAATTACCATCTGGCTTTGATTAAATGTGTTCAGTTCCTGGGTTCCCACCACTTGTGAGGCTATCTATTCAGCCCATGGTAAGGCAGCTCTGTTGGTCATATTATCCTCTGCATGAGGTCTTGAAATTTAAATACCTACTTAATATAAACTCAATGGCTTCTTTATGGTTCATTATTTATTTCTGTAAACTGTTATTGTTACTTAATTTTAGTTTTTCTGCAGGTGCCGCAAAGACTGCACACAAAGCTCTCCAGACCGCGTGAAGCCACATGGCAACGGGTGAGTCCACCCCTGCACTTGCCCTCCTCCTAGTGTGGTTCAAGTGAGGTGACTTTGACATTTTCACCATGGTGGTCTTCTTTGACCCCGTCTGTGAGTCCTTTTAGGCAATTACTTCCTCTGTAAGGGGGAAGAGGTGATTGAAGAAGTTCTCTTTTATTTGTAAGAATGAAGCTCCAAACAGTCACTGAGGGACTACTTCTGTATAATGTGAGGAGGTGATGTGTAAAGGAAAGTACAGAAGCATCATATAAAAATAGCAATAAAATCATATTTTCAAAGTTATTATAAAATCTGATGTGTGTTTGTTTTGTGCATGGGAAAACATTCTATATCTTACCTGATGATTGGGAGAATATGTAATTTTATGATTGTTCTGGTAAAGTAGATTGTAGCAAAGCTATAACACAAGCAGTAATGAGAACTTACGTTTATGTTGTGCGTTCATCATAACACACTTGTAGGAAACTATGTGTTAAGTGTAAAGCATATGGTAATGCATAGTCAAGACCTGTATTCTATGTGTACCCCCCTCAAATTCATGTTGAAATCCTCACCCCCGAGTGTGATGGTATTAGAGGTGGGAGATTTGGAGAGCTGATTAAGTCATGAGGGTGGATCCCTTCTGAATGGGATGAGTGACTTTATAAGAGAGACCCCAGGGAGCAACCTTACCTCTTCTGCTGCGTGAAGACTCTGAGAGAAGAGAGCCGTCTCTGAACCTGGAAGTGGGCTCTCACCACACACCAAATATCCCAGCCTCCAGAGTGTGAGAAATAAATTTTTGTCGCTCCTAAGTCACTCAGTGTGTCGTATTTTGTGGTAGCAGCCCAAATAGATTAAGAATGTGCATGTGAGAGAGACCACCAGGCGGAGAGTTTCTTCCCCAACATGAACCAGCTTTGCCCAGTATAAAGTGGAGGGGATCGAGCTGAATAATGGACATAATGTTGCTTTGCTGCCTGCCGTCTGTTTATTAACAGCCAGCCAGCTTGCTTTGCCTAAGCCCTTTCGAAGGGAGTGGGGAATAAGTGATGTCAACTCATGCAGGGGCTTATTTAATGTGCTTTATGAAACCAGAGTATTATTCATAGACATTTCATGGATGGGCATACATCTGGGGAAAGGGAATAAAACAGCTCAAATGAGCAGCTTGAGTAAATTGAAATACAGTGGAAATGAGGAGCCCTGGATAGGCCAGTGGAGTCTCAGACGAGCAAAGGGGAACAACAGATTGGCTCATGCTGTTCTGGTTCTTGTACTCAGGTAGAAATAAGGAGCGGTGGCAGAGAGCAAGCACAGACATTACCCATAAAAAGCATTTTATTTTACCAGGGGCTGAGATTATAATGCAGACTGTGGTTATAGAAGAAAAAAGAGCAGTGGGTTGAGAGAAACCATTGATCTTGCGGTTTTGGCTTGTTTAAGTAGCCCTTTTAGATCAGCGCAGTCACATGGTCTATTGTGGGGCATTTGCTTGCTTATAACGGCTTCACCAAGAATGAGCTGTTCAGTTAGTTACACATAAAGCTGCCTCCAGTTTCTGGTGACTAAAATTCCCTCTGTGCTTAGCTCTTCCTAGGAAATGGAGTCCATGACTGGTTTTCCTGACTCTCTTCAAATTTTCCTGACACTACAGAATTAGAAAGCAGAATCCAATAAGGCTCTCTATTGGATAGTTTGTCTAATATTGAACTAATTGCTTCATCTAAACAACCTCCCACCAAGTTTCACCATTTTCATTGGCCAATGGCCAATTTGGTTTTTATCTTAATGAAATTGGAGCCATGTTGGCTGTTCTTTCTCAGCTGTGCTTGGAGGAACTTTGTTCACCTCATGTCTCTCATTTCCTCTTTCTGCCTTTGCTCGTGCTGATGGATTCTGCCATTCAGAAACATCAGGCAAAAATCTCCTTTCCAACTGAACACAGTCAAGGGCACTTCTCAAATAGCCATTCTTGAAAATGGCAGCAAGTCTGATACCATGTGATTTTGGTAATCCAGCGGAGGGCACCTATTTCCTGACAATTTCTAATTCTGAGAAGTCTTTCATTTCTTCATTAAGAGGAAATGAACAATGCAAGTATTAAAAGTGTTCTTGTCTCTTTAGATATATATACTGAAATATATTCATATGAAATACTCTAATCTCTGATATTTATTTCAAAATAATCCTAAAGTAGGGGGAGGTGGTTGGAAGTATAATTTAAAGGTGGCTAGCTACGTATTGATACATGACAGATGTGGGTGCTGGATTAATAAGGTTTGTTATTCTAGTGTCCTGATAGATATTTAGAATATGTCATAATAAATTTTTTTAAAATACAAGTATTCTGGTGAAGTTGGGCTCATGGCTAAATATTGACTTAAAATTACACCGAGACAGTTTGACACATTAGCTGCACAGTGAAATTGTTTGAATTCCTGACCCATCACAGACATCACTAATGTACCAACTAATCACAGCATATACCCCACACTCAGCGCAGTCCCGTGTTGAGAAGGATTCTGAGGCAGTTTTTGGGCAGCCACCATATGAATTGATCATAGTTGACAAGTGGGATGATAACCAATTATCATCCCTATACTAAGATGTAAATAAATAAGAGTAGTTCCTATAATTCCCCAAGAAGTGGGGTAGGGGTGCCAGATGCCTAAGGAAGGTGGAAGACAGAAATGAGGACATAAAGAAAAGTAAAACATGCAGAGTATAAGATCAAGATCACTAAAGAGAAATTGCAGGCAGTATCCTTGAGATGTCTCCTAGGATCGGCATCAGCACAAGGTTTGGGGTTTTAGGACACAGTCATCCCTCACTGTGTCTGAAGGGCTGAAAACCAGTGAGTGGTTAATGCTTCAAGACTGACATCATCGCCTTTTTGTTTCTTTTTCTGTGTGATTTCGAGTTTCCCAACTAAAATATTTTGATGAACTGTTTGTTGAAAAAGTCACATGCTAATATTTGCCATTTGAAGAAAAGATATAGGTAGGAAAAAGGAATAAGTCCTTATTGGTCCCTGATTATAGGTCAGGCACAAATCCTGGCATTGTACATATAATGTACCATCTCATTAAAATGCAGAGCATTTTGAAATCACTGAGCTCCCTCAGTGTGTGTGGGCTGGATGTTCATAAAGTTGGCTTTTGACTCCAGCTGATATAGTTTAAATATATACTGTCAAGGGGGAAGAAGTAGAGTAGGCTATATATTTTTCTCCATATATCCTATATAAGCCTAACTGCCTCATAGCAACATTTAAGGAAACGATAATCTGCCTCCAGAAACCTTGAAGAATAATATAAATCTTTACTCGAGATCTCTGTAAAAGTGTCATGCAGGCCATCCCACAGTGCAGAAAACAGAAATATTTCTTTATATTTCTCTTTAAACATATCATCTTCCTCCAAAGCTTTCTTTTCTCTCTAGTTCCCTCTCCCCTTCCTCCATCCCCACTGTCTCGTCAACACTGTACCCCCCTGTCCACTTTTCCAACTGCACCTTCAAAGGCAGTGTGTTGACACATGGATTCCCTTAGTGGGAACAGCCCTTTGGGGAATGTGGTCTGATCTTCACTATGACAGTTTTTTTCCTAAGAATGAGCCATACTGTCATTCTGATGGGTACAGTTTCACAATTTGTTACAAATGTAACTTTCTCTCTTGTGCCAGAAATACTGTCATCATTCCTGCTCCCCCAAAACATCAAGAGTTAGTGACTTTCTGGTTACTTCCTTCTGGAGAGCTAGGATAGTAAAGAGGACTATGGGAGGGCTGGAAGAGCCTGTCAGACCATGGTTTCAGGATCTGGTTATGGAAGTGGAGGGAGCTGGCCTCTATCTGCTGCCCAAAGCTAACATCTAAATCCTGGGCAGGGGTAAAGATGGACCCATATTTTGGGATGGGCATCAAAGGGAAAGTGGTATGCATTTCAGGAGGGCAAGGGAAGTCTAGGAAGCCAGAGATGAGTCAAAACGCCATGTTCAAGAGTATGGGTGAGGAGTTATGATACATTCCCTAAAATGGGAAAGCCACGGAAAACACTTAAGGTAATAACACATGTTCTGGGGAAAGTATCTAGTAGAAGTATCCTTGAGACAAAGCTTATGTGTGTGTAGGTGTGTGTATGTGTGTGCTAGTGCTACAGTATTAATCTAGGACTTAGGATGCATCTTTGTTATGTTTCAGACCTAAGGTCTTGGACCTGCATTTTCCACCCTTTAATTTGTTAGGCCACTTCTGGATTGAGATTGGTTCCTTTTGGCATTGATACATGTATATTCCTGAACCCTCACCAAATCACCAGGAATTACTAACTGTACCCATAAAAGAGGATACTTTCAGGCTTAAGATTAGTTGGGAAAATTTTATCCAATATTTTATTGAATATTTTGTGGGTCACATGAGCAAATAATTGTATTAATATTTTAAGATCTTAAAATATTATCAAGAAGGCCTTATTGCAGCTATTTTTATATGTGGAGGTGATTGAGTCATGATCCTGGGAGAATTTCCATGAGATTATTTTAAGTGAAAATGCTGATCATGAGTCTTTAATTGTACTGTAACAGTCTCCCTGGGATATTTGGTTCTAGTACCCCTATTTCTATATGGATGTGTCCTTCAGAAATAACACAACATTTTTTTTTCCTAAGCCTTAACTATTCTCTTGGTTTTCTCAGGGTGCCAAGAATTAAAATTCTGTTGAGGTGTTCAGAAGCCTGGCTCAGAGCTCTGTTGTATATAATATCACTTAAAATAAATACAAAGTCTTTTAACAATGGCAAGTACTGTGTGCATGCCAAGATTAATAATAGTAATATTTATACTATAAAATCTTACATTGCTGGCTCGGTTTTCTGGAAGCAAATACAAGGTAGAATTTAGCTTATTAGGGATCAATATTTTGAAAGGAAGGGGGATGAAGCAGGTTGGGCAGGACTCTGGCCCAACCAAACCTCAACCACTCTGGCAATGACTTGTGGGGTGAATAATGTTCAACAGGGTTGTGTTGATAAATATTTAATGATGGCTCTCTGGGGGGAAAAATAGTCCTGATTGTAGTGTTTGCCAGTTTACATTATATAAATTCCTCTACTAGGGCTGAGTTCAAGCTACTCAACTTGATGTCACTAAGTGGGGAGGTAGGAAGAAATGCACCAACTCCAGCACACCATTAGCCACATCAGACCCAAATGGCCAGAACTTACAGCATTGCTTTGCTCCATTACTGGATATAGGTCGCTCTGTGAAAGCCATGACCTTGAAACCCGTGTCTACAATTGAGGCAGAACCAGGAGAATCTTTTGACCACTTTCCTTCCAGGGTGTTGGGATATTGGGTCCACTTTTTATTTATTTATTTATTTGTTTGTTTGTTTGTTTGTTTATTTATATTTTATTATTATTTTTTTAAAGATTTTATTTTTTTGACAGAGAGAAACACAGCCAGAGAGGGAACACAAGAAGGGGGAGTGAGAGAGGGAGAAGCAGGCCTCCCGCCGAGCAGGGAGCCCAATGCGGGACTTGATCCCGGGTCTCTGGGATCAGGACCTGAGCCAAAGGCAGTCGCCTAACCAACTGAGCCACCCAAGTGCCCCTGGGTCCACTTTTTAATGAGTAATTTGGATTATTCTTGTCTCTGTGACTTTCCATTCTGTATACCACTCAGATACACTTTTCTATAGGTAGCACTTTGGTATATAATTCAGTGGGGTTCGGGTTGTGTCCCCTAAAAAATGTGCCATTTTGAGTATCAGGACGCAAATCAGAGTTTTAGAGATATGAAACACAAAGTCCTTAAATCATTAGCTGTGACAGGGAGGTCACCGATGCCTCAACTTCTTGGTTCTTGGAACTATGTATTTTTCTCACAGGGGACACAGAATATACTGTGCCCTGGTTGGTGGCACTATCCTTGAGAGCAGGGATTGGCGAACTTTTTCTGTAAAGAGCCAGATAGTAATTATTTTAGAATTTGTGGACCATATGGTTTCAGTGACAACAACTCAAGTCTGCCCTTGTCGTGCGAAAGCAGTCACAGGCAATATGTGAGCGAACAAGGATGGCTGCATTGCAATAAAACTTTTATTTACAAAAACAGGTGGCAGGCTGGATTTGCCAACCCTTGCTCAAATTTATAGCCTCTTTGCTGGGGCTGGAGCTACAACTGTGCCTCTGTAGGCCATTCCAGCATTCTATGAAACCAGCTGCTCTCGATGGTATGGTATGTAATATGGCCATTTGATCCCACGTTCATGTGTCTGCACTGAGTACACGGTGGAATGGGTCCCGTGCTTGGACACTCTGTAAGAGAGGGGTGCAAGCTGAGACTCTGTGGACAAAAAGGGCAAACCAATATGGGAAAGAAGACTCCTTGTGAGGATGAACTGTTGGCCCTTTCAGTATATAGGGGACCTAATGAAGTCTACTTGCTGTCTACTTGCTAGCTGGTACCTTGGAGAAATAGTGCCCTCCTGGGGGCTGAGTGTGGGGTCTGTTGCTGTGAGTTTGAGCTTTTAGCAGCAGTAGGAGCTAGAGAAGCCTTTCTGAGTAGGAATCTGTGTTGTTGAGCTCATGCATCATCTCTACCTCTGTCATGCTGCTCATGTGCCCATCATGCTCAGTCATTTGGTGAACTCAGTTATGTGCTGCTTCCATAGTGGATGTTCTCTGGTAGATGTTGAGAGATGTTTGAAAGATAACATTTTATACCTACTCCATATTTTCTTACATATGTCCACCCAAGGTTTCTTTGTCCTCAAAATGCCAGTCTGTTTCCTCCCCAGCCCCTTTCCATTTGGTCAGTCATTCACCACTTCCCATGAATCTTTACAGATTTGTACATAGGGTCACTCTCTTTCAGTACAAAATGTGTGAACAAGTGCACTGTTCCAATATTCACTTGCTAAGAGGATTTTCTCTTGCCAGCCTGAGTGAGGCTTCAAGGTGCTTGTAGTCCCAATCACCAGATGTTCCTTTTGTAAAACAAGCTTGGACTTCTTCTTCCTCCTTCAGGAATCGCCATAGAACTGGAGATGGAAGCTGAGGAAGGGGGGCTGGTACAACCACCGTGATTACCGGTGGGAGTCCAGGCTGTCTACTTATGCAGTTTACTCTTGTGTCCCCTGGTCCTACTCACTCTCATCTCAGACATGCCCCTTCCATTCCAAAGAGGACTGCGCCACATTCACTGATGTCATGGCTTGCTGAGTCTGACAGGATCCAACTCATGATGGGAAGTCCCAGCTGCAGTCACTGGGTATCTCATGGTCAGATCTCTGTTCAACACCTTTTCCCACCAATGACACTTCTGGAACCATAGCAACATGGTCCAAGGGGGCAAGACAGTTAATACCAACGCCTGGACCTTCCGAAGAGCCTTCTTCTACTCCAGGCCTCACTCAGAACTGACAGCCTTTTTCATCTCTCTGTATGTGGATCAAAGCCATGTCCTAAAGTGTGGAATTTGCTGCCCTAGGACCTGAAAGAATTGTACTTCATTCCTTGTGGTAGGAAGTGCAAAATGCAAGAATCTGTCTTTTCTTTGAAAAGGATGTCCTGGTACAGCTCTGTGTACTGGGCCACAACAGATTTTACAGACATATTTGGTCCCTGAGTCTTCCAGGGGAAGACTGTGTGCATGTGCGTTTCCGAGGTCTCTACTGTTCTGGCCAGCGTTTACTTGTCCAGCACTATCGACATAATTGTCAATGTGGATCAGTGTGTTTGTCCATGAAATGTCCATATTTCAGGTGTTTTTAAGCTCTACTAGCACAGAAAGAGGGAGAGTTAATATAGCTAGAGGAAAATTTTAAATGTATAGTGTTGTATATGGGAATACAAACATTTAAATCTCCTTTTCCATTTAGGAAAGGGAAGAATATATTAACTAATTAATGGTCACATACAACGTGCCTGAGTTTATAATAAACTGCTCTAGCAGACTGAGAGATCTGTGGAGTATGATGGACTTCCAGACTCAAGATGCATTGCCCAGATACCCACTTTCAAAGAAGGGTCTTGCCACACAGGTGGCCTCTGCTTCCAATGAACTATGTCATTGAGCCAACAGACACTCATGGTATGCCTGGGACTAGATGCTTGGGGCGCTAGATCTGGAATGCCAGGAGAGATAATAATAGAAACAAGAATTATTGACCTGGGAGCTCTTTCCTGACGTATGGGATTTAGCATCCTAACAAGGACCGAAGGAAATCGTGTACACTTGCTATCCATACAGCTCCTAGAGACACTGGAAAAGGCATGACCCACCGTGAACCAACTTGAAATGCCACAGTCGGCACTGCAGACTGTCGGGAAGGGAGTAAAAAGTTGGGGAAGGTTAATATGCTGGGATGTAGATACTCTAAATAGCTGGAAGAAATACCAAGTGATTATTTTTCCATGGGGGGCCCCAGAGGACAGACCACCTATCA
Source organism: Spilogale gracilis (assembly GCA_004023965.1). NCBI lineage: Eukaryota > Metazoa > Chordata > Mammalia > Carnivora > Mephitidae > Spilogale > Spilogale gracilis. The sequence goes on from PITA01000020.1 coordinate 207,638, forward strand.
AAGTGATCAGGAATGCCTGGTGAGAATGTCTCCAGAACCACTAAAAGGTCTTGGATTGGCCTTTTGTCTGTAGGTCCACCTCTTTTGAGTTGCCTGACCTTTGGTGCCTTTCTGAGCTTTAATTTCTTTGTCTTTAAAATTGACTTAATACCTACCTCATAGAACTTCTGCGAAGATTATTTGAAATTCTGTTTGTAACATTCTCAGTGTGGTACTTAGCGCAGTTACTTTGAAGTGCTAAGACAAAGCTCATTTAAGGTGCTTTGGGAGTATATTGGAGGGACACCATGGAGAGCCTACATCTTAACCTTCCCAGATGAATTTCCTGTTTCTAGTCAATGACATGTAGCTGCTGCTTACACCACTTCCTGATCTTATGTCCAGGCATGCGATCATTCAGAGCACACTCTTACTCCCTAAGAGGCACTGGAGGAATACTTGATCCAACCAAGCAAATAGTTTCCCTTGGGGTCCGTGTTTGAATGAGGAATAAGAAGGTTCTTGTTAGTAGATTTTTAACTCCTAGTGATGACCTGGTCATCATTATCAACATATGAAAGAGTCTGCCTGAGAATGAAGCAACACAGTGGAGATCAGAGTCCAGAGGCTGGGGTGGGGAGTTTGGGAAGGGGTGGAGAGATAGATTCCTGAGACATCTGTTGAAATCTTGAATATAGCCACATTTCCAAATTCTCCTCTGGAATGTCATGATTAGTAGATCAATACATACCCCCCAAACCCTTTTTGAGAGCTAGTTCTAGTTGGTTTTCTATTGCTTGTAGCTGAACAATTCCTGACCTATGGAGCTAGGTAATCTAGTATTTGGTGTTCAAAGAAGGCTTCTCAGGGAAAGCAAAATTTGCCCAGACACTTGAAGAACAAGTAGAAATTGACGTGACCAAGTGAGTCAGGAGGAAGGATCAGTCAAAATGGTGTGAATGAGTTCTCTCTTAGCCTACTCACCTTCCTATGGTAGATTCAGTTATAATGGCTTGGTGACCTGACACGTTGCAGATTACAGATGAGGAGAAGAGGGTAATGCAAATTTGAGACCTACAGACAGAGTGGCCTTCATGTGAGCAGGGTTGGCCGGATAGTGGGGGTGTCCACCTAATGGTGAGGTGTTGCTGTAGAAAGCGTAGAGTACAAAAGGCCCCAGTACAAAAGATCATCATGTGTGCCACAACAAGAGTGGAAGCAGAGTCCACAACCACTATATGGCAATAATAATCCTTTTAGCTATGGTGTATCGAGTCCTCACTGCACCCAATACTGTGTTAGGTGCTTCTGTCTCATTATCTAATTTTATACTAATGACAACTCAGAAAGTTTGGTGTCATAATCTTGCACATCATTGCTTATTTTTTCCTCTATGTTGGATCATTTATACAAATATGATGCTATTCTTCTAATTTTAAAAACTAGGGAAAAAACCACTTCAACTTCAATTGACCCTCCAAAAATCCAATTCATTTGACCCTCTTCCCAATCCACTTCCCATTTGAAGACTTGGTGATAATTCAATGACTCCTAGTCTTCTCCTCTGATTCTCTCTCTCTCTCTCTTTTTTTTAAATTGAGATTTAGGAGCACCTGGGTGGCTCAGTCTGTTAAGTGTCCCACTCTTGATTTCAGCTCAGGTCATGATCTCAAGGTCATGAAATCAAGCCATGAGTCAGGCTTCGTGCTCAGCAGGAAGTCTTCTTGAGATTTTCTCTTTCCCTCTACCCCCTCTCCCACCCCACTCATACACTCTCTCTCTCATATAAATAAATCTTTAAAAGAGTAAAATTGAGATTTAATGAAAATGTAATGAAAGACACATCTCCCAAGGGTACAGTTCAGTGAATTGTGACAAGGGTTTACACAAATGTAACTAGTGCCCACAACAAGATACAGAGCATAAACACCACCCCAGAAAATCTCCTTTTCTTACCAATGAGCTTTCTCCCCGACGTGAATTTCTATCTCTGTATAGCTTGGTTTTGGACTTCATGTCCTCATAAAATCATGCAGAACTTATTTTTTTTCAGTTTGATTTCTTTTGCTCAACATTATGTTTTTAAGATTCATTCATTTTGTTAAGTGTGGAGGAGTTAACATTATAGGACAACATCATAATTTGAATATCCATTCTTCTGTTGATGGATATTTTAGTCCCCTCCACCCCGGGTTTTGGCTCTTATGAAGAGGCTGCTCCAAGGATTGTGTACAGGTCTTTGAGTGGATATATATTTCCATTAATTTGGACACATATCTTGGAGTAGATGTGTTGGGTTAGCACATAGTTTGCTTTGAGGAAACTGCCAAACACTTCTTCAGCATACTTCTAACATTTCACATTTCACCAGGAATGTCTGAGAGTTCCATTTGCTTCACATCCTCACCAATGTTTATTGTGAGGAGTCTCTTTGATTTTTAGCTATTCCACTGAGTGTGAAATGGTCTCTCCTGGTAGTTTTGGATTACGTTTCCTCTGAGGACTTCTCATTCTCTTTTAAATCCACTTATAGCAGGCATTTGCCTTGACCAGGTCCCTTTAAAGTAGAGGCTTTAGAAGGCTTTGCGAAGATTTCCAATGATCTTCTTGTTGGCAGACTGCATGGAAAGCCTTAGTTCTCTTATTATTTTACATGGCTCCTCACTGCAGTTTCTTTGATGGCTTCCAGCATGCACTCACCTTCCCTCATTGACCACGCCTTCTCATTATCCTTTGCTGGTTCCTCGCTGTCTCCTGACTCCTAACATTGGATGGTACCTCATCCTTATTCCTTGTCCATCTTCTCTTTTGTTGGTGATCTCATCCAGTTTTGTGACTTTGCGTCTCCTTGTTTCTCCAGACATCTCCTCTCTAAGGTACAGACTTGGGCATGTGATGGCTTGCTGGACATTCCCATTAGGGAACGGTATTGGTAGTGGTATTAGGCATTACCACTTAACATGTTCAAAATATGAACTCCTGTAATAAATCTGTTCCTCTGTAGTTTTCCCTGTCAAAAATAATGGCACTCCAGCCTTCCAGTTGCCAAGATTCCAAACCCTAGAATCATCCTTGGCCCTCTTCTTTCTTTTACATCCAACATCAAATTCACTAGCAAGTCTATCCAGATTCAACCACCTCTCACCATGTGCATCATTATCATTTTGGCCCAAGCCGCCAAGATCTCTAACATATTTATTGCCATCATTTCCTGACTAGTTTCTCTGCTCCCACCCTTGTCCTTGCATGGTTCCTTCTAAAACAGCAGCCAATGTGATCCTCTGGAAAGGTGATTCTGGTCATGTCACTCTTGTATACAAAGTCCTTTATTCACTGAATAATCATCACCTAGCATGCGCCAACTAAGGAGGTTTCTGGCATAAAAGAAATAAACAAGTCTCTAGCCTTGTTGGACCTTGGGTTTATTAGGAAATATATAGATTAATTGCATGGTTATTTCATAGTAATTCTAATAACTGTCACAAGGACATGAGGCAATGAGAATGTTCAGTAGGGGTTCAGGGAAGACTTCTGGGAGAAATGATATGTAACTTGAAATCTGAAAGATAGGTAGCCCCATGCTGGTGCAATGAGTGTATAAAATATCATGTCATTTGGAGGTGATGGAAAGAATATTTAAAACCAGGTTGATATATCTCCAAACCGTGAACATCTAAACATCATGTACTATTGTCCTTAATGTTAAATATGGTGACCATGATTTATCAAGATCATAAGTCCCATAGGTAATGGCTCCTGAACACAAATACAGGATCAAGTGTTCTTTTTTTCTTTTTTAAACTTGGTGCCCATCCATCATTTTATGGCATTCTGAAGTAGATAAGAAGAAAATTAATTCATTAACTATATTAAGAAAATCAAACTAAAAATGCATGTAATGTGGATTAATTGTAATCACAAGCACCTTTATATAAAATTCACTATATACTAGGTACCTTGCCGAACGTGCTACATACATTATTTTTTTTAAGTTTCATACAGCATTACAAAATAGGGTCTATTATTCTCATTCTGCTGACAAAGACGGGTAGCATAGGAGATAAAAATCTTGACCTAAGGTCACGTGGTCAGGAAACGGAGAAGAGGATTTTAAACCAGGTACTCTGGCTTTTGAGTCTACTGTCTTAAGAACTCTTACCACTGGGAATTCACCCGTTTTTGGTCTGAGTGTGTTCTGGCCACAGCCGTTCCTCATCATGTTCTGAGCAAGCGAGAGTTGCAGAAAAGAGAGTGTTACTGATTTCTGTCTTCCAGTGGTTATTTATTCATCCTCGGCCCTCCTCCGCACCCAGTGCTGTTGGAAACCAGTGTACTTTGGTAACAATTTCAACACCTGCTAAGTAAATAGCGGATAGGCTGTGGGATTGCAGAGTAGAGATGTGTTAGGCAGTGCATGTCGGGCTGTGTGAGTGACAGGTGGCTTGCATGGGCTCCACGCACCCCCTCTGGGGCCGCCACTGTAGCGTCCTAGGCACCACCTTACTGAAACCATTATGAGCTGTCTTCAACGATTCCTCAGAGAGGTTCTATTTTTAGATTCCTCTTTTTGCAGTAAGAACAAACACGATATTTTAAAACAAAAGGATAAACATAACTAACAATACGCAGAAACTGGCGCCTCCCAACTTCTGAGGAATTTCACTTGCAAACAGCTAATTGAAACATTCCTTCACTTTGTGCTGCTCGGTTTTGACAGTGGCTCTGCCCCTTGTCATAAAATCAATGGTCTTTTTTATCCCTTCCCTTCTTTCACCGTCTGGCCTCTGACTGTCGGGCCTTCTTTCCCCACTCAGAGTCTTCCTCAGATCACCGGGGTTAAGTGATCCTTTTCATACCGCCTGGCCAGACTGTCACAGGCATCGAGTGGCTTTGGAAAATGAGCCATGTTAAATGGGCTTGATGGGGTTGCAACTACCATTACTGCCATCACCAGCGTGATAAAAGGGAGTAATAATGACGGGGGAAGGTACTCATCACTGTCTTTTTGAGATCACTTAAGATAGTTTGGGGCTGAAGCTTTTTGCCGAAGATAAATGGAACATGTACAAGATAAATGTTGCTACGGAAGAATCTTTTGTGTGTGAACTTGCGTGGGCCTGGGTTGTTTACCTGGCGACAGCTCGAGAGGGGCAGATAACGATGGGCCGTGAGCTTCTGGTTGGCATGAGGTGACCGACCACCTGTCACTGCTGAGGGTCAGACTGGGTTGTTCAAAGTGAGTGAGGGGGCAAGAGAATGGGTTAAAATGGACTAGCGTATCACTGCTCTTTGACTGTCAGGATGCTATGCACCTTCCTTAGCACACGAGACCACAGGATGGGTCAAACTGTGTGCTTCAAAATCTAACAGTACCCATGGTTGACTTGGAAAGGTCCAGAACCCGTGGCTAGGAGCTCTGGATCTTGGTCCTGTCGGTCACTAATTTGCTGTGGGAGATGGGATGAGAAATGTGACTTTCCTGTGTCTCCATTCCCCAGAGGGGTCAACTCATCTCACTAGTGCCAGACTTCTGGTTTTAGCACCAAGAGTCTCATGTCCCAGGAAACCCCCTGAATGGGTGGTGTCCCCATTGTTTTCTCATCTTCCCTGTCCTATGATAATAGCGCTCCTTCCTGTGAAAACTACTGAATAATGTAAAATGAGTTAGAAATATAAAGTAATGTAATTGTGATAAGGCAGTTAACCCCACAAAATACAGCTTGGTCTCAGCTCTTAAAAATCTCCAAGTAGCTCCTGGGCGTATCAACGTCCCTTCCTTCTAACTGGGAAAGCCTGTACTTAGCTTAATAGATGCAAGTAATGGCAAGAAAGCAGGGCAATGATCAGACTTCCTGCCCCTCAATGTACACTGATTAATGTCCTAAGGGATGAAAAGGACCTGTACTTGTCTCCTTGGCGGGGAATGCTCACCACAGAAAGAGTATAGTTAAAAGAAAGAAAGACTTGTCGAATAAGAATCCAAAAACATTGGTTTGCAGTCTGATCTCTCTTCTATTTAAAATGGTTTTGAGTATCCGTTTGCGGAACTGTAAACTGTAAAGTGTTAATTACTGTGCAGATGAAAGGGGATTAATCTCCTGTGCCTCTACCTGCCATGTGCTACAAGTTGCTCAAAGAATGTTAATTTTTTTTTTCCTAAAAGGATTTCTCCTTGCTTCATTTATTAAAAAAGAAAAGAGAGAAAAATGGGAGTCAAATTTTCTTTTTTCTTTAACATAAATAGTTAAAAGCTGATTAGGTCTATTTTTAGTAGTTCCAAAAGTTTTATATAGTTGAGAAAAACGCAAACTGAAATTGCACTCAGTTTTTTTTTCTTAGTCAAATGTACCTGGGTTCATACCTAGTCTACCCACAGGCATAGGGTAGTAGTTTTTGTTATTTTTTGTTATTTTTTTATGTTTTATAGATTTATTTATTTTTGACACAGATAGAAAGACAGACAGAGAGAGAGAGACACTGAGGAGGGACAGAGGGAGAGGGGGATCTTAAGCAGACTCCCCTCCCTACCCGCACAGACATGGAGTCAGATGTGAGACTTGATTGTACAACCCTGAGATCATGACCTGAGCTGAAATTAAGAGTCAGATGTTTAACAGACTGAGCCACCCAGGCACCCCTAGGGTAGTAGTTTTATTTTCAATTCTTTCATAATGAACAGTGAATTGCTGAGTCCATATGGTAACGTCTTTATTACAGACTTTGCATGTGACATGCCTGGGGCCAGGAAAGGCACCGAAAGCTAGTCCTTTATATCCCTACTAGTGTCAACACAGAAATGCCACAGACTTAAAACCAGGAGATACTTGCCAGATCTGATTTACCCCCTCCCAATGTCTTGGAGGAAAAACAGAAACCTGATGACATTCCGAGACTTGGTTCTGATTTCAGTTCAATTGCTAATATTATAAGATATCTAGACTATTGAAGCGAGAAACTACCTCAGGAGTTTGTTGCCTGCATTTGGTAGTGAGTGTGACAGCCAGACCCGTGACTGCACTTTGCTCACACAATCCCTTCAACGGACACTTCTGAGGTCCTCAGCAGTTAGGGTCTGTGGGCAGAGAAAGGAAGTGTTTTCTCACCCGCGAAGTCTTTACCGGAGGAGCCAACAGATGCAGGTGACCCGAGGGTTGCTCGGAGCCTCCAGCAGGGACGGTGTGTTCAGGGCCAACACTATAGTCATGGGCCTGCCGGGTCAAACTGCTGCAAAGTCCTCAGGCTTTGTTGTCCAACCGACAGCCAAGGGTGGAGAACTTCTTCAGTTTCTTTTAGTGAAAAGACTGAAACAAAACCAAAGCAATATGCTGTGGAAACCAGGGTGCACTTGTGAAATTCCAGGAAAACCTGTCCATTCTACAGTGATGTGAGGGACCAAGGATGTAAACACGCCTTGCCAGGGTTTCAAAATGGGAAGGGCTAGAGTCACATAAGTTTTCAAGCATAGCCTGGATTAATTTATGATGCAGAATGCCTATATTTTTGTTTTATGTTATTTATAGGTTTGAATGAGGTTAAGTTACTCCATCTGTTGGGACCGTAATGATTTTACCTATAAAATGAGGTACTTAGGGCAATTCTGAAATCTCTCCCAATTCTAAGACTCTGCTATTCTAGAATCACCAGTATCCTCTATAAAATACAGAGAATTGTGGAATAAGCCCCCGTTTACCCATCACTGGTTCTGCTACCCAACAACATTCCAGAATAGCTTCATATAAAAAGGAAAACAATGTGTGACTATTAAATATTATGTACTCCTCTTGAAAATGTAGGTGATCCATGAAGGAACAAAATGAAATTCATTCTTTTTTCTCTTCCTATTGATAACCACTGTAGTATGTCCTTACAGATGTGTTGTTTGATAAGGCAGTCACATTTTTAACATTTGAAATCTAATTCATCATTGTCAATATCCTGCAGCTAAAAATACAAACCAAAATCATGGCATAGAGATTGGGAGATGTGAGTTCTAATCTAAAGCCAGCCACTGGTTATCTGCCACATGCCCTTCACAGGCCTCATTTTCTTTGTCTTAATGCTCAAGAAGTTGAGGCAAATGATCCATGGGTTCTAGCCTCATGTTTCAGCAAATTAATTTTAACATTAATAGGAAATAAAGTTAAAATCACAGTTTGAGATTAAAAAAAAAAGAAGAAGAAGAAGTGGTGAGGTTGTCCTTTACAAATTTCAGAAAATAATTTCTTTTTTCACAACTGTTTAATCATTCACCTTCACATCACTTCCTTAACTTGCCATTCTCCTGGCTGCTTAGGTTCATTGGCTGATTAACAGATATGGAACTGGCCAATCAAAAGAGCTGCAACACTCCCCCATGCCCCCATAGCACCAACTCATTATGGTCAGCCTAGGACAAACAGTCATGGTCCCGGATGTTCAGGGCAGACCTCAGGACTCCAGGATCTTCCAAGATCCATAGCCTACTTATAGTCTGGGAGGAGCGGATAAAAGGCTCAAGTACCCTCAAGTGTGCAGGAGGTCTATGCCTGCTATTCATTCTGTCTGCCTTCTAGTAACTGCTGTGCACTTATGAAAGTCATTGTCATGTCATCTTTCTCAGCACAATACTCCTATGCTCCCAAAAGTCAATTGGTGGGTAGTGAGATGAAACACTTCTCTAAGGAAGCTCTGTGGATCTTCTGGGGTGTTTGTTTCAAAGTTAGATACCTGGACCTTGCTTTGGCCTTGTTGAGTCAAGAACTTTTGGATGTGAACCAGGAATCGGGATTTTAATAACCTTCTCGAGAGAGTCTTTTTTTTTTTTTTAAGATTTTATTTATTTATTTGACAGAGAGAGATCACAAATAGACAGAGAGGCAGGCAGAGAAAGAGGGGGAAGCAGGCTCCCTGCTGAGCAGATAGCCTGATGTGGAGCTCCATCTCAGGATGCTGAGATCATGACCTGAGTCGAACGCAGAGGCTTAACCCTCTGAGCCACCCAGGTGCCCCAAGAGAGTCTTAAGCAAAGAAGGAAACTTTGTCTTTCTAGAACTTCTTTTATGTTCTCATAATTGGCTATTCTCCATTGTATCATTCACTTACTCATTAAATATATTAATTGTCTTTTATATACATTTTTCTAGGCGCTGGAGATAAAACGATGAATGAAAGTAATCTGTGCCCTAATATAGGGAATTCCTGATGTCTTGAAATCTTTTCTTCTTTTACATGGTTTATCCTTGGAAAACACGTGTCATCTCATGTGGATGACCCTGAAGTTTGTGTCTTTAGTCCAAATGTCTCCTCCCCAAAGAATTTTCTTATCTTCAAAAACCCTCTAGACATTTCTATTTGGATCTCACATTGTCATCACTGAGGTAAAGTACCTAAAGTTGAAGTCATTTCTTTTTATTTCTACCTCAAACAAAACTCAACTTCCCTTTGATTTACCCCATCCTGGAGTCTGCCAAGCCTGAAATCTAATTCTGCTCTCTCCACATTAGTTGTGTTTTCTCTGGCATATTCCTTATTTCAACGCACTTGTCATCATTTGGCCCAAACCAGTTTTATCTTAGATTAATAGTATCTTAATTTGGTCCTACCTTGTACTTTAGACTTTATTTTGTCCCCACAGTATGTACTTGGCCAGATTACTAAGGAAAAGCCATCAAAGCTAAATAAGCATGGGATGTTTTCCCCCAAGTCCTGTTTCTTTATTCCTCTCTCCCTTTTCCCTCCCCGTTGGCCTCCCTCCCTCCTCTGCCTTTTTTACTTCTTTCCATCTTTTCTTCCCTCCTTCCTTTTTCTCTCTGTCTCCCTCCCCCATTTTACCTTATATTCTACTTTTCTCCCCTTTATTCATCTTCTATTTCTTTCTTAATTATTTATTACATGTCATATGAAAAAGTTCCCATTTTAGGCACTTGGAGATGAGAGAGATATAAAGGTGAGGAAAAAAATATTGAAATGTTCCTCAGAGCTTTACATACTATACTGAGAAAGGCAAGCATGCAAACCACTGACTTAGTTCTTTATTTCTTGTTTTCATGCCAACATGTGTTAGGGCTGGGGTGTATTTGCTGGTCCTCTCCTGTGTATTTTTTAGAGAAATCAGGGTAGATATTATACTTTAATTCTTTCCATTGAGATTTGTGAAATCAGGAAGGTCATAGATTCTGATATCCTCACTCTACTTCCTTGAGGTGGAGAAGAGAATCTCCTTTTTGTCCCAAACTTCGCAAACCACTGCCTCTTTCCATGCTAAAGTATGCCATTTAGGTTTCTACACATGGAATGTGTCCTGCCACTGAGCCCTGAGTGTGATGCTAGAAGATCTCAGTGCCAGGATTCTTCACCCTGTGGCACCACTATCATTACCCAACTCGGAAACCTAGGGAAGTTTACTGGGACAATGGCGTGGAATGACAGAGTATTTATAGTTGGCTGTGGATTCTTGTGTAATTACACTGAGTAGACCTGAAAGTAATTACCAGCATCCTACCCGTGGGGTTTAGAGGTAAGTATAATCCTGTGCACAGAACTCCTTCTCTCAAAGCAAATCCCTCTTGGAGGGGTTTCCCAGCAGGAAAGCAGCAAAGGAGGCTTAATGATTCTATGTGGTCAAGCACTTTGCCTAACAGCACTGCTGTTGACCCCATTGCTCTGGCCCTGCTCCAGCTCAGGAAATGACGTTTTGCTGTCTTCTTTCTGCCACACAACTTTCACCCCCAGGAAGTTCCAATCCAGCTGTAACTGTGTTCTTGCTCTTACTCATAAACCCAGCATGACATAGGCTCAGTCCATGTCCCTCTGTCCACCCTGGTGGACACCTGGTCTCTGCTGGGCACCACAGAGAATGAAGGAATGAAGAAAGAAAGCATAGTCACAAGTTATATGGATTTTCTTCTCTGCTGGGGAGGTGAGTGCCAATAAGATGATGCCATATGACAGAATGTAGTGAGCTTCCTAAGAAAGTGGAGGAAACATAGAAGTATGAGAGTTTAGTTTCAGTAGAAGGGACCATGGATGGCCTCATGGGGAATGTCAGTTCATGCTGGACGCTGAAGGTGGGTAAAAATTGCTGGCAATGTGGGGAAGTCAGAAAGGTAAGACATGACAAAATCAGGAATACTGTAGACACATCCATGAAGGCACAAGAGAGAATGGGAAGTTCAGAAAAGAATGAGAAGCCATGCTTGACTGGAATGCCTGCTATACTAAAAGTTGCTGAGGTCAGAGGGCCTGGAGAGTTGGGGTGTGGTCAGGGGACAGGGGGCATTAACTGCCAGATTCAGGTGTGTGAACTTCATTCCTAATTTACTAGGACTCCCCCACTGAGTGGGAGAACATGATTGAGAGTTGACTTTAAGAAAATGAACATCCAGTTCAACAGCCTGAAAAGTAGTTTAGGAGGGGATGCTGCAGGGGTTGGGGTTGGGGGTTAGGGGGAGAAACAGGAGTACGGTTGAATGGTCTGTAAATAACCCATCATGATACCAAGGTGAAAAGCAATCAAGACCGCTGTGAGAGCAGCTTAAGAAAGGGCAAGGAGAGTGTGTTTCAAAACAGACATTACATAGGTTCTGAAAGCAGAAAGGAGTTAGGATTTGAAGTGGGGGGTGAGAAAGGGGACGGTCTGGAGGAGATGGGACATGTTGTGAATGAGGATAAGACTGTGACCAGAATCAGCAGACACATGGCTGAAGCCCTGCCTGGCGGGACTGCAGAATAGATCTGTAATCCCTTTCCAAAGCAGAAAGGATGATTTCCCATAAACCAGTGGGTCTTCCAGGAAGCCAAAAAGACATTGCCTTTCTCTGTCCCCCTTTTTCTCTTCCAGAGAATGAGGGCATCAGATGAATGCATACATGCTGTTTCCAGGAAGAGCTCAGTAGAGCAGGGACAGATGGGCCCCTGTCCATCTATGATGGGGTTATCATGCTCAGGCTTCAGGAAATTAGCCTTTTGCTATTTGCAGGTCTTCTGTAGGATCAAGTTCATAGAGTAATAGTGGAGATTATTTGTACCAAATTACCTCATTACAGTATGTTGCCATAATTACTATTATTCTGTCCGCTGTCTTGCATAATGGTAAGGCCAGGAAACATGAGACCACGTACCATGAATGAGCCCTCCCACCTCTCACTCGAGTCCCTGATCTCAGCATCAGGTGGAGGGTGATAAGGGAAGCAAAAACACAAGTTTACATCTGTGAGCCACTTTGAAGAAGAAAAGCACTGTGCAAATTCCAATAATATATTTTAAGTGCTTAGTGAAGTGGTCTCTACCTATGAAGAGTGTGTAGGAGTATAAATTAGTATGGTCTTTTGGAACATGTTGGGTCCCACATTTTGTGTATGTATTTGGTTTTCCTACTGTCAAAGGCAATAGGGATGGCCATGAAACGGTGCTTGTTAGACAAACCAAAGAAGGAACAATGTATTCTGTACTCTCTGAACTCTGTCCTGAAAAAGCAGATTTTTGAGGTTTGGGAAAGAGGAGGAAGAAACAAAGAAATCCCTTTCTTTAGGATGCTTAAATTTACATGGAAAGTTTTATTCAAAATAATGGAGGAGAAATAGGTACACTACAGGAAAAACTTAACTTTGACTACATGCTGGCTTATGTCTTTATTTCCACAAACGTGAGTGAGAAAACGTTAGGGTGGCAGTAAATGGATCTAAACACAAAGAACTGAAGCTGTTGGGAATCCTTTCCTCAATAGTTACATTTTCTCTTTATTTATGATTATGAGAGAGAGCACACTTGAGCATGGGGGAAAGGAATAGGGAGAGGGAGAGAGAGAATCTAAATCTTAAGTGTGGAGCCTCATGTCTCATGACCCTGAGATCATGATAGCTGAAATTAAGAGTTGAATGCTTAACCAACTGAGCCCCAGGCTTCTCTTTTTCTTTTTAGATGCTCAGAGATTTTCAGCCAGTTTAGGGGTAACAGGCCTGATTCCTATATTCTATAGAATGCCATGGTCTAGGACAGCATGGTGCAGTAGAAATTTAATGATAGCTTCATAAGTAAATTTATATTTTCAAGAAGCCACATTAAAAAAAAAAGCCAGGGGAAATTCATTTGATGTGTTACAGTTAACTGAGTATGACCTAAATCTCATAATTTCAATAAGCATATTAGTTCCCGGATGGTGTTATAACAAATAGCCACAAAGTTAGTGAATTAAAACAACAGAACTTTATTCTCTAACAGCATAATGGAGGCCAGAGTCTGATATTAGTTTCATTGACTCCAAATCAAGGTTACAGTAGGGCCACACCCCTTCCAAGGGCTCGAGGGGATGACTTCTTCCTGACTTCGTCTAGCTTCTGGTGGCTGCTGGAATTCAGTGGCCAGTGGCCCCATCACTCCAATCTCTGCCTTCATGGTCACATTGACTTCTATCTGCATATAACCAAATGTCCCTATACCTCCCACTAATCAAGAAATATGTGATTGCATTTATGGCCCACCTGGATAGTCCCAGATAATCCCCTTATCTAGAAGTCTTAGGCTCAGGGTACTTGGGTGGTTCAGTCAGTTAAGCCACTGCCTTAGGCCTAGGTCACGATCCTAGTGTTCTGGGATCAAGCCCTGCATTGGGCTCCTTACTCAGCGGGGATCTTGCTTTACCCTCTCCTCCCCACTCATACTCTCTCTCTCAAATAAATAAATAAAATCTTTTTTAAAAGTCTTTAAGTCCACCTATAAAAACTCTTTTCTAAATAAGGTACAAGTTCCAGGGTTCAGGATCTGATATGCTTGGGTGGCCATTATTTCAGACTACCACAAAATGCCACTATAAGAATTATTAATGAGGTATTTTTACAATTTATGTCCTAAGTTTTTTGGTTCTAGTACATATCCTCCACTAAGAGCACATCTTCATCCCAACACTAAATTTTCAGTGATTGACATGAAATGCAGTCCTAACTTACAATGAAGTTGTGTTTAACAGAAACACATTTTACACTGCTTCAGGTTTTAAAATTAAAATTAAGGAGAATTGGCGATTTAGTCTCCCCATTGCATACATATGTTTTAAGAGCTAAGAGCCATATTTGGCTACTGGCTGCTATTTTGGACAATGTTTTCCTCCTCTTTCCTCAAGCCAAAAAAAACACACATAGGCATGTTCTATGTGTAACTACACAAATATACAACATTTTCCCATAAATTATTTTTGAGGCCTACAGCTGCCTTAGTGGTAGCTAATTTTTTTTCTATACTTTACAAATGTGCAAACAGACATAGACAGAATACATAGGTTGACTAAGAACACTTAGATCCTTCGTGGTAGATACATGCTAGAATCTAACAGTATTCCCATGGCACTGTACTGTATTATTTTTCTAATAGTGTGTTTTCATACTGAAATCATGAGAAATTTCCTTCCATTCAGAAGTTCATGTTCAGGTTAGCAACAACCTTGCCAGAGGTTGAATCCTACCTAAAAACATTGCTAAATAAGATGAGGGCATGAAAACAGCGGCATCTAGTTTTTTCAGTTAAGAATGATAATGTTTGATGAAATTTAAAGAAGACCTTCTGCAAAGAAGATATGGTTTTGCATTTTATGCATATGATATGTCTGTTTTGTTATAAAATTATAATTAAGTGATTTTATGCTAGGATCTGCACTGTATATTATATTGCAGCAATACTGTTATTTTTGTTAAGAGAAATAACATGTATTTGCATTATTTTCTACCTTTCTTCAGTGTTTTTAAGACATTATTTCATTTGATCTCCTGAATAGCCCTCAAAATTAGGTAGGAAAAAAATTAATTTATGAGCAAATCAAGACACATGGTTTTAAGAACATAGTGCCTACCAGTGTGTATTTGTTGAATGGAAAGGATTAAAGGGGTAAATAGCAACAAAACAAAACAATTTTATTTACAGAAGACTAAGGACAGAAACAGAAAATGTCTTAGTCCATGGTATAACAGTTGGTGGATATTAGAAGTCACACATATTATATGTAGTGTAGCCTTGTCAATGTCAAAATTCTGATGACTCAGTTCTTTTTCAGTGGCTGCTTTTGACATTTCAGCTCTGCAGAGTTGTGAGGACCCTCTTCTGTGTCAAATAGATATTCCATCTTCTTGTCTGAGGCTCCCCCATCACCTCACTCCTCCCCTCCCCATCCTCTCTTCCTGTGGTGCTAGTGCTGGTGATATTGACAGACTAAAGGATTGCTCATTCCCCATAGCCCCGCAAGGTAAATTAAAAAAAGGAAAAGTCAAAGCTATTTCTGGACCCTCTTGCACTTAGGGACTCCCAACTCAATACATCTTGGTTGCTTGGAAATGATGCTTATTAATAAGCAAGGAAGGTACAGTTAGTTCATAAGGCTTCAGGGTCACCTATTTAGGGGATAATTTGCTTCCTAAACACACCTTTGCTTTGGATTCTTGTAAGTTGTTGAGTACAAGATATTTGACATTAAGGGAATTACTATTACCAGATCTGTAAATGCAGTAAGTGTTTAGAGGAGCTAGGGACAATTCCCAAAATCTTTCCAAATTCTAACATATGAAATGTCCCAGCAATTAGTGCACCAGTCCAAAAGGAGTGATTAAAATTATTTATTGGATCATAATATGTGTACATAAAATCCAATTAAACTATCACTTTTTCTTTCCAGAAAGTAAAAACAGCAAAAAAAAATATATATACACATATATATATACAAAAAATATATATATATATATACATATGTATATATATATGTTAAGAAATATGTACTGGCAGTTTATAAAATATATGATTGAGTAGGGAACTTTTAGAGCATGTGGTGATTTGAAGTTTGATATCTAATCTCTTGAATCTGATATTGAACCTCTTGAAATGACTAAGACAATATTATGTTAGAGAAAAGCCTGTCTTAGAATTAGAAGGTAAGAAAGTACCTACTACATGTAGACCTTTTAAGAAATTTCTGATACAAATGACATAAAAATCAGAGAATATTGAGAATAAGAATACAAGTCACAGACTGAAGAAAATATTTGCAAAAGACATATCTGATAAAAGACAGCTATCCAAAATATACAAACAACTCTAAAAACTCAGCAATAAGAAAACAACCTGATTAAAAACAGTAGATGCAGAGATGGCTGGCAAACATAAGAAAAAATGCTCTGCAATCTTGTGTCTTCAAGGAAGTACGCATCAAAGCAACAATGAGATACCATTGCGTACCTCTTAAAATGGCCCAAACCCACTGACAATGCCAAAAACAGATAAGACTTTGGAGCAACAAGAACACTAATTCATTGCTGATGGGAATGCAAAATGGTACAGCTGCTTTGGAGGGTGGTGTGGTAGTTTTCACAAAATTGAACATATTGTTATTGCATAATCCAGCAATTGTGCCCCTTGGCCCAAAATACTGAAAATCTTTGTTCATGCAAAAACTTGCAGAGGGATATTTAGAGCAGCTTTATTCACAGTTAACCCATCCCAGAAGCACCCAGATATCCTATTGTAGGTGAATGGATATATGAACCGTGCTATATCCGACAATGGGATATTACTCAGCATTAAAAAAAAGAGTGATAAAGCCATGAAAAGACATGGAGGAAACTTAAATGTATATGGCTAAGTGAAAGAAGCCAATCAGAAAGGGCTCTATACTGCATGACTCCAACTATATGACATTCTGGAAAAAGGCAAAACTATGGAGACAGTGAAAAGTCAGTGGCTGCCAGGGATTGGTGATGGAGGAGGGAGGTGAAGCACTGAGCATTTTGAAAGATACTCTATATGAATCTCTAATGGTGAGAATGTCATTATAAATTCACATAAACCCATAGAATGCACAATGCCAGTGGTGAACTGTAATGTAAACTCCAGGCTTCCAGTGATGGTGACGTGCTAATGTCGGTTCATCAATTGTAGCAGACATAACACTCTGGGGGGGGGGGGAGGATGTTGATCATGCGGGAGGCTGTGCATGTGTGTGGGCGAGAGGCATTTGAGAACTATCAGTTTTGTTGTGAACTTAAAACTGATAATCTTAATTAAAAAATGTAGTTGGATATACTTGGTAAAGATGACAAACTACAGGCATCTCTATCTGTCCTTCCTGGGATAACCTGAAAACAAATAGAATAATGAAAGCAGGAAACTCCATTGTCAATACAGCTAGAGAGCAATCACAACCTCAAGGCTCTGAAGAGTAGGACCACAGGCATAGGAAAAACAGAGCCAGTCAGAGAAGAAAACTGAGAGTAGATCCGTTCTCTACAGAATTTGAGCTTAAAAGACAAAGGACCGAAATCAATGGACCTTCACTTGGTATGCAGGTCTAGGTTTCTGGAACAACCCAGTATGTCACTGTGGACATGAAGAAGATATTGGCCCGATTGAGAAAACAGACAGGCTGTTTTTGTGAAAAGCAGGCTTTTGATGTCCATGTCCTAATCGTTGAAATTTGTGCATATATTAGATTCCAAGGCAAGGGGAAATTATGGTAGTAAATGGAATTAAGGTTGCTAATCAGCTGACTTCTATGAGAAGAGATTTATCCTGTATTCTGTAGACAGCAACATAGTCACAAGGTCCTTCAATGGGGAAGAGGGAGGCAGAAGAGTCAGAACCAGCAAGAAAGAATCGTTGACCTTGAAGATGGAAGGAGGCTACAAGTGAAGGAAGCTGGAAAGGCAAGGAAGTGGTTGCTTCCGTAGGGCTCCCAGAAAGGAACACAACCCTGCAAATACCTTAGTTTTAGCCCAGTGAGACCCATGTTGGACTTCTGACCTTCAGAAATGTAAGATAATAAGTATTTGTTGTTTGAAGCCATTAAGTTGGTGATAAATTAGTATAGCAGCCCCTGGAAACTGATACATGGTGTGACGGAGCAAAGCAGAAATGGTAGATGACCATTAGTCTTGCCATTGACAAGTTTAGTCTGCTGAAGGGATGTAATGTTAAATTAAATCTTTGCACCAGAGGTTGCCAAATGAGGCTTTTCTTTAATAATAATAATTACTACTAAGCACTTCCCATGAGCCAGGTACTGTACTAAGTGCTTTGCATGAATTATCTCTTTTAATCCTCATTAGAACTCTGTGATGTAGATGTTACTGTTACACAGATTTCAAAAATGCAGAGCGTGAGGCTCAGGGAGTTGAAGTGACCTGACAAAGTTTCTATAGCTTTGTTTATAGAAAGCTAAGAAGAGTGGGCACTGGAGTTCAGATCTGTATACTCTGATTTCAAATCTGGAGCATTTCACTGGCCCAGAGCAAAGGCACACTGGGGAGGAAGAGACTTCAGACTAAAGACAAAGCTGTGAATTCTCTCCAGCTTTCCTCTTTTCATTTACATGATATGTCAACAAAGAGCTGACTTTTGAAATAAATGGTCAAGATTCAAAGTAATTGGAAGAAAAAATTAGACATAGTTCCTACTAGACCCTGCCCCCCCAAAAAGAAATAAAAATGAAAAAAAAAAACCAAGATGCAGAATTTAAAGTATACAAATTACATAGTGAAGCAATGGCAATTAGGAATCAATACAACCCCAGGAAATCAAAGAAATGAAAGAAAAATGACCTGTTGACCTTCAGTTCAAAAACATGGATATAAGGTCTTGAGTAAGAAATAAGACAATGGGAGGGGATGAAAATTGAGCTGATAGGATTCAAGTACCAAAAAGAAAGGGGGAGATTTCATAACTGAAAGTTATGTTAATAACCCCAAAAAGGACAACAGAAATCCCTGAAACCACAGTCAAAGTCATGGAGGACACAACTGAGAAAAGAAACACAAGTGACAAAAAATAAGCAAAAGAACAAGAACAGAGATGGAATTCATGTGAAGATCTAACAGGTATTTTCTTGGCACCACTTAGGAAGATAATCTCATAAATGAAACATTAAAAAATTCAAAGCTATGATATGAAAAAAATCATGAAATAGATGAAAAACTGGATTCTTAGTGTGTCTCAAGATAGATGATTATAAACATCGAGGCACTGCCTGGTGAAGTGACTGTACTTCAAAGACAAAGAGAGAATCCATTGATAGGGCAATTCCCCAGTCCTCAAAAAAAAAAAAAAAAAAAAATCAAGCCACCTATTAAAAATCTGACTAGCATCAAAACCACAGCAAAAGCCTGCACTATAAGTCAGTGAAATAATGCTGTAGGGCTGGAAAAGAAAGAAAGCTTTATCAAGAATTTTATAAAAAGACAGAGGCCATTCCAATTAGGCAAGAAATAGACATTTTACACATGAAAAAAATCTAAAAATTAGCAGCCATGAGCCCTTTAAAATGAACTTGAAAAATTTCAGACACCTAACCAGTCAATAGAGAACTTCTGAAAGTAGGGGACTTGGTGAAAGTTGTTCTAAATTAATACAGACTAAGGTTAAACTATTGAGAGAATAATAATACAGAAAAAAATATAAATCAAATTTTGAATGCATGGGGAATAGAGGGGTAAAGATAGTAAAAAAAATTGTCTTCATCTTTTGGAATAGAGGTTCTTACATATTCTGCTGAAATTGGAGAATCAAATAATCACCATCTCACTCTATTTCTCGAAGTTTTAACTGTAACCATCAGAAGACTGGGAATTGAGGGGGCAAAGGAGTAGAAGACAGATAAGCATCACTGTACAAATCTCTTGGCCTCTGTGGTTAAAGATCATAACTCAAGAAATAGAGACTTGAGGGCATAATCTCAAGTTGTAGTATCATCACTAGAAGAAATAAAGAGATAACAAACCTCTAAATTTTCTGGAGTAAAATCACAAACCTACAAATCACAGCAAATATGTACTATTTTGAGAGGAAATAGGAGCAGGGCTTACAATCTTAAAACACATCGTCTGAACTAAGACCAAACATACCTGTCCTATACATAAATTTACTTATTAAAGATAAGTTCCTGTAGAGATTAGTGGGAGAGGAAAGCCCAATGATATGCTGTATAAAAAAGATTCCATAAAATAGTGACATCAGAAGTCCGTGATCACAGATCACTATAACAAATATAAAAATAATGGAAAAGTTTGAAATTTTATAAAAATTCACAAAACATGACACAGAGACACAAAGTGAAAAAGAAAAGAAAACACTATTGAAAAAAAATGACACTGATAGACCTGCTTGATGCAGCGGTTGCCATAAATCTTCAATTTATTAAAAAAAAAATGTAGGGGCGCCTGAGTGGCTCAGTTGGTTAAGCTACTGCCTTCGGCTCAGGTCATGATCCCGGAGACCCGGGATTGAGCCCCACATCGGGCTCCCTGCTGGATGGGTAGCCTGCTTCTTCCTCTCTCACTCCCCCTGCCTGTGTTCCCTCTCTCTCTGTGTTTCTCTCTGTCAAATAAATAAATAAAATCTTTTTTTAAAAAAATGTAGTATCCATGAAGCAGAGAGAAGCAGGATAAAATGAGGTATGCCTGTATAAAGCATTTCCTAACTGGAAAATTCCATTTGCTTCTCCCTCCCCTAAATCTATGATCTGAGACTTTCCTGCCTAGATGTTCTTGGAACAAGGCATGAGGAAGAGAGATAGCTGGTCCATGGGAGCAAACCCTCTCCTGAGCTCTGCCTTAGGAAGAGGAGGTACAGGACAGAAGGGCTAGGTCTGTGTCACGAAGGACAATAGAGTTTCTAAAGTTGCTTACAGAGACCAGGAGGGTCTTGGGTAGAAATCACAGGCCCCTAAATATAAATGGGGAATTCATTTACATGGGGAGTTACATCTTCATTTTCACTAACTTCTAACTCGAATTTAGCATTTCCTTCCATTATGAATGTAGGAAAGAAATCACAATAGGATTATCAGAACTGATGGCTGTCATCAATAGAAATCAGTTTTTTTCTACCACCTTACAGTCGTTGCAGCTGTCTAGAAATAATATTTGTGATCATGATTACATTGAGATAACAACAGTTATTAGACCCACAACTAGATCTTGTTATTTAATGTGTTAATAAAGACACATATAGTCTTATATCACATTTCTTTCATGGTTTGATATCTATTTCAATATGAGTTTTCTTTGATATTTATGTATTTTACTTTTGTATTTGAAAGCAATATCCTGAGGAGGGGTTTATAGTTTGGTTTTTTTTTTTTCAGGCTGGCAAAGAGATCCATAACAGAAAAATTAAGATGCCTGGACTAGGGAGAAGATGACATTACCAAAAACATGTGGGCTGAAGAATGGTCCACTTTGGTCAATTATTCACTCCTCATTGTTTAAAAGAATGAGAGGAAATGGAGATGGGCAGAGGTGGTAGCACGGGGAAGAGGTATTGGTCTTCCCTTCCACAGAATTGAAACAGAGAGTGAATTTCCTCTGAGGGTCTCCATTCTAGATCCAGAATGAAAGGATTCCTCAGGCAAGGCTGCATGGCTGTCCAATTTCAGCTCCATTTAGTGAGAGCTGGAATCAGTACGGTGGCAAAATGTAATGGAAATAGCTCCATGCTGAGCACACGGGGCTCAGTGCCAGTCTGGATCCCCAAACCCTGAGATGACCTAAGTCAAAAGTCAAGAGATGTTTAACCAACTGAGCCACCCAGGAACCCTTTAAGTTCCTTTTTCTCAATCCGTATTCAGTCTTAAGGATTTTAAAAGTCAGGAAAGTTAAGGTGAGCCAAGACTACAATGTGTGGCTCCACTCAACATCTGAAGAAAACAGTTGCTTGCTAGAGAATTCTCGCCAGGGAGGCAACACACAATTGTTCAGGGTACCAGGTAAGGGGCTGTAGTGATGGGGGTGGAGGTCACAAGGTAGCACACAATGAAAATTGTTTGGGTCCTACCACAGAGCAAGTTAATTTTAGGATTTTAAAGGGGAGAAAGGAAAACAGAAAAAAGGGGCATATCACTCAAATTCTCTGTGAACCAATTAATATGGCAAGTGATCTTGACTTATATTGAGGAGCATAGCATGAGAGACAAACGGGGAAGCTGCACCTCTTGTTTTTTTTAAATATTTATTTATTTGAGAGAGAGAGGGAGCACGATTGGGAGGGGCAGAGGGAGAGGTAGAATCTCAAGCAGACTCCACACTGAACATGGAGCCCCATGCAGGACTCGAACCCAGGACCCTGAGATCATGACCTGAGCTGAAACCAAGAGCCTGATTCCTAACCTACTGAGCCACCAAGGCGCCCACACACCGCTTGTTTTAGTAAACTTTCCTTATTTGCAAAATGAAGGCAATGGAACAGATCCTCTCTAAGGTCACTTCTAGTTCTAAACTTCGTATGTTCAGAGTTTGTCAACTTTTTAAGAGGCAGCTGCAAGCCTCTATAATTCTTGTTCTCCAGCCCTCCCCTGTCACCTGCCCCTTGCATTTTGTCCTAAACACGTTTCTCAGCCTGGTGGTGAAGGAGGGAAGCAGGGAATGCAAGCGCTGACTCTAACAGGTAAAGGGTCCCGAGCTAGTGTGTGCCTGGCAGTGGAGAGTGTTTTCATGCATGTTCACACATGTCCACACACGCCTTGTGTAATCATCCTCTAACAGCCCTAAGGGGTAGACAGACTCATTTTACGACACTGAGCTCTCCAATAGCATAACCAGGATTTAAGCCCAAGTCAGCCTGACCGCAGAGCCTGCCTGCCTCACTCTGTCCCCAAGCTGGAGGTGCTGTGAAGGGCCGGCATGGCTGAGACCAGTAGGAAAGTGTCACCTCACCGTGTCCTGGCAGCCGGGCATCTGTACTTGGTCTGGAGCCAGAGTCAGCTTGACGCTGCTCTTGTCTAAACCATCCAGACCATCTCCTAGCTCTCTGTGTGGACTAGTCCTGGCTCAAGGTGACATTTCTAATGACTGTTCTGCACCCAGGAAGGCACCTGTTGTTCTGGGGTGGGAAATAATTTCGCCCAATAGATTATGGAGGCCCGGAAAATGAGAAGCACGATACTCCGAATAGCCAGTTTCCTTGAAAAACTGCTAGCATAAAGTAGATATCTATTTATATGACAGCAGAAATAAAATAGACTGTTTTGCATTTATATAGTGCCTTTCCTCACATAAGAGCCCAGGGGCTTCACTAATACAGCCTTACAACGAGACAGGGACACCTCCGGAGACCACCAGGCCGGGCACTGCGACTGAGTGTAAGTCAGTGGGGGCAGGGCGGGGGGGCAGAGATGGAGTCGAGGACAGGAAGGCAGACACCTGTTCCAAATGGCACTAAATGGACTGCTTTGATAACGATTTATGGTTTCAGAGCCACAGTAGAGACATTTTTGCCTCAATTCTCAAACTTGCCAACAGAAAGTAGAGAGGCAGGTAAAATGCTCTGTTTTGTAGATTACAAAATAAAGCGATTATTTCTAAGATTGCATTTTCGACTTGTTTAAATGGTGTAATGTCACTTCTGAAATTATAGTTCCTAATCTGTACAAATACCTTTATAGTTGTGCTTAATTTCTACGTACGTGTGTGTAGTCTTTATGTGATTGAGATTGTATTGTATATTATACCTAAAAGGCTCTTTTCTTTTCAATTAGTGGTCCTTAAGTGTTTCTGCATGTTATAGAAATATCATAAATAGAATGCAATGGCATATGCTATACTTCATTTTCTATATCATCACCCTATAATTCACTTAACCATCCCCTTCATATTGTTTCTTTTTCCCCCTAATAAACAGTGCCATGTTTTTGTATATGGAACTTGGTCTAGTGCTTATTTCATACTATCTTCCTCGAAGTGGACTGACTGTATGAAATGTGATGAGAATTTTTAAAGCTATTAGTACATGTGGCCAGATTGACAAATTAATTTCCTGAAACTTGTGCACATTTATATTCCCAGAAGCAATGTACATGCCTATCCCAATCCATCAATGCTCTGCATTATCATTTAAAAGTTATTTTCAAATTTGATAAAAATGTATAGAGTGAGTTTTAATCATAATTAGCCATTTTTTTCCTTTGGCTGATTGTCCATTCTTCTCTTGGAATATGGTGACTTGTAGTGATTCAAAATAGCTTTTTCATGTATTAAGGATATTAGAAGTACAGCTTGGTGTTTTTGAGAACTATCTTTGGGATCATTCAACCTTGACTTCTAGGCTCAAGCTTGCAATTTACAAGCTGTGTGATCTTGGACAAGTTACTATACCTTCCCACCTTCAGTTTCTTAAACTACAAAGTGGGGATAATCAGAGGTAGATTTACCATGAAGCCAGTAAAGGACCTCAGAATTGTGTTCACATGATTATAAATTTTTGAAAAATTTACAGAATTAAAATACTTTAATCACACTCAGTTAAGAACCCAGTCTCTTCTTTTTCCAATTTTCCTTTTATAGCTCTTCCCTTGATCACACCTCTCCTCTGTATGTCCCCTTGTGACCGATGCCATTGTATTACCTGCAGATATGGTGGGATCCTGCTATGTGGATACATTCAGTTTGGGTTTAGTGGGATATTTTTATGGGGTTCACCCCCACTTTTATGTTTAGCTAGTCTTTCTAGTGAAAGAATAACTTCCAGAAATTTTCCCCATTTGTGCCAACCTCCTGCTGTTCTGATACTAAGATGTATGGGTAGAATTTTTTTTTTGAAGATTTTAAGAGAGAAACACAGCTTGAGAGGGAACACAAGCAGGGGGAGTGAGAGATGGAGAAACAGGCTTCTTGCTGAGCAGGGAGCCCCATGCTGGGCTGCATCCAGGGACTCTGGGATCATGACCTGAGCCAAAGGCAGAGGCTTAAGGACAGAGCCCCCCAGGTGCCCCATCAACAGTTCCTTTTATGAAAGAAACTTGATAGAGGTCCTCTGAAAGTGGACAATAATCCTAAACCCTTATGTAACATTATCAACAATGAGTTGGATATCAGAAGATATTTCTTTAAATTGCTACTAATAAAAAATTGCTGTTTCTATGAAAAAGTGATCAGAGTATGCAACCAAAATATATAGAGGGAGAAGTATTATGGAAATACCAATTATTGAATTGAAATATGTATTTTTTCCAGATTTTATGTTTGTGGAATATATTATCTTGTATGTTTGTATTCTGCTGTGATTTTTCTCATCCTGAATTAATATTCACTTTCATAACTCATTTTGAATTTGTAGTATTGTATTCTTTTTCTTCAAGAGGGCAATCAGCACTGTGATAGCTTAAGTCCTTCAAAAATCTGGGTTCACGTAGGCCTGAGTGTGTGTGTGTGTGTGTGTGTGTGTGTGTGTGAATGCTAAAGATCTATTTTTACTTTTTTCCCCTGTATCTAATGAATTTCTAGAACACCATTTATTGACTATTACTCTTTCTCATTGATTTACAATGCTAATTTCATATTTCTTGATCATTCTATATATCAGGGGCTATTTTTGGTCTCGTGTGGTAAAGGAGCTCTGCATATTTTCGGTGCCAGTAGCATCGGGCTTTAATGACTATATATTAACAGAAGGCTCTACTGTCTCACAGGGTAAGTTCTCCCACACATGACAACTCTAATTTTTATGAAAATGTTCTTTCTTGTGAGTTATTCTGAATTAATTCTAATATCAATTGTGTTTTCTTCCCAGTTTCTTTCAAAAGCCCCATTGGCATTTTGATTGGAGTTGTAAGAAATGTTTATAATAATTTGTTTAAAATGATGTTTTTATGATATTATCTTTCCACCTGGAAATGTTATAGAGTTCCACAGTCATCCAAGCCCATTTTTATAATGTTCAGTAATATTTCATAATTTCTTCAAAATACAGTTCTTTAAATATGAAAGCTATCTTTCCTAGAAATATTTGGATTACCTCAGAGTTAATTCAGTTAGATCCAGTTGGACAGTTGCCTGGTTTATTTGGGGATTTGGTGTATTATTTAATTTTCTAGAGTAGTATAGGATCCAAAAATGGCTTCTTAGGCCTAAAAATGTCTCACCAGTTTTTCAAATGTATCAGGATTGCTTCATTTCATCACCTTATTTTTTAAATATAATTTCAATATGAATTTTAAAATGTTCAACTGTGAAATTGAGAATCTGAAAAACATCTTCATTTGAGTAAAATAATGCGGAATGTTCCAGTTTGGAGACTTTTCTTAAGGGCCTTTCAGGGTACCTTAGTTTTATAATATTTGTGCGATAACATCCTGTTCTGAATCCTTTGTATATTTAAAACAAAACAAAAGAAGACAAAAACAACCAAAATTTGTGATTAGCTCATGAAAGGTAGTTATTAATGGGGAAGAAAGAAAGTCAAATGGAAACTAAGTCTCATGTTAGTGGCTACAGACGGAGTTTTTCATTGAGTGTGTTCATGAGTCACGGGAAGCACACTATGACGCCCTCATTGATCTTTTCATGACTGCAATACTTGGTCTCTTGGTACCCTGGCTCTATTTTATCACACAGAATGACATAACTAATAAGTGAATGATTAAAACTTTCTAAAGACAACGAGAATGAACTGACCTTTGTAATACTTAACTCATCTAAACTGTTAGAGGTCTATTTTCTCAATATGTCAGTATTATTAGAAGGTTGATGGAAAACTTCTGAGCTGTTAATTTCTATCCCTGGGGAAATAATAAGAAAATATAATCCACAAGACATTTAATTATTGTCTAAAATAAAATAGGTGATACAGATGATTTTTCAAGTCCATTTGTTTTTGAAAACTACAAGAAGTTAAAATCATATCAGTTAAGAATTCAGGGCCATGATTTATTCATCTGAAAATGAGAATATTAAGTAAGATTATCAGTTGTTCATTAGAAGACTGCTTGACTTTTTGAAAAGTAGTTTTGTCAGATTCTTTATATTCTACTGTCAACTGACAGCTGATTTAGAGAGAAAGGTAAAATTGTGCCTCTAATCTATTATGTCACAGTAGGTTTTTGGTTGTTTTGGATGGTATATATTTATTCATTAGTAGGCCTAATAGACGGTTTATAAATATCAAGGTGGGTAAATTTAACTACTAAGTACACAAAGGAGTGATATCAACAGGTTATGTCAACCTAGAATGACATAACAATTGATTTTCCATCATAATTATTCTTAAATTTTATGGCACTTAATAGTTCAATCAATAATCTGAATGACCATGTTCATTAGGTATGTAAATGATACCATACTAGTTAGTCGAATGAGTATTAAAATTCAGTACAACTAGGACAAGCTGCAAAGCGATAAGAAATACCAATATTTAATAAGAGGAAATATGCTCAGAGAAAGATAAAATATATAAGCAGAATTACTTATATATTTCTCAGATTAGACATATCTGAGTAAATTTGAAATAAATCTCATTCTACATTATAGAAAGTATAAAGTCCTCTCAAATTATTATACACAAACAATTAAATTTTAATGTAAAATAAATTAAGCAGTTTCAATGTCCATAAAAACAAAAATTATAAATTAATTCACCTGTTCTCACAACTGCCCCTACATTTCTAAATACTTAAATTTTGCAATCTGAAAGACTTCAGGGAAACATGAAAGTATGTATGACTGCATAACTAATATTTCTGTATTCACGACTCAGCTTAGGAAATAAGTCGTATAGAATTTAATGTCTTTTCAATATGGGGTCAAATAATTTCAATATGGTATTCCCTTTAGACATATATCACTGAGTGGAAGTTCAGAAGCCAACGACTAAGTCAATGAATTCACTACTTTTCAGCAAAAGCTCAACTATATGCAAAATTAATGCTTTGTGATGACAGTCATCCTTATAAAAACGTAGGGTACAATACCCATGCTTTCTCTCTCACTGTTACCTAAATGTCAATTATGTCTCTATTTTTTCCTCTTTATTTTCTTTCCAGCTTTATTGAGATACAATTGACATTTAGCATTGTGTAACTTTAAGGT
Source organism: Spilogale gracilis (assembly GCA_004023965.1). Classification (NCBI taxonomy): domain Eukaryota; kingdom Metazoa; phylum Chordata; class Mammalia; order Carnivora; family Mephitidae; genus Spilogale; species Spilogale gracilis. The sequence goes on from PITA01000020.1 coordinate 235,417, forward strand.
ATATAACACCTTGACTTGATACACATATATTGTAATATGATTAACACCATACTGATAGCTAAGACCTCTACCACATCACATGTTTACCATTAGTCCAGAGAAAATCTTAGTAAGAGAGATATAAGACCTATGAAGAGGGGTGCCTGGGTGGTGCATTCAGTTAAGCATCCAACTCCTGATTATGGCTCAGGTCAGGATTTCAGGGTCATGGGATGGAGTCCCATGTGGAGCGCCACTTTGAGCCCCAAGATGAGTCCTATGTGGAGCCCCATGGTCCCCACTTCTGGCTCCATACTCAGTGGGGAATCTGCTCCCCATCCCCCAACCCCCCACCACTGCCTCCCTTGCTATGTCTCTCTGCCCCTCCCCCTGCTTGTACTCTTTCTTTAAAATAAATAAATAAATCTTTGAAAAAAGGAAAAGGACCTATCAAGAAAAACCACAGAAATTTAAGTTTGAGAGTCTAAAAAACATTTCTGAGGTATGCCTAAGAAATGGCCTACAATATAATAATAATAAATACAGGAAATATGCAATAGTGAAAATATAAATTTTAATAAACAAAGATAACTAACAGTTATCCTAGAGGTGTTTAGTCATAATCCTTCAGATGGTAGTGACTATGTCATAGGCACTATACTAGGTGGTGTTTTTTGGATTATCTTAATTATTTTTCACCAGAAACCTGGAAAAAATGTTATTTTTCCATTTTACAAATGAGGAAGCTAAGGCTGGAAATAAAAGTTAAACCGTAAAATCAAATATATATAAAGAAGAAGGCTAGGGGGCGCCTAGGTGGCACAGTCAGTTAAGCATCTGAGTCTTGGTTTTGGCTCAAGTCCTGATCTCAGGGTCATGAGTTTGAGCCCTGTGTTGGGCTCCGTGCTCAGCTTGGATTCTCTCTTCCTCCTTATGCCTCTGCCCCTCAGTCATTCCCTCTCTTTCCCTCTCTCTCTAAAATAAATACATAAATAAATCTTTAAAAGAAGAAGAAGAAGAAGAAGAAGAAGAAGAAGAAGAAGAAGAAGAAGACGACGATGACGACGTTGATGGCAGCGGCTAGGATTTTATTCTAGGCAATCTTCCCATACTCCTTATTAGTTGAAACATCTCACAAACTGGGGTCTTTGATTGCACACATACAACATTTGTGTGTATGTGTGGATATACATGATAATTAACAAAATGTGCCTATACCATATCATTAAATAATCAGATGCTTCTTCAATTGTTTTTCTTTTTTTATAGCCCATTGCCATTGCTCTCTTCATATAGCCAGAATGATTTGGGTACTGCATGATGAGTTGTACCTATGCTTGTCTGAAAAAAACAGATTGAGTCATTAAGCCATAGTAGCTCATATTATCACAAAAGTCAATGTTATCTATAAAAACTCACTTCCTAAAAAGTAAAGATTATTAAATAAGTGACTCAATAGAGACAGGGAAGAGGAGAGGAGATACAATGGATTACCCTTTGGATCAAGATCTGCTATATATTATGAGGCAGTCACTCATGTTGGATCATTCAAAGGGTGCCACATATGAATAAGATGAACCAACCACAGCAGTTGAAGAACTAAGAGTGTTGTGTAGAGGCCTAATGCTGGGGAACCTGGGGACCACTGGATCAATAACTTAGATACCGTGGTGGAATTGAAGAGCAAAGATGAATAGTCAGACCTGGTTCTACAGAAAGAGAAGCAAGAAGGATTCAATAGTTTGTATTAGAAGACCTCTAATGAGTTGGAAGGCAAAAGCAGATTAAAGTGTGAGCAAGTGTGTTGTGTCCAGTGTTTTGTGCAAGATTCTGTCTTACAAGACACTTTGGCGCAGTTGCCATGCTTGCCATCAATACTCCCCAAACTTCCTGTTTGTCTATGGGTCTTAAGGGCATCGTGAGTAGCTTCTGACTCTAGGGATCTCAGAGACTCTCTGGAGGGCTTCAGGGACCTGTAAAAATTGTAATTTTGCTCTCATGCATGTCAGTGAACTCACTGGAAGAACTCTTGTTCCTCTCCAGCTCTGAGCATCTACATTTCCCTTATTCAGTGCAGCCCAGAGCTCTGTTGAAGTGGCAACCAAATGACAGGTTACACATAAGCTCTTGGCTGGATAAATAGACAGATGATCCTTGGAACATGTTCTGTTCCAGTGATTTCATTTCCCTCAGATGGAATGATACCTGGAGATTTAATCATTTTCACCAGTGAATGGATGCACAAAAATACAAGACAAGGCAAGAAGAAGGCTGTAGCTTACAAGAAATGTTCCCATGTAAAATCTCCCTCTAAAGGCAGGCCTTTAATCAGTATTCTAGGAAACGAGAAAACTGGAACCCATATGAATTTTTAAAATTTTTATGTTAATCCAGAGCATAAGGGGTTGGAGTAATTCATTTTTTTTAAAGACATATTTATTTATTTGAGAGAATGCATGTGCGTGTGTGCACATACACACATGAACAGGGGAAGCGGCAGAGGGAAAAGGAGAGAGAATCTCAAGCAGACTTCAGTCTGAGTGTGGGGTCTGACGCAGGACTTAATCCCATGACCCTAAGACCATGACCTGAGCTGAAACCAAGAACTAGACTCAACCTACTGAGCCACCCAGGTACCTCTGGAATAATTCATTTTTGCTTTTCTGTTGCTAAGAGGAAAAGTGTAACATTGCCATTTTGAGCATTCAGAAATGTGGAATTATGATCTCTATTGAGAGCACGATATGCACTTACAACTTCTTCTCCAGGCCAGAGCGCATGGTTTCTTGACCATCACTTTGTTTGCTTTGGCCCAAATAAACTTTTAAAAATATCAAGAAATCAGAGAATTCTCCCACTAGAAAACTTTCCTGTGGTGATGCCATCATTGCTGATAATTTCATAGCATTCTGAAACATCCATTTACGCTGTGAAGTGTTAAAATAAAGCACTATAATATTAACATTTCGTGAGAATATGTAGATTCTAAGGGAATCTTTACATATGAAAGTAATATGAATGAATTACTTTTGCTTTTAATTTACTCAATGGATTCTATTTTTAAGCTCCTGATATATCCTTTGGCATATTCATCATGGGTGATGCACTAGTTTATGCATTTACCCATTCAAATATGTCTTCATTCTGACACATTAACTTTGGAGAGAAGGGAAAAATTTGGGGAATAAGACCCTAGATTTTTTAATTTTGAGTCACCGAATGGATCTTGTTTTCTTTATTTAGAATGGAAAGCATAGGCAGATGAGCTTGCTTAAGACTAATTTTAACATTTTGCTTCTCTCAGCTCTCTCAATAAATGGCATTAGCACTATCCTGGGCTTACTCCAAATCCCAGGTGCCCCTTTCTTTGCTCCTCATTCACCCATCAACCAAACCCAGTCACAGAAATCTGATGAGTCCAACTCCAAAAATTGTCTTTTTTTTAAAATGTTAATTTGTAAGGAAAGAGGATGCTCAGTTTTAGACATTAAAGTGTACAAGTCGCTTTGTTATAATAAACCTACATATGTGCACACACAAAAATTCAACTTGTTTTGTAACAACTTTGATAAGGCATGATTAACATATGATAAACTGTACATATTTAGAGAATACAATTGGTAAGTTTAGATGTGTAGACAGCCATGAACTCATTGCCACAATTACATGAGCAGATGTATCCATCACTCCAAATACCTTTCTCTTGCCTGTTATAGGTCCTTTCTCCCCATCCTTGCTCCACCCCTTCCCCTCCTCAGGAATCCACTGATCTGCTTTCTTTCACTATAGATTCATTTGCATGTCTTTGAAGTTTATATGAATGGAATCATATAGTATGCTCTTTATTTGGTCTAGATTTTTTCATTCATGATGAATATTTTGAGGTTCACTACACTCTTGCATGTGTCTGTAATTTATTTTTTAATTGTATTGGGTAGAACCTGCAGTACAAGATTGCATAGACATGGTGGGAGCAGTTGTCCTTCTCCTTGGCTTGATCTTAAGGGGAAAGCTTTGAGTCTTTCACCATTAAGTGTGAGGTTAGCTACAGGGTTTTTTGTAAATGCCTTTTTTAAAAAAAAATATCTGTCTATCTATCTATCTATTTATCTATCTATTTATTTATTTATTTGACAGAAAGAGACACAGCAAGAGAGGGAGCACAAGCAGGGGGAGTAGGAGAAGGAGAAGCAGACTTCCTGCCAAGCAGGGAGCCCAAGGTGAGGCTCGATCCCAGGATCCTGAGATCATGACCTGAGCTAAAGGCCTAATAACTAAGCCACCCAGGCACCACTATTAAATGCCTTTTATCAGATTGAGGGTGTTCTCTTCTAGTTTGCTGAGAGATTTTACCAAGAGTAGTTTTGGATTCTGTCAAATGCCCTTTCCATGTTTATTGAGATAATAATTTGGTTTTCCAAGTGTGTTAATAGGATGACTTGCACTGATTTTTCAAAATTTCTTTGCATTTCTAGGATAAACCTGACTTGGTTATGATGTATTGTCTTTGTACGGTTAAATTTGATTTGCTAATTTTTTTGTAAATTCAAAGGGATGTTGGTCTATTGTTTTCCTTCCTACCTTGTAATTCCTTTGCCCTGTTCTGGTGTCAGGGTAATGCTGACCTTATAAAATGATCTGGGAACACAGCCCCCCCTCTTCAATTTTCTGGAAGAGTTTGGGCAGAGTTGCCATATTTGTGAACTTTAACTTATTGGGTATGCAAACACATACATATGAATACACGCACACACTCACATCATACAACTTTTCTAACACCTGCTATTATTATCTTTACTTTTATAGGTGAGGAACATAAATACAAAGGGGTTAAGTAACTTGCCTAAAGTCTCAAGTAGATAAATGATGAGATGAAGATGTGAAACAGAAGAACTGAATCCAGAATCTGCGCTCTGAACCATTACAGACTACTCTCAGTTACAGTAAGATTTCCTAGGTCTGATTCCTGAGGCTTTGAAGGAAGCAATACAGTCTCTCCCAGAGTGAGGGGATGCTGTAATAATGGGCCATGGAATTATCCCTTTACCTCTTCTGGCTCACTTCTCATCTCCTTCCCCACACCTTTCCATCACTGTACAAAATAAGGAATATCACTTCTCAGGCTCACACAGCACACAGGCTTGAACATAAACTAACAGCTCTCTAAGCTTGCTATATCTGCCTCATAAATTGTTGGCAGGAAGAATGCTGAAGTAATTAAGGGTTTGCTTCCTATACTTTTTTCTATTTGATGAGATGTGTTTTGGAGAAGGAAGCAGCTGTTGAGCTCAGCCCTTGTAAATGTCCTCCTTCCACTGCCGAAGACATTGTGCTTCTACCTAGAGGCTCAGTCCCACCCTGGTCTTCAGAACTGCTTCTTGGAATACACACAGAGATATAGGGAGTCTATTATGTCACTCTTACTATGATTCAATGCCTGGTTCATAGTCTAGTGTCGCTAACTGTGCTCCTGCCACTTTCCCACATCGTTCTCTAATTTGATAAAATCCTGTAGCTTACCCCTAAATATGTGATGGGTGTGCCAATCTCATGCCACCTTTCTCAGCCCCCTTGTGTAGCCTCTCCAATTCTAGGACTGAGAGTAAACAACCATGTAGCTCAGAACCCACCTGTGGTCACATAGAAGGAATTAGATAACATTATGAATGCAGTCACAGCCTGCCTATGCCTCCCACCCCCATGTTGATGCCTCTGACACTGGCTGAGATGCTTCCCGATGCCTCGTAGTGCTAGCCGGCTGCTTGACCCCTGGCTCCTCACACCCAGCCCTCACGTGACTGTCTGCGTGAATTAACATCAGGGGTCACACGCCAGGCTCTACGAACACCTGGCCTTGCTGAGAACTGTGTCTCCTTCAAACACTTGCAACGAGTGCTTTCTCCCTGGCACGTGGCTAGCCAAGTCGGTTCGTGGTTTCAAGTCCAGGATACTTGTTGTCCAGTCCTATTGTAAAAAACAAAGACCTATCAAGCCATGAACAGAATAACAATCTCTGAGAGAAAGAATGGTGCTTCAAAGTTCATCACCTAACAGATTCAGAAATTCCCTCAACTCCCCCACAGACTGTCTTAATTCCATCTGAAGACATCTGGGGATGAGACACAGATGGTCTCAGGAGCCAATTTTTTTTAGATTCATTTTTTAAAAATTCATTTTATCTAGCCAGATTTCCTCTCTCTCTCTCTCTCTCTCTCTCTCTCTCTCTCTCTCTTATTTATTTATTTGAGAGACAGAGCAGGAGTAGGGGGGCAGCAGCAGGCAGGGAGAGAAGCAGACTCCCCGCTGAGCCAGGAGCCCAGTTCAGGGCTCTATTTCAGGACTCTGTGGTCATGACCTGAGCCAAAGTCAGATGTTTAACTGACAGACCCACCCAGATATCCCCATATTTCCTTTCTTTTGCTTTTTACCCATTCATCAAAACCTCATCAGGCTTGTGGCCATTAGTATTAACAAAAACTTAAATTCACAATATTTGATTTCAGCACAATCGAAAGCAGAAGACGAATAGAGTCATTTTTCCCAACAAAGACGTGCTAAGCTTTGCTTAGGCACCAAGAAGCTGATAATGGAGGGTTGGGGGTAAGTAGCTTTTTCTTGTAAAGAGAGAAGTTGAACTAGATCAGTGGTTCCAAAATCATTTATTGACTTCACTCGACACTGAGAAGCTCTGTCAAATAAGATTAGAAAATTCTAGGTTAATTAATTAGACAGGTTTCTTCACTGGAAGAGGTCTCAAAATCTTTAATAAATCCATGTGCTTCAGAAGTCCAAGAATGAAAGAAAAGGAGAAGGAGTTCAGAGAACCTTGACCAAAGTTTTTTTTTACTCTTCCATGACAACCTATTAACAGAATTCCACCGAGGACTTCAGGAAATGCTGGGACTATTTCTAATATAAATAATATATGATTTTATGAATGGGAAAAATTCTCTTTGAATAGAAAGCTACAAACAAATATGTGTGTGTATCATGTACACATATATATGATCAAACGTATACTTCAAGATTTAAATATCAGTCATTTGATCAACCTTTCAAAAACTCCTTAAAATCATAATGTAAAACTTAATTCTTTTAAGAAGTCATCCTCACCTAACGTCTAGGTAATCTGATCCCTCCTGAACTCAGTATTCAGCTGGTTATCACCCTGTACTTGCTGACCCACATACAGCCAGCTATGTCCTGTCTCTCCAAAGAGTCACCTGCTCTATGATGGGTCTTCATTTCAGAGCTTAAAATAGAGCCCTCAGTGCAAGAGGACTTCTCGTGCAGATGGCTTCTCTCATGGTTTACTTATTTTCTGCTTTACTAATAGAGCAACGGTTCTTGCCTTCTGAGCAATTTCTTTCCCAAGACTATTTAATTTCATAATTTTGAGGAACCAGCATTTAACGATTGCTTAAGTAATGTCTGTCAATCATTGAAGTCGTTGGAAAGATGGGTGGAACTTTGAGCGATATTATATTCTGGAGAGAACTTCAGTCTCATTTAGTGCTGTGTGCGGAGAAGAAGATGCCATGCCATTTCAAACAGATTTCAAACTCCCTGTTTATCCCTCTTCAGGCACACCAGCAACTCTGCAGACCGTGATTTCCATGACAGGGTCGTCTGTCTCATTTCTGGTCTGCCTTTCAGGTTTATGAAGGTTAAAAACATTTTGTTAAATTGTTTATCTAGTCTGGAACCAGCTACCCATGCTCCACTCAGAATATTTTATGCAGATTCTCCCTTCCCTTGCGGCTGGGCTCCTCCGAGAGCCTGCAGCCACCAAGTCAGGAAGAGACACCTCTTTGACGCCTGTTTCATTTGCCGAGTCCTAGTCACTCATGTCAGTTTCTGCTGCTGCTCACTGGCCGAGCTCAGAATATATGTTGCGTCAACAGTCCCGGCATTTCCTGTTGGGGCACGAGTCTGCTAGATTTTTCTGTCTGACTCCAGTTCAGTGCACACAGAGGATCTGAGTTTCCACTTCATCAGTATTCAAGCCTGTTGTTCCCCTAAGGAGGCAAACACATATTCGCATTCTCGCTCTCTCTCCTTTTGTGAGACATATTTGGTAAGAACAAAATATAGTTTCCCTGACTGGACTTCTCTAAATATTTAGTAAGAGAGCACTAAATATTTACTCATTCACTGGTCTGTGCACTTGACAGTTACAGAGCATGCCAGGGTTCCAGGTATTTGGCTGGAAACTAGGAACAGAAAGATGAATAAGACAGGTTGCAGGGTATTAAGTTTGGAAGAGACCAACATGGTAGCATGAAGGTGTGTGGAACTCCTAGGGGCCAAACACCATAGTTTGAGATGAAACTGTAATACGTGGCCATGAGCAGTAGGCAAGAACAGATACTCAGATCATCCTACAGCCACTGGAATCAGGGAACCAAGTCACAGTCTCACCTCAAGATGAAAATTGAACCTGATCTGAAAATTGTTTCCAGATCAAGAAATGTTCTACTCCCCAGAGAAGGAAATGTAATTCCTTTCTGCAAGACTGTCTTCAACACAGGCCCTTAGAAATTTCCTAACTGCATCTAGTAACATGTGAGCACACAATAGAACTGTTTACATATAAAGAAATATGTCAGGAGTAAGAGTCAGTAGAAAAAATAAATGAGTAATAGGTACGTGACTCCTTGAACTCGAGATGCTGCAATTATTGGACATTTATTATTAAATACTATATATAAAATGTTTAGAAAAATGAAGACATTTAGAAAAGCAGAAAACAGGAGACTATAAACACATTTTATATATACTCAACTATAATTTTTAGACATAAAAATATAATTGTTAAATTAATATTAGATGGTCTGAATAACAGATTGTTACTGGCTGGATAGAGTGAACAAGCTCAAAAGCACAAGGGAAAAAAACACATGAAAAAGATGTTAGAAGATGTGAAAGGTTTAGTCAAAAAGTTTAATATACATTGATTATGAGACCAAAAGAAGAAAATAGAGGAGATGTGGAAGAGGCATCATGGAAATAGTACTTTAGGGACCTGGGCAGCTCAGTTGGTTAAATGTTGGATTCTTGATTTCAGCTCAGGTCATGATCTCAGTGTTGTGGCATTGAGCCCCACCTTGGGCTCTGTGCTCAGTAGGGAGTCTGCTTGAGATTCTCGCCGTCACCCTCTTCCTCCTCTTACTCATGTTCTATCAATCAATCAATCAATCAATCAATAAGTAAATCTTTAAAAAAAGAAATACTTCAGAATTTTCCAGCTTCAGAACTTTCTAGTGTGATATATACATGTATATATAGATTCAAAAAATATGGATGTGCACGCGCACACACACACACACCCCTCAGAACTGTGTAACATCAAAGACATAGAGATCATAAAAAAGGATGGAGAGGAAAAAGAAATATCTTTTAAGGAATAACTGACAACAGCTTTCTCAGCAGAAACCATGTTTAAAAAAATCTCAAACATTATTTCTTTAACTATGATTCTGCCTTTTCCTTTTCTCCTTTTCATCTGGAAATTTAAGATGTGTGTCAAACTCCTCATGCCCTTCTGTATGTATCTTAAACTTTTATTCATGTTTTCCAAATTTTTGTATCTCTGGCTGCATTATGAATACTTTCTTGAAATCTATGTTTCAGTTCATGAATTTTCTCTTTATCTGTATCATCTGCTATGAAAGCTATCCATTCAGATTTTTTTCAAAATTTATTTTTTTTCAAATCTATTTGGATGTTTTTCTAGCTCATAATTTTAATCACTTCTTTCACTTTTAGAACAAATTGACTATACTTGTTTTGTTTTTTGAAAAGATTTAATTTATTTATTTGACAGAGAGAAAGAGCACAAGCAGGGGGAGTGGCAGGCAGAGGGTGAGAGAGAAGCACACTCCCCATTGAACAGGAAGCCCGATGTGGGACTCAATCCCAAGACGCCGGGATCATGACTAGAGCTGAAGGCAGATGCTTCAGTGACTGAGTCACCCAAGCACCCGGAGCATGGTTGTTTTATAGTCTATGTTTGATCATTCTAATATCTGAATTTTTCCTTTTTCTGTTGTGTATTTTGTGAGGTGTGTGTGTGTGTGTGTGTGTGTGTGTGTAATTGTGAGCCTATATTTCTATAAAACTAATCCATAGAAATACTTTGAAAAACTTCATAGAAAGTAAATTCCTCCAGAAAAAAATTTTCATTATCTTCTGCCAAACACCCAGAGGCACTATCAACTCATAAAATTTTAAATTAAATTTTAAGATTGAGGTTTTTCCAAATACTTAGGTAGTAGGAATACAAGCCTCATACCTGTATGAACTCCAACTTGTAACTATAGATATTCAGAGGATATTTTCTTCCCTTTTTTTCAATGCTGAAGCACAAGATGGGCAATTTCCTAAGGAGTCCTGATAGGTTGATTTCTTGTTCCCCTTCACGAAGGGCATAGAATGGTGGAATCCTGTGGTGTGAACATTCGTGTTCCTCTTAGGCACCTCGTACTGAGCAGATACACACATGGGTCTGAATTTTGTCCAGTTTAACAAATTTCTTCAGTCAGTTTTGGCTCTCTGCTTTCATCTCTGTATTTCATTTAGTGCTTTGTCTCTGAGAATTTTTTTATTTCTACTTTATTGCTAATTCATGATGTATTTAAAATTGTCAGTCATCTGTTACTTAGCATTTTAATTGTTTTTAGAGGATGCTTTATTCAGAGTATCAAACTTGCTTTAAACAGGCAAATGGAAGAAAAAATAAATGTGATAAACGAAATAAAGTAAAATAAATAATTGAAAAAGGACCGAATCTTTTAAGAATTTTCTATATACAAATAATCAGAATTTCTAGTTAAAGACAGAGAGTGTCAAAATTGATTTAAGAAAAAGTCTAGATATGTTCTTTTCATTAAATACACATTACACATTTAAAATATAAAGATGCAGAAATAATGAGCTCAAAGAATGGAAAAAGATATGTCAGTTAAATACTAGGCAAAAAATAATCTGAAAGGATACATTAGCAGATGAAATGTAAGACAAATGGCATTACTAAGGATAAAAATAGTTATGACACAATGATAAAAAAAGTTCAATTCATTTGGAAAATGCAAATATATCTAACTTATATGCATTTAATGAAATAACATCAAAATTTTATCAAAATATTGATAAAGCTGCAAGGAGAAGTTGACTAATTCACAACAGAGTTGTGGCTTTCAGTATACTTCTCTTAATAATAGTGAGATGAGTTAATTAAGAGCTACCGAAGTTATTGAAGATTTCAGCAATAAAATTAACAGGCTTGATTTGGTTAGCATATGTAAAACCTCACATGTAACAATGCAAAATACCCCACGTTCTCCTCAAGCGCCTATACATATGTATAATAGTTAAATAGGTATTAGATCATATAGCAGATTTGATAAATATAAAAGAATTGGCCACAGGAACCACATTCTTTGAAAATAATGCAGTTAATTTTGAAATTAATAAAAAAAAAGTAAACAAACAACAACAAAAACAAGTAAAGACTCTAATGTTTGGAAGTACCAAAATATTTTTTGTTTTAAGATTTTATTTATTTATTTGACAGAGAGATTACAAATAGGCAGAGAGGCAGAAGGAGAAAGAGGGGGAAGAAGGCTCCCTACTGAACAGAGAACCCGATGTGGGACTTGATCCCAGGACCCTGAGATCATGACCTGAGCTGAAGGCACAGACTTAACCCTCCGAGCCACCCAGCTGCCCCTGGAAGTACCAAAATATTTCTAGTTAACTTGTGGGTCAAATAAAAAAATCATATTAGGAATAAAATTATGAAAGCTGAATAATAGTAAAAATATTGTGCATACAAATACAGAATGAAATAAAAGTGGCACTCCAAATTAAACTTATAAACTTTAATGCTTATTAGAAAGGAAGAAAGACAGAAAATGAATGTGCTATTTCTGACTTAAGAGATTGGGAAAAGAAAAGTGGAATATAACCAAAGAAAGCAGAATAAAGGATACAATAAAATGAAGCAATTAGTGAAATAGGAAAACATATATAAGGCAGAGAGATAAATAAAAAAACTTTTGGCAATACTGATTAAAAGAAAATGTTATTCTATTGGAAGTTCCACCAAATTTTCAAGAATGGGTAATTCTTAATTCATATAGAAATTATCTTCAGAGGCTGGAAAAACGAGGACATACCACAACTCATTCTGTGGGACTAGATAACCCTGTTACAAAACCCCATTATGATCAGCAAGAGATTAGAAAATTTATAGATCAGTCTCATTATGAAAAACCTAGATGAAAATCCAAAGCAAAATATTACCAACAACCGACAAAGTTTATTTATGACAAAGTCAGTGCTTTATAACAGTGAAGAAAAGACCATCTTTTCAATAAATGGCATCATGTTAAGACAAAGACGTGAATCAGTGGGAGCCCTTCTACGCTAGTGATGAGATGACAATTTTTTTCTCTTTATAGATTTTATTTAAGTTCTAGTTAGTTAACATATAGTGTGGTGTTAGTTTCATGGGCAGAAATTAGTGATTCATCGGTTGCATATAGCACGCAGTGCCTTCTTAAAGGCCCATCACCCAGTAACCCCAGCCTCCCACCCACCTCCCCTGCAGCGGTCCTCAGTTTCTTCCCTACTGTTGAGTCTCTCATGGTTTGCCTCCCTCTCCCCTCTCTGTTTTCGTCTTATTTTCTCTTAAATATATGTGAAACCTATGTGTACCATCTTTAGAGTTGATTACAAAATAATAATTAAAATTATTATTATTATGTTGACTATACATATGTTGACTACTATTGTTATGTTAGACACTTATTAATACAACTAAACAAACAGAAAGAATATCTACCTTTATGTAAATTACATTCTAGCGAATATTCCCATATTCTATGTCCCAGAAATTCCATTTTGGGAGTCTTTTACCAGGGAGAGTCCTGTAAGAGTCACGCTCTCATGCCCCAAGACATCCAAAGAGTGTAATTAACTTTTTTCCCAGCATCTAGAGTGTTACTAGTTATTTAATATCTTTCAGGGAAATTCAGAAAATAATAATTCCCATTATTTTGTGGTGGTACATATAAAGAATCCCAGTTGAGGAAGCCTACAAGAAACTATGACATTTGTGCATCAAGATGAGGGTCCAAGAATGTTCATAGTACAGTTACCAGATCAAGTAAATGAAGATATAAAATGCTCATTAAATTTGAACTTAATATAAAGAAAATTTTTTAGTATAATTGATTTTCCATGAAATATCTGGCAGTCTTACTCATAGGATCATCATTAGCTACGCCAACCCTTCTCCCCAACAACAAGGATGCCAACAATGGAAAAATGTTACCATACGTCCAGAAAAGGTGCTCATGAACTAGGAAACTCATTCATAAAAAGTCTGGAAATAGGAAGAATAAGACCAATTTCATGCAGAATCCCTACAAGAGAAAGAAATGAGTATCAAAATATTTCAGCTGATGAAACTTCCCATAAAAACGAACTATGAAACAGAAGAATACTATAAGAAATTCCAAATTGAATTAAATATCCCCAAGAAAACATTGTGAGATATAAAAATCAGTTGGAGTTAAATCTGAAAAGCAGAGTATATACATACAAAACAAGGATTTAGCTTATAGGGACTGGCTTTATTTGTGAGGGTTCTCCTGAGAAACAGAATCAATTGGAGAGAGTGCGCGCGAGAGAGATTTACTGTGAGGTTCATGTGATTAAGGAGGCTGAGAAGTTCTACAATCTGCTGTCTGGAGACCCAGGGAAGACAGTAGGGTAACTAAGTATGAACCCAAAACCCTGGGAGTCAGAGGAGCTGATGGGGTAAATCCCAGTGTCAGGAAAGGAATAGATGGGATTAGATGACCCACCTTAAACAGTGAATCAAGAATATATTGGATGGTGATTCACAGTGTATATATACTCTGAGAGAACACTCTCTGAGTTCTGCAAAGCATTGCCACCTAGTTGGCACCATAGCTGAGTGTTCTAAAAGCCATTCTACCATTCTATCATACCAGCTTCCTCAAGGGGATAAGATGGTAAGAATAGTAAGTTTTGTGAACATGATTATACTACCACACTTCATTTGGTCAGATGCAATGCTGTGTATCATACCATGATGGTAGATAAGGCATTCTGCAAGTCAAGAGATGGTAGTTTTGATAGACAGGGACCACAGATCCATATCTATGGTGAGTGTTTATTCCAATAAAAGCAGAGTGCCTTCCGTGATGGAAGTGGTTCAGTATAATCAACCTTTCATCAGGCTGAGCACTCTGGAGAATGGTACCATGCTGGGGGCTCAGTGTTGGTTTCTAAAGCTCATAGATTTGGCACTTGGGAACTCAGCTTTGGCTTTAGCCAAGTCGCCTTGGTAAGTGAGAGTCCATGCTGTTGAGCCCAACCATAGTCTCTCTTGTTTCCACTGTGGTCACTTTGTTCATGACCCCAATGGACAGTTATTGGAGTGACTGGGAAAAGAGACAGACTAGAATCCACAGAACAGTTCAATCTATTCACTTGATCATTAGAATATTCCTTTCTGAATCACTCCTTGGTGAATATTCCCATGGGACACAAATATCTGCATGTTATTTCCTTATTCAGAGAGGTTTATCTACATACCTTCTTCCCCAGATGTTCTTGCCATTATTTTTCCAATTGTGGTCCTTGCAAGGCTCTTATGAATCAGCTAAACCACAGGGCACAGTCCATTAAATGGTATAGACTCATAATTCTGGCCATTTCTTCTCCCAAGCAAAATGAACAATTGAGTATATTGCATGAAATTATGCCCAACAAGAAGATTATTTTCCTTACTGTCCTTTAGCAGAATCCTAGAAAACGGCCATGGTGCTATTGTTGTCCAGTCCTGGGTGGCACTTGGAATATCATACGGAGCCACTAATAAACCAGGGCAGATGTCTCTTTTCCTTCCTTAGTCAGTTTGTTGTAGGGGACTCTCCATGAAGACATAGGTGTGGGCTGACAGTAGGTGGGCTAGTGGGAGTCAAAGATAGGAATTTTGGCCACACTCTCATGAAATTTTCTTATGCATTCAGGGCCTGCTCCAGCCAATCTCATACACACCAAATCTATTTCATACTGGTATCTAGTGGTATAACCTATTTTTATGGTTTGGTGGGTCAGACAACATTCAGTTCATGATGAGTAACTCAGGTTGTGTGATAACTTGGTGGCCTGTGGTTAAGTATTTGGTTTCTCCTAGGGACCAGTAGCAATTCAGTAGCTGTTCAACAAAAGGAGAGTAGTTATTCACAGATGGCATGGCTTTGCTCCAAAATCCTAAGGGTCTGTGTTGTAATTTACTTATATGGAGCTTCCAGAACCTCCAAACAAAGTCTCTATCTGCTGCTGACACTTCAAGAACCATAATATCTGGTGGCTCAAGTGACAGGGTGTCTTGCATGGCAGGCCGGACATATTGAAGAGTCTTCTCTTGTTCTGGACTGCTAGCAGCCTTTGATCACTTAATAAGTGGGTCAGAGTAAGTGCATCCATATGAAGTATACCTCCAATCCAGAGATCCACTGCAGGAGGGGACAAATGCAACAATTTATTTGTCACTTTGGAAGGAATACCTTTTTTTTTCTTTTTTTGGAAGGAATATACTTTGACATACCTAAAAATTTTACTTGGGTGAAATATCCCTGAGTTTTCGTGTTGAATGGATATTAAGAGAATGGAGTCAATGTAAGTTATTATGCAGCATAGAAAACTAACATACCTAGAATTCAGGACTTCGAAACCTAAGAGAAATTGACAAAAATAGAATGTAATGCAATCAGATTTAGATTCAAAAAAAGAGGAGAACTAGAAGTAATACATTTTTTACTTGGATTTCCTGAAAAGGGAAAAATAATACAATGAAAGAAAACAGATACTTACAGTTAACATCTAAGAAAACATTCTTGAAATAAGGCAAAATCACAGCATACATATTAACAAGGGCCAACCAAGTGACTGAGAAAATTGACACAGAATGGTCATTTTAGTAAACTATAAGACAAGAAAAGAACCTTTAAGATGTCTAGCAATAAAAGTATAGAGTTGCTTAAAAGGGTAAGAAGGTATGATTGACAAAGGACTTCTCGAGAGTAGCATATATTATAAGATGACTGTGGAAAACATTTTCAAGAAATGCAAAGAAAAAAAAAGTAAGAGCTAAAACTTTATATCCAGTCAATGTATCATTCAGGGATTAAGGCATAGACCTTTTGACCATTTGAAACATGGAAGAGCTCAGACAACACTGTATTCACGAGCACTTCATTCAACTCAACTACTAAAGGATGAGCTTCCCCCAACCAAGAAAAGAATGGCAGAAAAAAGTGTGATGCTGAGCATTTATTATATGTAATTACAGATTTAAAATCAAAACAAGGGTGCAGACAGGGTTAAAGAGTGGTATGTAAATGTTACATATTTTGACAAAATAGAAATAAAACAACTAGAAATGTGAGGAGGGGAAAGAAAGAGAAAGTAGAATAAAATCCTTTATTACTATAAAGACAATAGGTGGGAATCAAAGAATACTGTGTAAAACTGACAAATTGGTTGGTGAAAGATTACTGAAGGGGAGGAGAGTGAGTGGGTTAGGGACACTTAAAATGCACAGATATGGGGGCACCTGGGTGTCTCAGTTGGTTAACCATCTGCCTTGGGCTCAGGTCATGATCCCAGAGTCCTGGGACTGAGTCCCAGATGGGGCTCTCTGCTCATCAGGGAGCTTTCTTCTCTCTCTCCCACTCCCATACCTTGTGTTTCCTCCCTGTCAAATAAATAAATAAAAATCTTTAAAAAATGTGCAGATGTAAATGTAACCATTAGAATCAAAACACAGATCTTAAATATAGAGGAAAAAAAGAAGTAAAAAAATGAGAGTGGAGAAGACACATGACTTAGAAACACAGTGAATATAATATAATGTAATATACACAGTAATTATAATATAACATAATATGAGCAGAATTGAAGCCAGACATATTAACTTCATCAATAAAACTAAATGAGCTTAACTGGCATAGTAAAAAGAAAGTAATTTTCAAATTGGCACATAGAGCAAAACCAAATTTTATGTTGTATAGAGACACACCTAAAATAAAGTGGTTCACAAAGACAGAATTTAAAGGAATGTTCAAAGATATAATGGACAAATTAGAGGAAAAAAATGAAAGGATATTTCCTGTAATACTATTACCAGAGAAGGTAGACTACCAATCAAAAAGTATGAATTGAGATAAAATAGAACATTTTAAGTGCAAAAATCCATAATTCTCAGTGAAGTTATAATAGTTATGAATATTTCTGCACCATAGAACATTGCAGTGACCTGAGGCAGAAACCGCTTGAGATGAAAGGAGGGAACAACAGAAACAGATGAATGAAAGTAGACGTGAACACAGTCCATATAACACAGTAAAATGGACAAAAAAAATCAAATAAAGGTACTAAAGATATAAATGACATCATCAATCAGATTGACCTTATGGCTGTGTCAGGGAGCGTGTGCGTAAAACAGTGCAAATAGCAAATTCCCCTTTTCTCACTGGCACATGGAGCAATCATGAAGGCTGATCACAAAGCTAACATCAGAAATTCTTACAAAATGGGGCGCCTGGGTGGCTCAGTTGGTTAAGCGACTGCCTTCGGCTCAGGTCATGATCCCGGAGACCCGGGATCAAGCCCCACATCGGGCTCCCTGCTCGGCGGGAAGCCTGCTTCTCCCTCTCTCACTCCCCCTTCTTGAGTTCCCTCTCTGGCTGTGTTTCTCTCAACCAAATAAACAAAATCTTAAAAAAAAAAAAAAGAAAAAGAAAAAAAAAGAAATTCTTACAAAATACAAATATTGCTAAAGACCATTTCTAATCACAATGCAGCAAAACTAGAAATTAAAAATACTAAGTTTAACAAGACTACTTCCACCTGGAAAATTAAAAATCTTTTAAAAAAAAAAAAACCTCTCGATTAATTGCAAAAATACAGAAGCTACAAAGTGTTTGAAAAATAATAATGATGGAGGTGCTATAAATCAGAATTTATAATATTTAAAACTGTTATCAGAGGAAAATTTATAGACTTAAGCACTTACATCAGTAGAAAAAAAATAATGGAAATAAAAAATTAACTTGTGAACTCAGTCCAGAAAAAAACAGAAGGGAATTACTGCCAACATTTAGGCATTTGTCTTAATGGTACCTAAATTCTTTCAAAATATAGAAAATGGGGAAAAACTCCAAAATTCTTCTTATGAAGCAAATATAACATTGATTATACCTAACTGGATAGATATGGCTAAGTAAAAGAAAATTATAGAACAATAGCACTCAGGGAAATGATACAAAAATCTAAATAAAATGTTAGTGAACACACTCCAACACCAAATTAAGAAAATAACATAAGGGGCGCCTGGGTGGCTCAGTTGGTTAAGCGACTGCTTTCGGCTCGGGTCGTGGTCCTGGACACCCAGGATCGAGCCCCACATCGGGCTTCCCGCTCGGCGGGAGGCCTGCTTCTCCCTCTCTCAGTCCCTCTGCTTGTGTTCCCTCTCTAGCTGTGTTTCTCTCTGTAAAATAAATAAATAAAATCTTTTTAAAAAAAAGAAAATAACATACCATGGCTAAATAGAATTTATACCAGAAATGTAAACATTGTTCACTGTTAGGAAATCTATTATACAATGTATCATTTTAACATCTAAGAAAAATAAAACAATCATGATTATCTTCCACAGATGCTGAAAGAGCCTTGGAATAATTCAACATATTCCTTATAAAAACACGAGGTAATAGGAATGAATGGATAACTTCGTTAATCCAAAAGCTAACATCTTTTTTTTTTTAATTTTTTATTTATTTATTTGACAGAGAGAGAGATCACAAGTAGGCAGAGAGGCAGGCAGAGAGGAGGAAGCAGGCTCCCTGCTGAGCAGAGAGCCCGATGGGGGCCTGGATCCCAGGACCCTGAGATCATGACCTGAGCCGAAGGCAGAGGCTTTAACCCACTGAGCCACCCAGGGGCCCCAAAAGCTAACATCTTAATGAAAAAAGAAAACATGATAGCATTATCCCCACTGAGGTTGGGAAAAAGGCAAGGCCATCCACTGTCTCTATCACTAGCTAAGGTATTAGAATCATTCACTAAGTCATAGGAAAAGAGAGAGCCAGGAGAGGCACAAGGATTGCAAAAGAGGAAAAACTATCTCTATTTGGAGATAACTCCATGTTAGCTGTAAAAAAAACAGACCTTGAGGATCAGTGGTAAAACGAATTCAAGCAAAAAACTGAGCAAGCTATGAAGGTATTAAAACCTACATGTAAAAATCAATTGCCATTTGGGAGATGCAATGGAAGAGAAGACCTTATTCACCATAGTAACAGCAAAAAAAAGTGAAAATGCTTAATATACTTAACAAAAATTTCCGAAGCCTGTATTAAGAAAATTTAAAACACTCCTGAAAACACACATGGATAAACATCCTTTCTTCTTGGGATGAGGATGTTAGTTCCTTTTAAGTTAATATATGATGATGATCATATAAGATGATCCCAGTATGAAATATTACAAGCTGATCTTATGAAGGTAGAAAACTAATGTTAAAATTGTTGTGAAAAAACAGGCACACAAAAATAGCTGGAAAAAAGAAGAGGTATCAGATATAAAACATTCTACAAAGTCTTAATAATTAAAACAGTATAGTACTTAGCACGTCAGTGAACAATGAATGAAACAGAACGGAGGGTCCATAAATGGACCCAAGTACTTAAGGATCATTTGTGTATGATAAAGGAGACATCCTGAATCACTGGGGTAAGGTTGGAACTTCTTAAGAAGTGTTTTGGGACAACTAGATAACCATTTGGAAGAGATAGGAGATAGTCAGTGAGCTGGGGGAAGAGCAGAGGGAGGGACAAGCAGACTCCCATGTGGGCCTGGAGCCTGATGGGGGCTTGATCTCACCACCTTGAGATCATGACCTGAGACAAAATCAAGGGTCCGACACTTAACTGATTGAGCCACCCAGGCACCCCAGAGATTAGAGATCTTGATTTATAAAACACAACTATAAATGTACCAGAAGATAATGTGGCTGAGTTCCTTTATAACTTGGGTGAAGGAGAGGGCATTTTAAACAGGACTCAGATTAAGGGGCCATACAAAAAAAGATTGATAAATTTGATTCCACGGAAACAAATAGCTTTGCATGCAGACTACAATGTAAGTAATGACAGAAGGCCACTGACAAACCGGGAGAACGTATTTGGAACACATACTGTGGTTATAGGTAGGGCGCGTATCCATTGCATATAATACCCATTACAAATACGTACACACTGCTCTATGTGTGTGTGTGTGTGTGTGTGTGTGTGTGTGTGTGTGTGTTAACATTTCTGTCTCATAGAGTAAACTTCATGGAGTACCTTTTGGTGTTTTATATGTAACTTTCGACACAAAAGATACTCAAATGTGTATTTGCTTTTTTTTCTAAAAGGAGAATGCTTTCTGTTAAACATATATTACTTAAAAAATAACTAAAAGCAATTAGTGGAATAAAGTATGCTACTCGATTTCACACCAAAAGTAATTGGACAGACAATGTCTACTTTCACCCTCCTCATTACTGATTTTATTCCCATCCTAAATTCCCAAACTACGTCTAAGGAAATGGAATTTTAACTCATTCCATTCACTAATGAACTACTGGCCCATTAATGGTTTCCATCTTGAACACAAGAAGTTAAGACAGAGGTAGAAATACAAGGATGAAAATTAAGGAAAATAATATCTTGGTGGATAGCATGCCAACCCGGAGACACCATAATAAGTTATAATTTGTGTGCTTTGTGAAGCGGCCCCTACTTAGCTTTGATTCCTCCCCCTCCCAACCCAAGCCTCACAAACCTAACATCCAGCCGTATTCATTCAATTCTATAGCAATACAGAGGATGCCATCATAACAGCAATGGTTCACCTGACTGAAGGATGCTGTTTTGCAATCATAACAGCAATGGTTCACCTGACTGAAGGCAGCCTTAAGTCTCACTGTCATCTGCTAGAAGATTCTAGTCTATTCTAGACACAGCTGAAACCTCAGTTTGCCCACTCTCCTTTCCTTTCCTTCATCCAGAGGGCCTCATTCACACCTTTATTTTTTCAGGCATCTTTTTTTTTTTTTTTTTTTTTTTTTTTCACAGAGAGAAACACAGCCAGAGAGGGAACACAAGCAGGGGGAGTGAGAGAGGGAGAAGCAGGATTCCCGCCGAGCAGGGAGCCCGATGTGGGACTCGATCCCGGGTCTCCGGGATCATGACCTGAGCCGAAGGCAGTTGCTTAACCAACTGAGCCACCCAGGTGCCCCATATTTCAGGCATCTTACTGTTATAGTTACTTACAAGTTCAAGTCCTTCTGGACTTTGCCAGAATACAGACATTTTACCCCCAGCCTGAGGCCCAGTGCTTGACCTAAGTGATCACGTGATCACTCCTGGTAAATGTTTATAGATTGCTCTACAATTTATATCATGCTTTCACCTGCAAAGTCTTACAATGTCATAAGCCTTATTTTGACAAAAAGGTGATCCAACACTGGGGTCCACCTGCAACAGTGTAAACTTTTTCCAACCAGATTGGGTGGCTACTGTGGCCACCCCATTCATGCATCCCCTCGCCCTCTTTTCCCATGTACCTCTCAGTGCTGTGGCAGTACAGAAAGAACTGGGTTTGAAGAGGAAGTTCAGTAACCTGTAATTGCTAATCACAAATACTAATAATAGCTAATATAGCTTCCATGGGTCAGGCCACATTCTAGATGACTTAAATACATTAACTCATTCAGTCTCACATCAGCCCGCTAAAGGTCATACCCTTATACAGTATACCCATTTTGATGGAGAAGGAAACTCAGGCCAAGGAAAGCTAAGAAAGTTGCCGGAGGACACACAGGTAGAGAAGGCTAGGCCCTCTGGTTTTCAGAGTCCACTTGTATAAACCCCTGTTGCAGTATTTTCCAAATTCCAAGTGGGGACTCTGCAGTGAATCACAAAATAGTTCGGGGTCATAACTGGCATCGATAAAGGTGGGAAATATTAGAATGCATTCCACCAAGTAAAGAGACATTTTTTGCTCAAACATTTGTTGCAGAAGTGTAGAGATGTCACAGAGTTTCACCGGCTTGCTTGTGCAGGTTGTGTTTTTCACAGAGGCACCCAGCTATGAGGTCAGAGTGGAGAGATGCTGCCACCTTTGCATGTGCCAAATTCTGTGCCCCAGGGTCTAGGTCTGCAAGAGATGGCATCTGTTTCTAATTTGCCCACCCAGAGGGAGCATCTTTGTCTAATTTTCACAAAGTCACCCTAAAAACGAGCAGTGCTTCTGTGCCCACATGTGTATGTGACAAATCATGGCATCAGACATCTTCCCTCTTATGAGCTGTAGTCTAAAGAACTTTAAAAAAAAAGCTTCTCCAAATTCTATCATCAATAAGAAGTTACATGTTTTAAAATAATAAAGAAAAGAAGCCTGTAAGCCTTGTAACATTTATTCTAAAGATAGGGCTGACTAAGGCTGAGTGAAGATAAAACGGGAAACTTCCCTGACATCTGTGGGATTTAGAAGCATTGCCCTTCGCTGTCAAGGTCTGATCACAGATACTGGGCCTAAAGCCATTGCATTGTGGAAGTGCTCTTGCCATTTGGAACTTAAGGTTTAGCCCGATTACTTCATAGGAAAGCTCTACTTAAAAATAAAATGTGCCTGAAATTTCTGAAATAATAATAATAACAATAAATAACAGTCATGAGGAGGAGAAGGAGCGGGAGGAGGAGAAGAATGAGAAAGATGATGAATAGCAGAAGCTAATAGGTATTGAGCATTTAATATCTTCAAAGCATGATTCAATGCATTTAATCCTCCCAACAACATTATGAATGGGGCCTGTCATTATCCTCACGTTGCCCGAGAAGCTGCTAGGGCACAGAGGAGTTACCGGAAGTCACGTAGATACAAGGGGCTGGATCTCGGAGTTTAACTCGGCCACTCCAGCTCCAGGGTCTAGATGTCAACTACTCTTCTACCCGGCCTCTCCAAACCAATTAGAGGGTTATTTTGGTCCCATGGCAACTGCTGAAATTGGTAAGTACCTTTCCAACTTTCTGGATTAGATTTCATGAACTCTTTGTCATTATGTGGCAAAATCTTCGAAATAATCCCATCGTGACTGCATATCGCAGAGTGGTTATTCCACTCTCTTGCTATTAAGAATACCATGAAGCGAACAGGATGTGATTGTTAAATAATTAATAATTTCAGACTGCTCATCGAGCACAAAGTCAGGCATTGCCCTTGGGGGTGTGACATCATCATGTTTGCTACCTCCGCTAAGTACAAGATTGCACTTTCAATAGAGCGAGTCTTTAAGAGGCCAGGGAAAGAGTGTTGAGACCTCATGATCTCATTTCGACACATATGCCAGCAAGTGATAAAAACCTGAGAAGTGAAATAGAAAACTATCAGTTGATAAAGAAATAAAATTGTCTCTAAATGTTATGTCTTTCAAAGTTTTCCAGGATACATCCCTGTGTGTGTAAAGACAGCCTTCCCTTCTTAAAAGACAGGGTCAGCCAAGGGCAGCCAGTCATTTATCTCAGAGGTGGCAGAAGTCTATAACTTAAGAACACCCCACTTGAAAATGACAGTCATCTGGAGGCCCCTTTTATGATATCTTCTTCTTTCAAGCTGATAATAGAACAGAACTTGGTAAGGGCCACTCCGTGCCATGAATCAAATCATACTTCACAAAAGTCATTTCCTATTGATGTTGATGTGCCTGTTCCTCATTTATATTGATCAGTGGACATTTGTTTGCCAAGATAAAACGAAAAGAGATTTCCTGGATGCCCTGTGACATTTTCAAAGGGGAAAATTCATTCTTTTCAGCATTCAGTGTGTGACTGGATTTCAGAAAGAGGGAGTTACAAATCTTCTACTTTAGAGATGTCTAGCATGAAGTGAACAAGATAATGTTTCTGGGTCACTTCCTGTTTCCCAAGGGCCATCTTTACAAAGCTGGAGTGTGTATCATTTTTTTTTTTTAATGAGATTGGGGCCATCTATTCATTCAATTGAGTTAGGTTCTAGGATTTGGGTGATCAAATCCTGGTGTTTACCCACACACAGCAGGAGGAGCTGAGTTCCAGAAAAACAGAAACTGTGTATATTTGTGGGTGAAACAATGGTTCATAATACAGAGTGAAACAAAACTACTGTGTGTTATGTGCACGCTTGTGTGCCATACCCCCGAAGCTGGGGAGGAAAGCTGAATGCCAATTTGAGCAACATAGTTATTTATACTCAGTTCATAAAAACAAGAGATCAGATCTGTTGCATTCAGAATCTTGGTATCTGTACAACTCTTATATCACAACAGAATTATTTGCATAAGTAGTTTATCAAAATCAAATATCTGCTTTAATTAAAAAGAGACTACTTAGAGAAAGAAGCTAAAAGTCATGGATTAATGCATTCAGAAATGGAGACTCAAACCAAATGCCCATTAAGCAACAGTTACTGTATTTCATCTTGACAACAAAATGTATAAGGGCATTGAGAAATTGACCTTTTGTGGTAATACTGGATGACAACACTTTTCTCCGATGAATCTTGGTGATAATTTGGGTCACACACAAATCTTTTATGACCACCTGAAGAGACTAGCGATCAAACCCAATCACCAAATTGAGAAGAACA
This sequence comes from Spilogale gracilis, assembly GCA_004023965.1. Classification (NCBI taxonomy): domain Eukaryota; kingdom Metazoa; phylum Chordata; class Mammalia; order Carnivora; family Mephitidae; genus Spilogale; species Spilogale gracilis. Next base: position 260,167 of record PITA01000020.1, read on the forward strand.
AGGTGCTCTTTTGAAGGTCATCATGAATCCCTGGTTACAAAAATCTGTGACGTTTCCTCAATTTTTATGATTTCTACATTTCCTTAGCTTCTGAAACTAAAAATGGCCTTTTAACCTGAAGCCCCTTAGCTTCTTTTGTTTTATATTCCATGCTAATGTGTTCTCCATGCTTTCTTTATGATAGTGTAACTCTTACTCTTGTCATCTCCCAGTTGAAATTGGGATTTTCTGACACTCAGTCCATAGCTCCCACTTTTCTTTCTATAAAATCCCATGTAGTGATTTGGATTTTTCCACTTGAGTAAATACCCATTGTGCCATTTGTGCCCCACCCTTAGGGTTCACCATATCCGGCTTTTATGCAATCTTGGGAAAGCTAAAATATCGAGTTTGAGTAGAGCTATAGAGTCAAGAAATAACAGTATTTTAGAATATTTAGCAAGATGGTTAGCTGGTTATTTAGGACATTAAAAAAATAACTGGATGAAAGTGTGAAGGCAAATGCAAGACTGTAAGTGCAGTCTTAGCAATGAAAGAGAGATTGGACAGATACCAACTCTATTCCTACGGGAAAGGATAGCAGACCCACACTACCAGCCCTGCTGCTTCCCTGAAAGCTGGTTATGAATTTCCAAATGTTTTCCTTGACATCCTATTAGAATATCAAATCCGACATATCACAAATAAAATTTACACTATTCATTACTGGATTTGCTAGCATCCTTGACTTCTCTTTGTGTTAATGGCACCATGATTGTAAAAAGGGAACTGCATGCCTGCTCTTGCTTTGAATAAACTCCTCATATCTTAGATTAGATACAATTATTTGGCTATTGATGGATTTATCTGTCCAGCTCTCCTTTACCACCAAGACTGTTTTTCCAGTTCTGCATTTATCTTTAAGCCATTATCCTTGTTTTTTATGTATTTCTGGAATAACCAACACATAACCTTGCTGGCAAATATTGGACAATATGTTGGACAATTGAACAATATTCCACAATCTGGTCTTTTTTAGGCTTTCTTATTCCACTTGGATGTCATGTTTTAGCTTTTCCAACATTATCTAAAGCTCAGCCATGACTAAGCCTATTGGCATAGTGCTGGGACATTCTTCCATTTTGAAAATACCATGAACAATATTATTCATCAACTCCATCTATGGATCTTACACACTTTAATTATATCTAGTTAACACTTACTCATATTCCTATATTAAATCACTAGTGTTTATTGCCAACCTACTTTTTACCAGGAACCATGTTAAGCACTGAGGATACAAATCCAGAGAAAACCATATCCTCATGCTTAAGAGATTTCAGTCTCATGGGGTAGAGAGACAAATAAATAGAATAAATCAAAATATATCTGGAGTGATATGTGAGACCAGAGAAGTAGAGTTGCATCCTCTTAATGAGCAAGGTATCAGTAACATTAGGAAAACTTCCTAGATGAGGGGATATTGGAGCATGGGGAAATCCAGTGAGGCATCAAATGCATGGTCACAAAATTCTGAAGGACTGGAGCAGAAATTATATGTTGAAAATCCATAGGCGATGAGCCCATAGAAACAGGTTTACACTCAACTGTGAAAGAACTCGCTTGGGTGCTGTGCTAAAGAATTGGAACATAATCCTGAAAACTATGGGAGCCTCTGAGTGATTTATCAGCAGGGGAGTGGCGTGAAAACAAGTATCCTAGAAAGATCACTTTAGTAGAAATATGGAGAATGGATTCTAAGCAGGAAAAACTGGATTTAGAGAAAGCCATTTGAATACAATACCAATCTAGGAAAAATATGTTAAGAGCCTGAACTAAGTAAGGTCTTGATGATACAAATAGAGAAGGAACAACAGATTTGAAAGACACTTACCTGGCAGAATTACAGGTGCTAGCAAGTAATTACATTTGTGGGTTGGGTGAATGGGAGGAAGAGCGAAGTCCATGATGAATTCCAGGTTTCTTATTTTCATGACTGGACGTGTGGTAATTTTTCCACTGAGAAAAGACATAGATGAGGAGAAACAGGTGTTTTAGGGAGATACAATAAATTAAGTTTGATACCTAAGGAAACTGAGATATCTATGGAACATTTAAAAGTGTCTGGGAGGCCATAGGTTTCTGGATCTTAGCAGAGAGAAATCTAGGCATATATATATATATATAAATTTGGAAGTCATCACACACATAAGGTACCTCAAGCTATGAGAGTAGGTAAAGTCAACCAGAAAATGTATATAGAACATGATCAGGGTCTAGAATTGTATCTCAGAGATACTACAGATTCTAAGGGCAATATGGAGAAAACATAAGACATGACAGGATGGAAAAAAAAAAAGACATGACAGGATGGGAGGAAGGAAGGGGGTGAGAGAAAAGAACAAGAGGAAGGGAGGGGGAAAAAAAAAAGGGAAATATTTTCCTTAGCAGAGAATGTCAGCTAATAAATATAGGTAGAATTGGATGAGAAACAGAATATTACACAGTCTCAAAGTAGCTCTCAATAATTGACTTATTAACTACAAAGAGAGAACAGTAGCTATATAGTACGCAAATCTGTTGGACACTATCTTAATCAGGTAGCCCAAGTTTGCAACAACAGTATTGGGACAAATCGACATTACATGTCTCTCGATATGATGTACTGAGACAGAAAGCACAGCACGTCCCCAGTGTTCTTGTAGAAAATGCATAATATGAGTCTAGTCATAAAGAAACTTCAGAAAAACCCCACTGAGGGAATTCTATAAAATATTTAGCCTGTACTCTTTAAATGTTAAGATCAATAAAAACAAACGAACAAAAACCTGAGGGACCATTCCATAATGCAGGAGAGTACAGAGACATGACAACTATGAAAATGCTTAATCTTTCACTGGATCTGGGACCAGAAGAAAGAAAGAAAGAAAGAAAGAGAAAACACTCTTGAGGTGACAACTGATGAAATTTGAATATGGACAATATTAATTCTGTACCAGTATGAAATTTCTTGATTTGTTAATTGTTCTCTGGTTCTATAAGACAAATAGCCATGTTCTTAGGAAAGACACACCAAAGTATTTAGGGACAAGGAACCATGTTGTTTCTGATGTATTCTTAAATGGTTCGGAAAAATTATTAGGTAATGATAAAGCAAATTATCCATAATGTGCATAATTTGTGAATGTCTCTAAAGGATATACAGAATTTCTTATACTAATCTTGCCACCTTGCTACTTTTCTTAAAGTTTGAAATCATATCAAAATGAAAATAGCATGAAATGTGCATTATAATGTAGATAAAACAGTACACTGATAGTAAGTCAAATAGATCTTTATTTAGCTTACTGATAATGCCTCTTCGGTTGTCCTTGCCATTTTTCCTAGGCTCCACTGATTCTCTTAACGTCTTCCTTCTACTCCCTCTCTCATTCTCTGTCAATCTTTCCTAGAGTAAGGCCATATGGGGCAGTAGTAGAGTGAAGGCCCTAGAGCCAGACCATCTGGTGTGACTGTGTAACCCTGGACAAAATACTTAATATTGGTTCACTAGTTGTTGTTTTATCTATAAAATAAGAAAAATAAGAGTGCAGGGATGATAGGGTTCTTATGAGGTTCTTAAGACATTGTCTAATCTATAGGAAGTACTCAACAATTTGGGTCCTTGATGTGTGTTTTTCTCTTCCCAAGTCTTTTTATTTTCTTTTGAAACAACTAGCTTCAAGGAAGTACAACTCATGGAGAATTGCATTATTTCCAACTTAATGTATATGATGTGATATGTTTTTGAGCCTCTGTATTCCTGGGGTTTTTTGTTTTGTTTTGTTTTAGATTTATTTATTTATTGTTTGGGGGGAGGGGCATGAGGAGAGAGGCAGAGGGCAAGGGAGAAGCAGACTCTCCGCTGAGCAGGGAGCTTGATACAGGGCTCCATCCCAGGACCCTGAGATCATGACCTGAGGTGAAACCATGAGTCGACCACTTAACCAACTAAGCCACCCAGGCACCCCTTCCTGGTTCTTCTATGTCATGTGGCTATTTTTTTTTTTCAGCTTGATACCACAATTATCTAAGAAGTTAAATATATTGACTGAGGCAATATGAACTTCTAATGCATTGATGTCAAAATATTACTCCTATGATGCCAATAAAGCATAGAATGCTTCAATTTGTTAATATAGTTTCAATTCTGAAAATTTCAGTATTTTAAACAGGCCAAGAGAGTATCAATGAAAGCTGATCCCCCAATAAATTCCAAAGTAGAATAATTTCTACTTTGGATTTTTTCCTACTAATTAACAAAGAAATATAAGCTTTTATGGGCATAAATAATACTAAAAGTACACATTGTTTAAATAGAAAAATACAGTTAGTGAAGATAAGTGGACAAAGTTGTGTAAGCTATGTTCATAGAAATAGGACTTGCAGACTCAGTCATTCCAAGATGGTGTATTTATGATGGAGGGATTTCTTGAATAAGGCAGTTCTGATTCCAAAGTGGTCCCATCAAATGGGTCAGTCCAAACTTCATCTTTATTTAAATTACGTGGCAATATGAACAAAAGTCTCTTAAGTGCTTTTCCTTAACTCACTATCATACTTAAGATACCTTATCATATTGGGAGAAGGAATGAATTTGGAGTTTATTCTAATAGGATCCCTTTGCAAGATTTTAGATATCTTCTGATCAGTGTGTTTAAGGAGATTACTTTAGCTGTTATGTCAAACAAACAAATGAAAAGGAAAGTGGGCAGGACCAAGTTAAGAGGCTATTTCATAGCCTCAGGTTAAAAACGGAAATTGACTTCTTATTCATTAGGATCCCCCCAAATACCTCTCACTATCCCAGTAAATTATAAGCAGTATTTTGGAAGTGGAGTACACAGGACTCCAATGGATTTGGATTTGAGCCAAAGGAAATGCCCAGGTCTGGTGCTTGAGAAACTGATTAGACAACTGTGCCTTCACTGATGTGGAGAACATAGATAACAGGTTCAAATATTAGGAAAAAACTTTTTCTTTCTGGTCAAAAATCATGGAATTTACATAGCCTCAGGTAAAAAATGGAAATTGACTTCTTATTCTATGGCGCTAATGGAGCATACTTTTCTAATGTAGTAAGGGCAATGATAATATGCCAGCCAAGACATCTCTATGGGGTGTTTCCGGTTGTCATAGCATGACCTGCGCTTTGAGTGGGCTAGAGTCTCAGCAATCCATCCATACCCTGCTTTGTAATATCCTGCCAAGACCAACACAATAGGGTCCAGAGAGGAATGGAAGCCACAAATCACTCCCATTAACACAGGGCATTTATCAAGGAGTTATCCTTATCTGCGGCATAAATACCAGACTGCATTGAATTTGTGACACTGGAATCGAGTGCCCAGAGCCACCCTAGCTGCTGAGACAGCTGGCTTCACTAGGCTGTCAGTCCATTCCACCTTGAGTTCAGCTTCAATGCCAAAGGCCAGATAATCTCAGGCTGCTTCAACCTCATAGAGTAGCAATATCAATAAGCTCTGCTGTTTTATTAGGTTTATCAAACAGCAGTCTATCTGGTCTGCTGGCCAGGATATGCCTATCTGTGATCATAACTCTATCCCACTTCATCTCACAACAGTGGTCTATGAATAGCGTCTCACATTCATGCTTAAAGTATGACTGGCATTCCATTAATGCTGTAGAGAGTCCATTCAAAGTGCAATGGAGGCAGGGCAGCATCTCATACATATGAGACAAAATAGATTAAGCTTTGATCCTCTTTTAGCGGTAATAAAATTAAGTTCTAAGGCCTTTGACTCTTTTCTGGTGAGACAACTACATGTCCTTGTTGTACAGGAAATGAACTTAACTCGCATGTGTGTATTATTTTACTGTTTACAAACAGTTTTCATATTTTTCATTTTATTTGATTTTACCAACAGCTTAAGTTTGCCCTAGGGTTAACTACTTTTACAGATAGAAGAATTGCTCATAGTGTCAATCAGTGTATTTGCTAAAATAAGGGCAGTTAGGGTAGAATCTTAGAAGCAATATTATACTTTGGGGCCTATGTGACAGTGACCAAAATAGCGTACTGTCCATCCACGTAATCTAGTTTTTCTAATGTAACACGATTCTTTCCCGGATATGTGGAATGGCTATTGATAGGTAACCACACTTCCAGCTTCATTAGATGCCAACATGAAGGAAGTTTTTTACCTGGACCACTGAGGAGAAAGAAGAGGGAAAGAAAAGACTCAGTGATACTGTACCAGTAATTTTCTGCAGGTACATATTTCCCATGATTGTATGTGAAAGGTTAGAAATGTCAACTAGTAATCAGCTTTACCTGCCTTTGACGACTCTTGTCTTTGGTGCAACTTCTAACCACATACCACCTCCATTTTCACAACTAGAAATCATAAAGTATTTTGGCTAGCCTGACCAACTGTAGCATTTCCTAAAGAAGCCTTCCACATGGCTCCCAGATAGGGTCTAATCCCTTCTGTTGCATCAACATTGCCCCTCCTACATACTTGTGTTAGCACACACGTATCACACTGTTTTGCAAGAAATTGTGAGTAGGATTTTTGTCCTCCTTGATGACTTCTTTATTTATGTTTATTTTTTTTAAAGACTTTATGTACCTTAGAGAGAAAGAGAGTAAGAGAGAGTGTGGGAACAGGGGGAGGGGGAGAGGAAGAGGAGAGGGATCTTGGATACTTAGCCTGGTGACTTGGCACAGAGTATCTTTCAGATGTAGTCTAAACATGTTCTGTCTAATGAGATAGGATATTAAGATGGGTTTCCTAATTCAACTTTGCCCCCAAAATCAATTCAATAGGAAAAAGGTACTACAGTGATTGTGAGAAAGATCCTGACCAGGGCCCTCCCAACATTCCCATGCAGAATTTACAAAGAGGCACCTATAATCAGGTCATCTACAATTCTTTACTCTTTAACAGATCAAGAAATCAACTGGATAATGGATTTTGAAGAGGATTTTTTCAGGAAGTCCCTGCATTTTGACTCCCAAACATTTGGATATGGTGGAGGAGTGCTACACTTTTCACCTGAAAACAAGAGGAGTTTAGATTTCAGCAGAAGTGAAAGATGGCTAGCAGAGGGTCAAGAAGTAAGGACCCATAGTCTCAGATTTTCCAAGACAGCGTTAATATCAAATAGTTCCTCCTGTTTCTGCCGGTAAATACACCCACATTATCAAACCATATGTTTTACTTTTTATGGTAAAATGTAGTCACTTCATCTAAAGACAGCTCAGAAATTTTAAAAAAAGGTCAAAAGGTTTTCAGATTTTATACCTGAGGAGCTTGAAAGAAATGATCGGGAGAAAAATGGCATGGCAGTTCAGAAAAAGCTGGGTGTGTATGGGTATTTCTGATGTTCTTTTTAATTATGGAGATTTACAACAATTGGAAGTTTACTTCTGAGGGGCATCCCCTAGCTTGGACATTCAGCCCAAACTTCCACTGAGACCAGTAAGATTTTAAATATCTAGCAGCACCTGGCTCAGTTGGTTAAGCATCTGACTCTTGGTTCCAGCTCAGGTCATGATCTTTGATATCAAGCCCGCTTTGGGCTCTGCGCTCTGTGTGGAGTCTGCTTCAGATTCTCTCCCTCTCCCTCCCACTCAAAAAATAAATAAAAATTTTAAAAGATTGTTTAAATATCTTTAGTTAGAATCAACCAAACTTTAAAGAAAAGAGAGTATAAGAATGAATTGTAGAAGATTATAGGAATTCAAAGTCTAGCATGTGACTGGAAATGGGGAAACCATGAGGACCTTGAGGAATTTTCTTCTCCTTTCTCATTTCAGCATCATCTGCAAATCTGTGTCTTTATTTTGTGCTCTAGAGTATCTTTCTCTAGTGGTCACACAGTAGTATTGTCACTAGCTAACAGTTATTGAACATTGTTGTGTGCTGCATTTACATAGGAGCTAATTTAATGCCCACTACAATTTTATGACATACTCACATTTTACCAATGAAGAGATTAAGGCTCAGAGAGGTTAGGTGATTTTTCCAAATTGTTAATTTATAAAGCAAGTCTTGAAAATAGGTCTGACTCTAGGACTAACACTATGAACCACTGTGACACATTTCTTCTATCTGGGGATCTGTGTTTCCTCTCTATAAATATCAGATTTACACATTAGAGGTCAGGATCCTGCAAAGGTGTAACTCTAATTCCTCAGACCCAGTCTGCGCCCTTGAGAGACAATATCTTCTTGGTCGACATTGAAGAGGTGGGCATTTATTTTATTATTTTTTCTTTTTTATTTGAGAGAGAGAAAGAGTGGCAGAGGGCGTGACAGGGGAGAAGGTCAGAGGGAGAAGCAGACTTCCCGTGGAGCTGGGAGCCCCAGGTGAGACTTGATCCTGGAACTCCAGGATCATGACCTGACACAAAGGCAGTGACTTAACTAACTGAGCCACCCAGGTGCCTGAGACAGACGTTTCTGATGGGAATGGTCATGCTTTAGAAACTTCCCAGCTGAAGATGTATCTCTATAACCAGAGGATCTTGCTTGAAGAAGTAGTTCACTTCCTGAAAATAGACTCACATCTCAAAATATATATCCATCATGCTCTTTTGCAAATGGCGCCCCAAATTTCTGATTGCAAGTCAATTTGATTCAATGCAACACATTTTTATTGAGCACCTATTATGGCTCCCACTTAGCAAATAAACATATAGGGTAGTCAGCTAAATTCAAATTTTCAGACAATCAATGGACTTTTTTTTAAGTACAAGTATGTTCCAAATATTGCATGGACATCTTATATTTTATATGGCAACATTAGGCATTATTTTGTACCCGTAGGATTATAGTGTCATGAAGAATAAGGAAACTGGTAATCATTCTTAACTTAGTCATTTATAACTATACTCAGATAGTTTAATTTGATGTAGACAACCTTGATGAGTACTAGTCTCTCTCCCAGTTTCAGTTTGGACTCACTCCTGATATCAGCTATCACCTTCTTTTCTAGATGGAAGAGATTATTACCCAGGTTATTACCTGTGGGGTTATTTTGGTAGCTATAAAAGGGAATTAACCACTGAAGAGCCCTCCAGCCAAATATCATTAAAATCACAGATCTTTGGATTCAGCATAGACACCTAAGATTTTGAATCTCTTCCCATGTCTTATTTAGGAAACTAATTATTTAGAAATATTAAATGAGTTGGGGCTGGCTAATTTAAAATAATTAAGTGGTCACTAATTAAAATCAACTTTATGTCCAGAAGAGACTTCTGTCTAGGTGTGTGTTACTCCAAATGCCAACTCATTAAATTGTCTCCATATTGCACCTCTTACCTTCCCCTGTCCGCTCCCTACCTCCCCTTCACTACACACACACTCACACACACACACTCACATGTATACACACATGTACATGCAGGCACAGTTCCATGTGTGCACACACATTCACACATGGTTGAGGGCTGAGCTGGAAGGACTGCCCAGTTTTTGCTTAGAGAAAGGTATTTGTGACTCGGCGGTGCACACCTACAATAGAACATTCCCCTGCAAAACTGCCCCCTCCTCACGTGTCTGGCTCCAGCCCACATCCCGTATACCTGAGGCACCGGCTGTGCTTTATGAAGTCTAAAATTTTCAACCGGTTGTATCTTTCCATGCAAACTCATTAGGCACTATTTACACCCGCTGCAGCTGCGAAGAGAGAGGTTCTGAACTCTGGCATTCTACAGTAGGCTTTGTTTCTCATTTACATTTGCATATTAAAGTGTTTGCCTGAAATAGGCTATTGAAATTAATTCAGGATTAATTGGTGTCTTTATCTCATTAGGACAATCTAATTTAAGGATGATGAAATTGTTTAGCCTCCCGTTTGCATAATTAGATTGCTTTGAATTGCTGTCATTATTGGCTCTTTAGCATCATCTGTAGGCCTCAAACAGACAAGAGCTTCAACCTCATAAAGACCAATCATGTGTTACAGCAGAGGGCTGTTAACCCCTTTTAACCCAAACCCACTTGGATTAGCAGTCACAATAGACAGGCCTTGGTCCCTGAGAGCCTTATGCACCTTTCTTTTCGAATTCTTGATGTTCTGATTGATAAATTTCCCCACATTTATATGATTGGTTGTGGCAACTGTGACAGCATCTCTCCTGGGATCCAATGCGTTCTCAAGACTCACTCCTCTCCTTTGAGCATCACCCTCAATGTTGTGGTGACCTCCCTTCACTGTAAACTTATTTCTCCTTACCTCCTTAGCTCTGTGAAGATTCTTCCATGACCCCCACAGGTGACAACATTCTATCTGAGAAGTGTTGGGCTTCTATCAAGACGGACACTCTTTTCTTCCCTGAACACTCGGCAACAAGTATTGTCCTGACTTCAGTGAAGTTACATAATCTACATGACAGAGGCAGCCATCTGATCCTCATTCAATAACTCATCCATTCAATTCTCAGCCAGTACTCAATGCTCAAATATTTATGGGATATTTTTGATGTGCCTGATACCGTGTAAGTCACTAGGGGATCATGGAGAAATGTCACGGGTTCTGCGTTCTCTTGTGACAGGAAAGAAACCTAGAGTAAGTGACAGGAATGCTAAGTCCCAAAGCCAGTTTGGTCACTAAGTGTTTTGGGAAGTCACAGAAGCTCCAGGAACTCAAGTTTCTATAACTTGTTTCATCAATAATGGCTGGTACAACATTAATGGTTCTTGTCCCTGGTGACACATGACAATCACTTGTGTGCTTTCAGAAAGAATTAATGCCTAGGAACCAATTCTCAATAAATTCAGTCAAAATAACTAGGAATGGACACAAACCCTCAAATTCTTTAAAACTAGTTTAATCTGATGCACTGTAAGCCAGTCTTCTAAATGATTTTTAAGGTTGCTTGTCATAATAAAAACAAAGAAGCAAAATATAGTATATTTTACTTTATGCGAAATTTCTGGTGAGAATAATTCCTGAAGTACAAAATTTGACTTTTATTTCTTCAGGTTTTAAGAAGAACTAAAATTACAGAATAAAGAGTATTTTTAGATTTCAAACTGAAAACAAAACTGGAACTTCAAAAATCAATACCTTATCTGAAGGACACACCGTGGAAATTAAAGTCATGGAAATTTAAGAATAACACAAATAATATCAAATAAAACAATAACAACAAAGACAGCATGTGTAAACATTTGGTAGTATCTCTTTCTCTGAAAAATCGAAGTGGTTTATGGAATGTTTAATGTTCGAAGAGATGCATAATTCTCATGTTAGCTGTATTTCTTGTGATTCTTTGGCTTTGCGGGTCATAGAAGAAAAGCCATTTGCTCCATATTATGAGCTAACAAAACAATCCTAATCAAGAGCAAACGGGAAAGAAAAAAAAAAACTTTAGACATAAAATCATAAACTACATTACATTGTGGATCTTTTTCATGGGACAATTCAGAGAACCTTCTACGAGGACCCTCTGTCAGTATTCCTTACCAACAATGTTATGACAGAGTGATGTATACTTACTATTTTATAAAAGAGAAAGCCAGAATTCTAAGAAGGGATGATCTATCATGAAAGATTATGACAACGGATGTTTAAAATGCTTTTATTTCCATTGATTTTGCTTTAAATTTAGCCTGGCATCACGTCTATAGGGCTAAGATTACGAGTACGTATTATGTTATGTCCAGATAATAAACCTTTGGTTTCCTGAAGAAGTGAAAATATGTGCCAAAACAGGAGGCTAGAGCCTTGGTTTTGAAATAACAGATTGTGTAATTTTGAATAATTTGCTTACCTTCCACAAGGTCCATTACTTCAACTTAAATGAAGAGAATGTTCAAAAGCCCAAAGGGACCCAAAGCTTTTCTTTACCTAGGACTACCCTTTGGAACATTGATTATAATGGACTCTAACAAATTTGAAAACTTGAAAAAATTTGAAAAAATTGGGATCATGTATAAAAATCAGACCATAGTTCTAGGGCTGGGAGTATGGACTATAAAAATCATGACATTTTCTCTCATTGCTACGTATAGGGAACAATACAACAACAGCTACTGTCACAATAATTAAAAGGAAAAACAGAAGTGTGTCCAAAGAATGGCAATAAGCCCCACGCAATAGCATTAAGTAACAGAAAATGTCTGTGAAGTAGTGATCATAACTACCTTATTATTCAGCTTGAAAAATATAATTGCTCCAGAAAACCATTGACTTCAATCTGGACAAGCAAGCCCCTCAGCTGAGAATGAAGAACTAAATGGACCACCAGCTTCTATGGGTTGGGAAGCAAGACAGAGCAGGCAAGAGGCTGCTTTGACAGTCCGTTCACGTTTGGCAACATCTGGTTATGTCTCATCACATTGCAAATTTATGACCCTGGAAACAACATGTTGATGTTGATGATCCTTTGCGAAGAGAAACCTGAACTATAAACTTATGACCACAGCAGTGGCAAGAGGCTGTGGCAGCTTTCTCTGATCTGACAACTCCCTGGCTTGGGTCAAACAGATAAAGACTTGGACTGGTGACCCTTCTTCAACAATGTCATGGATGAATAGTGAATGAAGAGGAGTAGCTGACAAAAGAACAGAAGGTTATGAAGAAAAAAGGCCTGACTTCCCCCAGGAAAGCCTAGTGAGGTTTAGTGGTGGCCAACCCTCACAGAAGTCAAGAAATGGAGACACATCACACACCGAGCTGGAATATTAAGCTCACACAATGGAAGATTCGTCAGATTATCAAGCAGATCTCTTCTCAAAAATACTGGGGCTTGTTTTTTTGGTAAAGCTGAAACCCAGAGGGTCAAAGGCAAGCTGCAATCATGCATGTTATGACTATTGTGGAATTCTCGTCAGAGCCATCTTACAAGATGAGATATATTCCAGCTCTCAAACACTATGTTTTCAATAGCAGAGGGAAAAGAAATCCTGCCCATGAAGGATTCTCCTTGGAGAAATTCCTTCTCTCCAATGAAACAGAAAACTTTAAAAATTTCTCATTTAAAATACATTCCAATATATATCTCAATTTTTGCCTGACATACTAGGTAATGGAAGAATGATTTTATTTCTGTGTAGTATTATATTAAAATGTTCTATTTTTAAGACTTCTGGTAAAAGCTGGTGGAGTGAAATGTTTATTCCATACCATCATCTGAGACTTGCTCCACAAAAGCAAAGAGATCTTTTTTTTTTAAAGCGAAAAATCCCATTTTCCCAAAAGGCAAGAATATCTGTCAAATAGAGTAAAGACTGTAAAATTAAGGCACACTGCAAACTTACACATGCTACTACATATCTCAGTCAGAGCACATAGTTTTCTGCAATAAGTTAACGTCTAGAAATTTCTGAGTAATGATGGTTTACTTGGAGTAATGAGAAACAGGTGTATGTGTGGGAAAGGAGGGTGGTACAAGAGGCATAGAAAATACTCCTAAAGCAAATCATTTCTACCCAGAGAAGTATAGGGTAGAAGGATATTGATAGAAGGATTTGCCCATATTTGCCAACTGCATTCACCCCACTCCTTTGCAAAAAACGTAATGGATAGAACATTTAGAAAGAGAGGGCGCCTGGGTGGCTCAGTTGGTTAAGCGACTGCCTTGGGCTCAGGTCATGATCCTGGAGACCTGGGATCAAGTCCCACATCGGGCTTCCTGCTCGGCAGGAAGCCTGCTTCTCCCTCTCTCACTCCCCCTGCTTGTGTTCCCTCTCTGGCTGTGTTTCTCTCTGTCAAATAAATAAATAAAATCTTAAAAAAAAAAAAAAAAAGAGAGAACATTTAGAAAGAGAAAACTGCCCGGTGAACAGCCTTGAAGTTGCTAGCAACAATCAACTAAGCAGAGAATGATAAAAGGTAACAAAACAAACAAAATTTTCAGTGTGATATTCTGTCTTTTTATCAAGGGAATCTATTCATATCAAGAAGCAAACTTGCCATATTCAGAATTGTTTACCCAGATTGAAGGATTCAGTAGATCTGATGAAAGAGTATTTTAAGGCAACATTCTTGAAGAGATGCTGACTTCCTTAACTCATTTTCTCAACTCATTTTTATTAGTGGGCTTAGATAGAATTCTTTTGTTGTTGTTGATTAAAGATTTTATTTGAGAGAGAGAAAGAGAACATGAACAGGGGGAGAGGCAGAGAGAGAGGGAGAAGCAGACTCCCTACTGAGCAGGGAGCCCCACTTGGAGCTCAAACCCACAATCCCAGGATCATGAACTGAGCTGAAGGGAGATGCTTAACCAACTGAGCTATCCAGGTACCCCGGACAGAATTCTCCCTTTTAAAGAGGATTAATATGCTGGGGGAAAAAAGTTTCCAGTATTTTTCCTACTCAGACCAATATTTTAAACAAGAAAAAACATAATAAATGAATTGAAGACATGTTTTATAAGATGGATTATATGAGAAAATATATGAACTTCTTATATACGTGTGAATTATAGAACATATTGGCTCATTCAAAAAAGAAATATAAGCACTCAAAAAAAATGGATTAAACCATAGAAGTTGTTAAAAGGTGACATGACTGAGCTCAAGAGATATATACAGTTGATCTTTGAAGAATGCAGGGGTTAGAGTACCAATCCCCTGCATAGTCAAATATTTCTCTTTTGGCTCCCCAAAACTTAACTACTAAAAGCCTTATCAATAATAAAAACAGTCAATTAACACATATTTTAGGGCACCTGAGTGGTTCAGTGAGTTAAAGCCTCTGCCTTCAGCTTAGGTCATGATCTCAGGGTCCTGGGATCGAGGTCTGCATCAGGCTCTCTGCTCAGCAGGGAGCCTGCTTCCTCCTCTGTCTCTGTCTGCCTCTTTGCCTACTTGTGATCTCTCTCTCTGTCCAATAAATACATAAGATCTTTAAAAACACATATTTTATATATTATATGTATTATATACTGTATATTAATTAAGTAGAGACAAGAAAATTTTATTAAGAAAATCAAAAGAGAAAATATATTTACAGTACTGTCCATTATTTATTAAAAAAAAATTCCACATTACATAGACCAGTGCAGTCCAAACCCATAGTGTTCAAAAGCCAACCACTCAGGATTAGACTATCCAAAATTAGAATAGATATTGCTTAAAACAGAGTCAGTGTTGTGAAATATGGCTGGGTAAAAAATATAAAACAAAATAAAGAAGAGCAAAAAGCCATAAGATGATATGATTATGGAAAGAGAAAACAGAGATTCAATATTTGCATAATTGATATTCCTGAAGGAAGGAAAGAAACAAATGGAAAAGTAAAATACTCAAAGATGTAATAGAATAATACTTTCCTGGAAGAAAACATAGATCAAAGGGACATGAGTTAAATTTTAAAAATACTGAAAATTTCAAGAGCCGCACAGTTTGTGGGGGAAGTTATGGAACACTATTCAAAGACTGAAAAAGAATTCTGTCAATATCAGAGCAGAGTTAGGCTACCAAAAAAATACCTTCCCCCCACAAAAAGCCTTGATAATATATCAAATTAAAATCTAGCACCATCTTTAACGGTAATACCAAAGAAGCAATCCCATTCAACACAGTAACAAAAAAAGAATGTTCATTATTTAACACACCACAGAAGCTAAGTAATGGGACCAGTTTTTAAACTCAGATATTCTGATCCACAGAATTTATAGGAAGTCTATCTGAAATTCAAATTGGAATTATTTTATGCCTGAACCCTAATTGCCTACAGTTCACTACAATTCTTCAATAAAACCTGTATAATTAGCAGCATTGATTTAGTGTTGTTATAAAGAAAGAAGCAAAAAGGGTTACAGTCTCAGAATTTCAAGCATGACAAGCATAAAAATGAGCAGTCTTCATGGGATGCAGGGAAGAATGAGAATCATAGTAGACCCATATCAGGAGCTAATGTGGAAAAAAAATCCTCTCCTCAAATATACCTGAAAAAATATGTAAGTACATGGGGAAGAGCTCTTGATATACCACTACATGGCATGGATGCTCAAGCAATTTCACTTAAATTTTAAAGGAATGGGAATACGGAAAAAATGCAGTTACAAAAAAAATGTAAAAAGATAATGAAAAAGAAGACACCATTTATACAAAAGGAAAAAATACAACTAAATAAACTAAAGACTGTGAAGGACTTGAAAGAAGAAAAGTTGAAACTAGTGAGCAGAAATAAAATGTACAATTTGGAAAGCAATTTCTTTTTCTTGGGTAGGAGTACCTCCTGTTGAACAATGTTGATTTCCCCACAGTTTATCTGTAAGCTGAGTATCTGATCAAAATCTAAAAAGTATTTTTTTAACTTGTCAAAATAATTCTAGTGCTCCCTGAAAAAAAACGTTAGAATAGCTTTTTAAAATATGAAAATAAAGATTATAAAGGAAGGGCTATTCTTTTTTTAAATTTTTTTTTTATTGCTACTTAAATTTTTTTTCCAGTGTTCCAAAATTCATTCCCCATTCCCCACACCCAGTGCTCCATGCAATACGTGCCCTCAGTACCCACCACCAGGCTCTCCCATCCCTCCACCTCCCTCCCTCCAAGTCCTTCAGTTTGTTTCTGTGTCCAAAGTCTCTCTTGTTTGGTTTCTCTCCCTGGATTACCCTACTTCCCATTTAGGAAGGGCTATTCTTATCAGACATTATTAATCAATTTCTGGTACAGTAGCTAAAACAGCACACATCTAGTGCAGACAAAGATCATTGGGACAAATATAAATATAAGTTCATATGTGAATGTAGGATGAGATAAAGATTACTTCTCAAATAAATGTGGGGAAATGGAGTCATCATTTTTTTTAAAAGTAGGATAACTGGCTAGCCATTTGAAAGAACCACATGAATTATAGATTTATATGTAAAAATGAAATAATAGAAGTAGCACTAAAATAGTTAAAATATTGTTATATTTGACTATAAAACATCCAGAAAGAAATTATTAGTGGTAAAAATTACTATAAATAGTATGAAAATACAAATAACATATTTGGAAAAAATATTTTTAATACATGATATACAAAGGCTGATTTTCTTCAAATAAAAAGAATAGTTAAAAACTGATAAGAGGAATGGCAGAGTGAGATCCTCAATGAACCTGTTCTCCTAGTAAAACAATGAAAATATGAACCAAAAATTAAACTCAACCCTTTCAGGACTCTGGCTTTTAACCAAAGCCATAAAATAAACTGAAAATCATATATCTAAGAGACACTATTATTCTCTGTAATATTTCAGTGTCTATGATGTTTTAATTAGGGGCTATTATATCCTTCCTCTCTCCCCAGCTCAGTGGCATGACAGTGAAAGGCTATGCACATCGCAGACAAGAGAGAGATCTGATGCTTCTTAGAACTATGTTAAAAGCATTATCCCCAGAGTGCAGTGGAAAAATGGGGGACATGCCTACTCTCCAAACCTAATTTAAATAATTTCAACCTGCTAGTGACCTCTCAGGTGACTAGGGTTATAAACTCGACTGGGGCAAAAAAGATCCTGGGTGGATTTATAACTCAACAATATGGTAAAAGCAACAATAAGGTGATTAAAATGGTACTCTGTTAGTTTCCTAGGGCTTCCATGACCATCTTAAACTGAGTGGCTTAAAAGAATAGAGATTTATTTTCTCACAATTCAGGATTCCAGAAGTCCAAAATCAAGTTGTTGGCAGACTCAGCTCCCTCTGAAGGTTCTAGAGGTGAATCCTTGCCTTTCACATCCTGTTGACTGCTGGTATTCCCTGGCATGTAGCAGCATAACTCCAGTTTCTACCTTCATCTTCATATGATCTTCTTACTAATCTACTAATCCAGTAGGATCTCACCTTGATTCTTACTTTAATTACACCTACAAAGGTCCTATTTCCAAAGAAGGTCACATTCTGAGGCTGAACATAGATATGAACATTTGGGTTTAGACAAATCACTACTGGTACACTAGAATATATCTATTTAGCACAAAAGAAGACAGAAATTGAGGAACAAAAAACATTAAAAAAATATTGAAAGACATGACAAAAAGATAGACGTAAATCCTACTTTATAAGAAGTTATATTGTATGTAAATGAATCAAAAATCAAAAGGCAGAGATTGGCAAAACAAATTTTTAAAATGTTATAATTTGACTATATATGCCTAGAATAGCTACATTTCAAAATCAGAAAGGGAAAAGAATGTAAGAAGATATTCCATGGAAGTTATAACCAAAAGAGAGCTGGAGTGGTTGTACTAATATCAGACAAATAGATTTTAAGACAAAAATTGTTGCTAGAGACAATGAAGAATGTTTTATATTGATATGAAGGTTCATTCATTGGGAAGATAGAATTATTATAAACACATGCACACCTAACAGCAGAGCCCAAAAAAACATGACGCAAAAACTGACATAAATAAAGGAGAAATAGGAAAGTTAACCATCTGTGCTTGTATACATCAATGTCCATGGTAAATAACAGGTAGAATTAGACAGAAGATGAATAAATAAACAGATGACTAGTGTTTAGTAAAAAAAATACTAAAACAATACACTACAGTGAATGTAGAGATTATTAAATAAACAAACTTTAAAAACAAGAAACATCTCAAATCTAACATAACCTCCCACCTCACAAAACTAGGAAAAGAAGAGCAAAATAAAGCCAATGAAATAAAGGGGAAAATTGTTGAAAAACAATAGACACCAGAGTGAAAATAAATGAAATTAATGAAACAGAGATAGAAAAACAACAGAAAAAATTAATAAAGTTATGCTTTTTAAAAAAATCAACTAAATTGACAAACTTTTAAGTTGATTGATCAAGAATAAAGAGAAGACAGAAGTTACTAAATTCAGAAATGGCAGTGGGTACATCACTGCTGAGCTCACCAAAGTAAAAATGTATAAGAAAATATTATGTACAACTGTATGTCAATCAATTAAATAACTTAGATCTAATGGACAATTTCTTTGAAAGACAAACTACCAAAACTGACCCAAGAAGAAAACTGATAACCTAATTAGATCCATAACAAGTGACTGAATTAATAATTTAAAAACTTGAAGAAAAGTGCATGCCAAGATGTCTTTAATCATGAATTTTGCTTAGTAAATATTTGAAGAAAAATTAGATTTCACAAAGTCTTCCGAAATATAGAAGAGGATGGGAGAGTTCTCAGTTCATTGTATGTGGCCAGGATTACCCACATAACAAAAGCAGACAAAGATATCACTATAAAACCAAAGATCATTACCCCTTGTGAACACACACTGCCACAAACTTTAACAAATTATTGGCAAACTGAATATGGTAACACATAAAAAGTGAGATATAGCCCAGAAATGCAAGATTAGTTTAGCATCCAAATATCAACGTAATATCATGTTAATAGAAGACAGGTCAAATTCTACAGTCATCTCAACAGATGCAGACAAAGCTTTTGACAAAATTCAATGTACTTTCATGATAAGAAAAACAAACAAACAAAAAACAAACAAACAAAAATAGGTACAGAATGTAACCTGATAAAGAACATCTATAAAACCCCACAAATAACATAATGGAGAACAACTGAACACTTTCTCAAAATCAAAGACTAATAAGGGGGATTGAAACTTCTATTCAACATTGCACTTGAATTTTGACGTATAGGCTAAATGAATGAATGAAAGGATGAATGACATCTATATTGGAAAGGAAGAAGTAAGTTACCATTATTCATAGATGATATCCTCTTATATACAGGAAAGCAAGAAGATTGAAGATTCCAAAAAAGAAAAAAACACCTCTACTAGAATTAATAAATAAGTTTATCAGTGTGGTAAGATATATGAGCAATATATAAAAATCCATCTTACTTCTAAAAATAAGCAATAAACAATCCAAAAATAAAACCAAGAATAGAATTACCTTTACAATAATATCCCAAACAATAAAACACTTAGTAATAAGTTTAACAAAAGAAGTGCAAATCTTGTACATTGAAAACTACAAAATATTTTGAAATAAATTAGGAAGGATCTAAGTCAATGGGAATATTACCCATGTTTATGAAATAATGTTAAGAAGGCCACACTCTCAAAACTGATTTAAGGACTTTTGAGGAAAAGTCCATGCCAAGATATCTCTAATCATGAAATCTGCTTACCAAATGTTTAAAGAAAAATTAGACTTCACAAAGTCTTCCAAAAAATAGAAGAGGATGGGATAGTTCTCAGTTCATGTACGTGGCCAGGATTACCCAGATAACAAACAATGAATCATGGAACACTCTGTCAAAAACTAATGATGTACTGGGCCATCTGGGTAGCTCAGTTGATTAAGTGACTGCCTTCCACTCAGGTCATAATCCCAGAGACTGGGTATGGAGCCCCATATCAGGCTCCCTGCTCAGCGGGAAGCCTGCTTCTCCCTCTCTCACTCCCCCTCTCACTTGTGTTCCCTCTCTCACTGTGTTTCTCTCTGTCAAATAAATAAATAAAAATCTTAAAAAAAAACCAAAACAACCAAACCTAATGATGTACTAGGTGGTGACTAATGTAACATAATAAAAAAAAAGAAATCCTTCTAAAAATCCTGGATTGTTTTGGTAGACATTGACCAACTGATGCTAAAATTCTTATAGAAATGTAAACAATCAAGAACAAGAAATAAATAGAAAGAATAAAGTTGCATACTTCTCAATTTCAAGTATACTTCAATGCCACAGTAATCAATACAGTATGGTACTGTCATAAGGAAGGACAAACATCATTGGTATGGAATTGAATGTAGAAATAAACCCTCACATTTAATACCAACCAATTTTCAACAAGTTTGTCAAGTAAATTTGATAGGGAAAGTACAGTCTTCACAATAAATGATTTGAGACAGCTGGAAATCTGTATGTAAAAGAATGATTTTTGTTTCTTACCGCCCACCATATGTAATAATTAGTTCAAATGGATCATAGGACTTAATGTGAGGAAACTATGAAATTCCTTCTAGAAAATATAGGAATATAATTCCATGACATTTGGCTAGGCCATACTTTTTCAGTCATGACACCAAAAGTATTAATGACAAAAAAAAAGTGGTAAAAATTGAGTTCTACAAAATTAAAAACTGTTAATGATTTTAAAGAATACCATCAAGAATGTGAGGATGAGGTACCTACCTGGGTGATGCAGTCTCTTGAGTGACCCATTCTTGGTTTCTGCTTGGGTTGTGATATCAAGGTCATGGGATCAAGCCCCATGTTGGCTGGAGGCTCAGTGAGAAGTCAGCTTGGGATTCTCTCTCCCTCTGCCCCTGTCCCTCACCCTAAAGTAAATAAATAAATCTTAAAAAAAAAGAGAGAGAGAATGTGAAAAGACAACATATAGAATGGAAGGATATATTTGCAAATCATATATCTGATGAAGAATTTGTGTCCAGAATTTATGAACGCTTATAACAACATTAAAAAGACAAATAATTCAATTGAAAATGATGAAGTATTTGAATAGATAATTATTTAATGAAGATATACAAATGACCAATATGCATGTGAAAAGATGCTCACCTTTTCATTAGTTTTAAGGGAAATGTAAACAAAACCTACAATGAATAACCACTCTATATTTGCTACAATATTTCAAATAAAAAAGATAGATAATAAGAAGTTTAATACAAATGTGGAAAAATTGGACCTTCAAATATTGCTGGTGGCAATGCAACATGTTACAGTTATGTTGGAAAACAGAATTTAACATTCTCAGAATGTTAAACATAGAGTAATCATGTGACCCCTCAATTCTTACTAGGTATACTTAAGAAAAGTGAAACCATATGTCCATACAAAACTTAAATACAAATATTGGTAGCAACATTACTATCTTAACAGCCCCAAAGTGAAAACAATCTAAATGTCCATCAATGGATATCTATGATGGATATCTACCATATAAAATCATGCGTGATAAATCAACATCCATGATGAATCAATAACCAAAAATAGTATATCCACACAATGGAATGTTATTCAACAATAAAAAGGAATGGAGTACTGATTCATGCTAAGGTATTAATCTTCAACATATCATGCAAGTAAGAAAAAGTCATAAGATTTTTTTCATATGGTATGATTTCATTTATGTGAAATACCCAATTCATAGACACAAAAAGTAAATTGTGATTGGGGCAGGGGTAGGAGAAGAAGGAACAGGGAATGACTGCTAATGTGTATGTAGTTCTTTCGGGGGTACTAAAAATATTTTAATATTAAATTGTGATGATGCTTAACAGCTCTGTGAATTCGCTAAAAACCATTGACCTGCATGCTCTTAAATAGGGTTTTATGGCATGTGACATATATATATCAATAAAGCTGTTAAGTAAAAGAAAAATACCATCAACTCAATAGGAAAAAATTTTGTAAAAACTTAAGGTAACAGATAAAGGAATATAAATTACTCATAACTGTTAACAAAGATGTTGAACTATTTCATGACTTAAAAAAGTAAATTAAAATTAAATGACATTTTCCATTAATTTTTGCAAGATTTAAAAGTTTGCTAATGCTTTGTCACATAGTGGTGAGAATGTAAATTGGAACAAACATTTTGGAAGGGATTTGAATAGTTAGATAAGATGTCAAAAACAGGCTTACATATAGAAGTATCTAGCCACTTGAAAATGTGTATGTAGTGACACCTGGGTGGCTCAGTCAGTTAAGCATCTGCCTACAGCTCAAGTTATGATCCTGGGGTCCTGGGATCAAGTCCCACCTTAGGCTGCCTTCTCAGCAGGGAATCTGCTTCTCCTTCTCCCTCTGCCTATCCTCACGTATGGTCTCTCTCTCTCTCTCTCAAATAAATAAATAAAATCTTAAAAACTTTTTTAAAAAGAAAATGTATATGTATATTAACTCAGCAATTCTGTTTCTAGAAATTTATCCTAAATACCTACAAATAGATCAATATGCAAGTGAAAAAGTAGATATAAAATAAATACTGATAATAGTATATTAGTTTAAGTACATAATATTTGTTCATAGAATTAAACAGACCATGCAGTCATTATATACCAAAGGTCTATAATAATGATACAAAATATGTTGTAAAAATGGTGAGAAAGTCAAGTTGCAACAGAATGATCTATTTATCATTCGACATATAAAGTGAATGTTACATTATTAGAGTGTACAAATGCTTTTATATGCAGAGAAAATGCCTGAAAACATACATATGTACCAGATAAAAGTTGGTCCTTTGGGGATGGGATGGAAACCTTATTTACTATATACATATAAGCTTATAATTTTATGGAAAAGGTTTATTAAAGTGCTTGAAATTTGTATTGGATTGATGCGACATACTCAAAACATTAATGATATTCCATAGCTATTGATGTCTACAAAGTGGAAATTTTTTCTCTTATTATTTCCAGTGTTTGAACATATAGTTTGCATTTGATAGGCATTCCAACACCGGAATGGTAACTCCACAGTTATTGAGGACTCAGGCTCCTTCTTTCCTTTGGCTCCACCATCCTTACAGATTCCAGATTTAAGGTCACTCATTGCATGATCCAAGATGGAGCCTGGAGCTTGATGCATCACACTATTTCTTTTCAACTCCTGAGTCCTATATGAAAATGTGTTCATTTAGGGTGGGGTGTCAATGATCACTATCACGAGAAAATTACAACCATCCAATTCCTATTGCAATTATAATGTCAGGGGTTAAAAATTATGTTCACATTGGCCTTTTCTCAGCAACTCTTTGGCAACTCTTTTGGCTTATAATCTAAAATGATGCAAAAAAAAAAGGTAAGGGGAGAATAATTTCACAAAGGGATCTAACTATATCTGATGCATTTTGTACATTTTTTGTTATTCAACAATATACCTTGTCTACTGGTCCCCTCAAAGTTCCTATTGATGAAATACATTGTTTCTATAATTACCCATACTTTCATATCTAAAATCTGGGGGTTCCATAGCAGAACACTGAGTTTTGACAGTTGGTACATCATCTCTGTTATTTGCATCTAGCAGCATTATAAAGTGACAGGTCTTTCATAATTTCTTTTGAATTCACTCCGGTAATGTTAATCATAAGTGATGAACTTTGTGTATTCTATGGACGTAATGGGCAATTCTATATGACTGAGACTCTAATTTTACTCTATACTAATGGGCACTAATTGTAACAATCAGTGATTATGTCAGTTAAAGGCAGTGCTGATGGCAATTGATGACAGCAGTGAAAGCCCTAACACCATTTTGGAACAGAACTTGGAGCAGCCATTTGCAAAGATGGGAGATCAAATTGGGAATCAGTCAATTATTTTTCTATACTTTTTATCTTATAATTTTCTTATAGTTTTTAATACAATGCAGCACGTTGTTCTTAAATCCTGACGGCTTTCTTAACTCTCTTTTTTATCTATTAAAATATTTCTGTTATAGAGGGCACATCATTTTTACAACATCAAAGTAAATGACTTAAGGGATTTTAAGAAAAAAATATCTTCTAAAAAGATAATTTTGAATGGAATTGTCTTTCAAATTTGGGGCAAGTTATGTCTAAGGAAAGTGACATGACTATATAACCACTGGATTGTGTGACATGGCTAGTCTTCCTGCCGACTTCCCTATCAATATTCCATGGGCATTTACAAATCTTTTGCTGTCCCTAAATGAAAGCAATCTTTTTCAGGGATAGTTAAATTTGTGTACTATCAAAAGATAGGATCCAGCTCCAAAGTTATAAGATATTTTCAGAGAGGAACATTACTTACCGATTAGGGTATTCATGGACACAAAATGAAGTGGGAAAGCACAAGTTAATAATAAAAACCAACAAACTTGTATTAAATATTTACTATTGACAGATTCTATGCTAGGTACTTTGGGCATATAATCTGTGTTAACTTCAGCAAAACCTTATGTGGAAATTGAGATGAAGAGTTTAAATATTAAGCAAAAGTATTCAAAATTATATGGACCGCTAGTTAGGGCATACTTCCTAGACATTCTTTAAGATTTAATGAAGTTTGATGTCTTCAGGACAATCTTCAGGAACCCTTCTCTGACTACTTCTGCCCGAATGTGGATCTCTTTCTGTTTGTTTCTACAGTGTCCTGTGCGTTCCTCTTTTATCATGCTTATCACAGTGCACTAAAACTTCCTCTTTACTTGTTGATCTTGGTTAAATTCTAACCCCTTGAAATAATGATGTTATCTTACTATCTTACTAATATGCTTACTAGCATATCATTGGGCTTGTAGTAGATCTCATTAAACAGTAATAAGGTAAATGAAGAAATAAATGAATGAGTGAGTAAATGAGTAGAACAAGATTAATAAGACGAGGTCACTAGCTTAAGAAACCAAACCCACTGAAGGTGGTCAGGAAAGAGTCCAAGAACCACCAAACCATGTAACCTTTTAGCACTTATCACTGCCTCATGTAGTGTGGTTTTCTAGATAGAAGCTTTTAATTTCAGTGGTTCTTCTTGGATTAACCTGATTTTACATTACAGTGGATTCACCCTGCTATACACTCTACTACAGATCTCTTCAAAAGGTTAATGAGATGCTGTAATTATAAAAGTCTTGAAAATCTTTTCAAGAAGTATAATCTAAAGGTAAATGATTATTGTTCAGCTTATTATTTTCTGCACTGCTGTCAGCCTGAAGTTGATAACAAATCCTCCAAGAGTGAGGCTTCTTTATTCATTTTCAGGTTTTTAGGATGAAGATAATATTAGAAATCATCAAGTTTGGAATGACTTGCAAAAAATTTGGTGATTAGCAAGTCAATTTCATTCCATTTTGTGAATTCAGTGATATAAAATGGTAATATAATATGCTAATATATATACACAAAAATATGTTTAAACATACAAGTACCTGTTGTATTTTCTATGTATA
This sequence comes from Spilogale gracilis, assembly GCA_004023965.1. Classification (NCBI taxonomy): domain Eukaryota; kingdom Metazoa; phylum Chordata; class Mammalia; order Carnivora; family Mephitidae; genus Spilogale; species Spilogale gracilis. The sequence goes on from PITA01000020.1 coordinate 285,997, forward strand.
TTTGTATGTGTGTATTAACAATGGTTACCTTTAAACTGATTATTGGCTGTTTTAATAGTCTATCTTGTCTTTCCTAGCCTTTCCATGTTTTTGATAAGTATGAATTACTTAAGTAATTATAATAATATTTAACATTTTTGAGCACTTATGAGTGACACTAACATCATTACATGAAATATCTCATTTACTACCACAACCCAATGATTTGGGTACAATCCCTACTTTATAAATTAGGAAACTGTAACATCCCTGAGGTTAATACATGGTGGATAGGATTTGACTGAGAGTCCATTTGAACCCAGAACCCATTCTTTTAACCACTAATGCCATAATCAATGTAAAAGAAAAAGAGAGAAATTGAAAGAAAGAGAGAAGGACAGAGAGACATGGTTAGCCACTCTGTAGCTGTTTTATACTTGTGAGGCAAATGTGGTATAGCAAGAAGTCTGCTAAACTGAAGATATGAATTTAGATCTATCTGGATCCATCATTTCCCCTAAAGTAGCTAATGTGGACTTGGACCATATCAGGTCTAATGTAATATCTCCCAATCTTAAATTATGATATTTCAAAGCTCAACTAATTTGCATCCTTGAGCCCTAGATAGGCCTACTCAGAAGCTCTCTAATCTGATCTGAATACAGAGAAAACATTACTCTCACTTAATAATCATCTTATAATGAAACATCATTGTATCTATCAATTGAATGGGGTATTCTAGACTCATGGCCACATGTCTCAATACTTTTAGAACCTGCTTCTGATTTTCAAAAAGTAATTTTGAAATGAGCTATTTTCAGGATATTCTGAACAGAGTAAAGGAGATAAAGATGGGAATTATACCAAGATCAGGGTGAGGAGTGGGGGAGCAGAGGGGTGAGGGGGCGGGGGGGGGAGGTGGGCGAAAGGAAACAGTGAACCAAGGGATAACTACTCTGAGTACAGAGGCTATGCTTTAGTTGTCTTCCCAGTACGTTCACCATTTTCCAAATCCTACTGTTAAATTTAGAAGACCCATTTGCAAAATGTTTTTGGGTTTTTTTTGCCACTCTATGGTACCATCTTGTCACGTAAGCAGCAAATCTTGACTGCAATTTATCATTTTGTCCACTTATTTCAAAGAGCTCTTTTTCAAGATACAAAACTATAGCAATTCTCAAGGGTGTTCTTTTCTTGGGGCTCTGTATAAAAAGATAATTTAAAAGAGAAAAGATTGAAGGAAATAGAAGCTTTTTAAATGTACTGCATTTTAGTATAAAGATGGTATAAATAAAATGAGTATTTAACCATAATTAATATACTTAAACACCTATAATGCAGTTCTAGTGTTATTTTACAAACTTCCTTACTTTTCCATTTAAACTTTTCTTTCCCTTCATATGCTGGTTCTCTACTGTTTGCCAAACTAGTTAGATATCCTAGTCTATATCTTACTCTTTGGAAACTCACATTCTTATTCACTCTGTCTGCCACTGACTATGGTTCAGTACCTAAGGTCTAAATTCTTCATAAGCGGAATGTCTATAAATCTTACTTATGTTAGTTATAATGTACAACATTGTCCATGAATGGGATATCAGCCTTCTTTCTGCTTTCCTCTAGAGCATACTTGTTAAATACACCTAATGTAGATGCCTGGGAACAGCTTATTTCTTTGTCCATCTGCTATAGAAAGCAGCCCTCACATGCTACTCAGTGTTTTGCAGGAAGAGAAAGACCTTAAGAATAGATACTGCTGTAGAAAGTTTTCTCTTGTTGGTCAAGACATTTATCATCTACAGTTACTTCTTACTCATATTGTTATAGAACCCAAGATATTTCTGGAGTTATTTGCATTTTATATGCCCATAAATAAGTTGGTTCCAACTATAGAGCTTTTTTATATTGCTCAATTTTGTGAAGACTAGGTGTAAGACTGCAGTTAACTTGTTCTGTAGATAGTTTGGATTTAGGAATAAGCGAAGAGCTTCTTACCAATAAAAAATCCTTAGATCGTGTTTTTGGACCTATATCTATTTAGAGGGGAACAACGTATCTTTAGATCCCCTCTTCCTTCACGGTAAGCCTGTGAGAGATGGTGAATGCTAAGACCTGGCTCCTTGAGAAGGGCAGTGATGTGGAGATCCCCCAAAGCATTTCACAGTCCAGGGCTCCATTCAGGTGGAGTGATCTAAGAACCATGAAGCTCAATCATCAAAGGAAACCTTGGTAAAAACAACTTGATAATAATATTCAGATGTTGTATGGACTCCTAGCAATCATCCAGACAGGAGAATAGCTCAGACACAGCTGGAAACTTGACTAGTGCAAGAAAGCTAGACCAACCAGTTTTATCCAGTTTCTGCTAAAATTGAAGGGTCACACATGAGGAAGATTGTTATAGGTCTCATTTAGGAGCCACCCACATAACCTGAGACTGGTTTTTGTGACTCCCCACATGTACAGGAAGAGATGCTGTGTTTTCATAATGCTTTAAGAGTTGTGAAGAGAGGGGAATTGTACATATTTGCAAAAGCCAAAAGACTTTGTGTTAATGACTTACTAAACATCAAACTGAAAACATATTTATATTTATCTCTTAAATTCAAATAGGAATTCAGCTGCTGAAATGGTCTAATGCATAGGATTATAACTTCCAATCCGTTTTTTTAACTTTCTGGTTTTAAATGCACTTCCTAATGCTAATTTACACACACAGCATTTTGTCTACATCGGTATTTATTTTTACATATTTATCATGGTTTTGCTTCAAAATATTTTTGTTACTATAAATAGAACTATTGAAATTGTCTATGTATTTAAGAGTAAAGTCAGATTACTTTTTATATGTAAATATTTGCTGTATCTTTTTGAAATATTTTTTAATGTGTTCAGTTAGCCAGCACATAGTATGTCATTAGTTTTTGATGCAGTGTTCAATGATGCATTAGTTGCAATTCCAGCTCCTTTCTTCAAGCATGTGAAGAAAAAATCCAAGTAGTTTTGGATTAGGTTCTGGATTAGGTCCTAGATTAGGGCTGGAAAGAGGAAAAGTGGAAGAAATAATAATTAACTTTGAGGATCATTCAATCTACTTGGACAAATAAATAGGAAGGCACATGTGAGCACTTTCCTCAGTTAATAGATGTCCATGTTCCTATTCAAGAAGGATATATACATAGGGTTGGAAGGCATTTCTGGAGCAAATGTAGGACCACAACAATGTGTACAAAAAAAAAAAAAAAAAAAGACAACCTAAAAAGCTAAAAATCTCCATGAAAGAAGAAAAGGTGAATTGACACAGAAAGAAACAGAAAATAATTCCAGGAGTGAAAACTTGAGAATTGAAAGATCTGATATGATAATTAGCAAGAATTATTTGGGGGTCAGTGAGCAAATGGTTTTGGTCATACAGAAAAAAATAAGGAAATGGTTGAATAATCATTCTCTTCTAGTTTCTATAGTGAGCAAATTAGGTGTGTGGGTAGCACTTTTGTGCAATTCCAGAGACCCGAATCTGCACAGAAAAGTTTACAATAGTGCAGGTTGTATTGGGCACTCTCCAGGGTAGTCAAGTCTGAAAGGTAATCCACAACCTTTTATTCAGAGCCGTGAAGCAAATTGTTTAAAATGACAGTTAAGGGTATGGGATTTCCTGCTAAGTAGGAGAACAATGAGTGATTTTTTTTTTTCATCTTAGAGTCTTGTCAAATAAAAAAACAGTGAACAATTTTAGTCAATACCAGGAAGCAAACTGAAAAAAGAATTTAAAAACTATGAAAGGGAAAGACTTAAATCTGATAATGGAAGCAATATCCCTCTGACTCCCATTCTTTTTTTCTTCAGAAATTGAGAACTGACTGGAAAAAACAGAGATCACAAGTCTAGGGAAGAGAACAAACATGAAGAACACAGCATCTACTTCAAATATTTAAAAAGTCCTGGAATATCAAGAAAAGAGATTATATCCTTCTCACAGTGTTGTGTTAAAGGCAAATCATCATTTTTGGTGATGTTAGGTTTGATCATCACTTGGTTGTCTTATTTTCTTCACTCTATAGCTATTTTTTCCTTTTGTAATAACTAAGTAATGTGTAGTAAGATACTTTCATATAATATTAAATAATCTGTTCTTCATCAAAAAAAAAAGTCCAATAAAACAGAAATGGGTTTAGCTTTGGTTAGATGTTATAACTAGGAGAAATGGGCAGATTAAACAGGGAGGCAGATTTTGCTTTAATGGTAGGAAGACTTTTAATTAAGAATTTCTAATACCACAGTAGGCTGTTGAATGAATTGGGGAAAGTCCTTCAAGGAGATGTGTCAAAGCAGATCTCTTTTACCATCTGTGTAAGTGCTGATAAAAGGATTGGTAAAGTACTTGGAAGCTTGTTCTGAGATCTGATTCCTATAGGTCTTTAGATTTTAAGACTCCCAACCCAATGAAAGCAACAGTCTGAGATTGCATTGACAACAGTGTGGAATCATGGGAGGAGTTACACTCTCCACAACTCTTGAACCCTGCCCAGAGCGAGTGTTTATGGAAGGGAAAGAGGAAGAGGGATGACTCAAGGGATCCCAGGAAGGATAACAGTGAATAGAGATAGCAACACATGAGGTATTTGAATAAATAGACAAATTGTAATCATTAGCATGCAGAAACCTACTGCCTATCCAAATTCTACTCATTTTTCAAGGTCTAGGTCAAAGGGTAGATGAAATTGTCCCTTAAGGAATACCTCCCTAAGCTTTAGTAGCTCTTGGAGGATGCACTATCCCAGGCAATGCAATTTCAGTTGTAGTCTGATCTTTCCCTGAAAACCTGGAGATTATTTAATAAAGATTTAACATAGTAAAGTATGTAAAAAATTATGGTTTTAAAAGCTCTGCAGCTAATTTGAGCACCAAAGAGCATTTTCTTATTTTTACTTTTTCTCTCCCTCGATAATCTCAGTTCTTAGATGCTTGATGATGATAGTGAATCCACTTAATCTTCTTCCTCTAAATACTTGTCCTTGTTGTTTGGGTATAATTAAATTTCCAGGTTGCTTAGGAAACTAAACCTAGGCAGCAGCTGCCAGGGCTTAACAACAAGGTCTACTCCAATTCAGCATCCTTTGTCAGAGGTTAAATGGGCAGCCTTTATTATTGCAGAAGAGATATATTTTTAAATAGTGTATTTAATTTAAATTTTAAAATATGTATTTTGCAATGTAATAGTCCAGTAAATCCTTTTTTTCCCCCCCAAGAGTTGTTGAAGGAAGAGAAGCCTGTCTTACTGTTATAACTGGGATGTAACCAGCCATTGTATCAGATACAGACAGCATTGGGGACCTGGCTGGGAAAGAGTGGGATGGGAGCTATGTCTGCAGGAGTGCCAGCATCTCTGGATAGGCAAATGAAAACCACCTGCCAGAGCAATGATGCCCAGGGGCCTTCCGCAGGCCAGGCGAGCAGAGTCAATTGTTCCTAGAAAATGAAGGGAAAAAAAAAAAGAGTTCAGCCTCATAGAAATTAAAATGGTTCAAGAGATGAACAACATAAGGATAATGGCTTCAGCTGTGGCTTTTGCAGAGTTATCAAGCTTTCATGGACACTTTTTCTGCATGTTTTATCATCATAATGTTGAGTCATTTATTAAAGAGCTAGTTGTCTGTATCACTTTCTAGGCACAATGTGAAAAAGAGTATAGTTTCCCCTGCAAACATCTCAAAATTATTGACTGTTATTTGTGCCATTTGTGTATGCACACATTAGTTTCCTTACTCTACGTGTGCTTACCCGATGCCAGGTATGTAGTAAGAACTATGCCAGAGTGATACAGAGAGGAGTGAAACACAACCCTCATCTGAGGGAGCTTGAAGATGGCCAAGCAGGCAAGTAATAAGGCTACATTAGGACACTGATGGAGCCTTTGAATATGGCAATGTGAGGTCACTGATGACTTTGGAAAAGCACCCTCTGTGGGGTGATTTGAGCAGATGTCATATTGCATTGGTTTGAAGAAAGGTAGGTAAGACATGAAGTCAGTATACAAAATAATCCTCAAGAAGGTCTGATATGAAGTCTGTGAAAGGAAAAAGAAACACAGCTGAAGAAGGTAGTAGGGTTTAGAAAAGAAATGTTGTTATTGCTTAAATATAAGTCCTAAAAATGAATAAATCCATCCCTGTTTGTTTTATGGCACTGAGCACATTGATTTATTATAATTACTTTATTTTAAAAATATTTTATTTATTTGATGGAAACACAGCCAGAGAGGGAACACAAGCAGCAGGAGTGAGAGAGGGAGAAGCGGGCTCCCCACCGAAGAGGGGCTCGATCCGGGGGCTCAATCCTGGGACTTGATCCTGGGACTCGACCCTGGGACTCGACCCTGGGACTCAATCCTGGGACTCCGGGATCATGACCTGAGCTGAAGGCAGAGGCTTAACCACTGAGCCACCCAGGGACCCCTTATAATTTCTTTATAAGCCTACCACCTACACTCTTTGGTAAGCTCATCAAAGTTAGTGAACATATTTTATTTAACTTTGCACTCCAGATAGCTATCACGATGGGACCCAGTAGCATTAAAGTATCCTTTTTGAGTTTATTTCTTTTTTTTTTTTTTTGAGTTTATTTCTATATTATACTATACTTTGGAAAAACAGAGAGATTAATGAGATTAAAATAAAACAAAGGGAAAGAAAGGTTAATTAGTGGTTTGTTTCAAATACTGGCAAATTAAAGAGTTTAATCTTTGTGATGTTGTTTGATAGGGAAATATATAACCAGAAAGAAACACAGCCTAAATTGACTGTATGTGTGTGTGCATGTGGGGGTGGAGGGTGAGGGCCACAGGTGGGTCGGTATATTTAGAAATTATAGATGAAGGGAAAAATTATCTTAGAGGGAAAATGCCAAAATTTCTGGCAGAATGGAAGAGCAGGAATATGGTAGTCTCTCTCCTCAGCAAATAACCATTTAACTGGAGAAAATTATTTTAAAAAAATAAATAAAAGATGCTATCTTTTAAAATCAGAAAATTGTCCTAAGGGCACATGGCAAGTAGAAAAACATTCTTAAGAAAATCTATTAAATCCCTCCATGACAGCATCAAGAGTCTGTGGCATTTCAGCCTCGACCCACTTCCCTCCTACACTGAGTTAGGTATTATAGAAAATAGTTGGAGAACTCTAATCCAGATGGCTGTGGGCAAGAAAAGGGGAGCTCCTCGTTATTCCAGCTCCAAGTCTGGGAGGGGCAAGCCACCGGTGTTTCCATCTACCAGTCCCAGTGTTGCAGAAGCTCTATTCTGCATAAGCAGGAAGGCTGAGCTCTCTTCTTCCACCTAGTCTCCACTAGTAGGGCAGAAGCTCACCCAAGGTGCAACAGAGTGAGAACACTGGGTTCTTATCCCACCTTCTCCAGCTCACTCATTTGACAGAGGTTCCATGTTAAAAGGAGCAAGCGAAGAACCCCAGTGCCATCACCCACCCTAGTGCCTCTACAGAGCAGGAGTGATTGTGGTACCAGCATAAGAATAGGTATAGAGATCCATGAAAAAGAACTGACCATGCAAAACTAAATCTTTATATTTATGGTCAGTTGATTTTTGACATAGGAACTAAGGCATTTCAATGGTGGGGGGGAATATAGTCTTTACAGTAACAAATGATGCTGGGACAACTGGATATGCTCATGCAAAAGAATGATTTTTTTCTTACTTCACGCCAGACACAAAAATTAATTCAAAATGGACCATAAACTTAAATGTAAAAGCTAAAACTATACAACCTTTAGAAAAAAATATAGAAGAAAATCTTTGTGACTGAGTTAGGCAATGCCCTCCTAGATATAATAGCAAAAGAGCAAATGAAAAAAGAAAAAAATGTATAAATTGGACAACATCAAAATTAAAAATTGTGTGGTGCAAATAATAACTTTAAGAAAGTGAAAAGACGACCCTCAGAATGGGGAAAAATATTTGGGAATCATGTATCTGATAAGGGATCCATATACAAAATACATTTAAAAGGTCATACGACTCAATAATAAATCAAGTAAACTAATTAAAAAGTGGTAAAGGATTTACGTAGACATTCAAATACATTCAAGTCTTCTTTATCTCAAAGAAGACATACACAAATGGCCAATAAGTATATGAAACATTCTCAACACAGTTAGCTATTAAGAAAACCCAAGTCAATAACACAACACATAACAAACATCACTACACACCCATTAGAATGGTTACTACTAAAAAGAAAAAAAAAACAGAAAATAACAAATACTGGCAAGGCTGTAGAGAAATTGGTAACTTTATACATTGCTCTTGAAATGGAAAATGGTGCAGCTATTTTGGAAGACACTTTGGCATTTCTTTAAAATGTTAAACATAGTTACCATATGATCCAGGAATTCCACTACTAAGCATATACTCATGAAAATTGAAAACATATGTCCCCACAAAGACATGTGTACCAATATTATAGCAACATCATTCCTAATACCAAAAAGTGAAAGCAACTTAAATGTACATCAACTGATGATTGGTAAATAAAATGTGGTGTATATGTAAAATGCAAAGTGATTCAGTCATTAAATGGAACAAAGTACAGCACATGTGAACACATTCATGAAAGCATGTCACGTAAAGACATCCAGTCACAAAAGGCCGTATATTCTACTTTATAAAAAGCTCTGGATAGGCAAATTTGTGGGCTGAAAGTAGATTAGCAGTTTAATGCCGAGGTAGAGAGGGACAGGAATGGGGGATGACTGATCTTGGATAGGAGTTCCTTAAGGAAGTGAGGCAAATGTTCTGAGAAGAGCATGGTCATGGTGACATGACTCCCTGAATACACTGAAACTACTGCATTATACATTTTACATGGGTCGATTTTGTGCAATGTGAATTATACACCCAAGATGCTTTCAAAAAGAAAATACTCAGGTTGGTGGAATATCATGAAGACAAACAGAGAGCTGAGATGGTATCAAACAACACCAAAGACTGACCAGTAGTCTAACTGGCTAGAGAAAAGGACTGTGTGTTGCGGGCGATGGTGTGCAGTGAGAAAGTAAACTAGAAATGCAGAATGCAGACCAACATCTGCCTGTGGAACTCACTCTGATGACGTCACTCCGCCTAATGAGTAATGGGAATCAATGAAAACTTCTGAGCCGGAGAGTAATGAGATTCAAACAGTGCTGTAAGAAGATTAATTTTGGTATGGCAGGATTTTTAGTTTCAATACACATCATTCTTGCATTTTAAAATTCCATCATTATATGCCAACATTATTTCTCATTTTTTGTCAATCCAGTTCTTCTACAGGAAACAAGCTAACCGCTTTGCCATTTCTCATATTTAAACTGTGTATATCTTTCTTTATTCAATTCACCCCAATTGGAATTTGCTTTTCCCTGCCCTCTACTGTATTTTGAGACTGAGTTTGAAAGACATTTCTCTAGAAATCTTCTGCAATTGGTCCTATTGAATTTGAATCACTACATCTCTCTTTCCCCATGTACAGATCCAACTTGTGCTATGCTGGTTAATGTATTAGTATACATAACAAATGTTATTCACTTATACATTATATACATATAATGAATATATAATAAATATTTTTATTTATATAAAATTTATATAAATATTCATATATAATGAATTATTTATTATATTTATTATATATGACATCATTATACATATGTAATGAATATTTTATTTATATATAATGTATATATGTAAAAATATTCATTATACATATATGTAATTATGTAATTTTTAATATATGTTTTTGTAACATAAATTGAAGGCTAGTGTTACAAATTTCTGTGGAATGTGTCCTGAGTAGCCATAATATAGGATTCAGTGCCTAAAAGATTCCTCAGACATGTCTGAGCCGGCAAAAGCCTCAGGGAAGGCCACATTCCTTTGGTATGCTCTTCCTTCAGATCATTGGCCAAAGCTAATTTTCTCTGTGCGACATTTAATAGCTATATTCTCAATTTTCAAAATGTGCTATCTACATTACACACTTCCCAGATGGTCCTATTGTTACAATAATATTACAAAATGCTTACATCTTTCTAACTAACTTTTTCTCCTTCTGACACCTTTGACTAGTGCTGCATCCCAATCACAGTGGCCTGGTGATGACAGGAGTTGCTTGGAAAAGTGAGTGCTATGCTATTGTGACCTCATTGCAGGTGCTAAGAACGGCTGCATGAGGCGCGAAGGGAGTTCTCTTGCAACATCATGCTCAGGAAGTGTATACCACAACTTCTTGGTTGCCACTTGGCTTCATTATTAAACATTTCTAGTTAGTGAGAAGAATGGCCATCATGATCTTTCCTGGTGCATAGGAACTATAAACGATGGGTCTTCTTGAGAAAGAGTACCTTGCAGATTTAATTAAGGTCCAGTGCACATCATGAGGTCTTAGCTTTACTCTGCCTAAAGGAAGGCCATACATAAGAAACTCATGAATGGACACAAAAATCATTTTGCTCATTTTTGATCAAATATTGAATAACAAAGGGGGTTTAATGTTCATTTCTGTGTCTATCATAAATTAGTGCTTGGGAGAAAATATCATTTCTCTAAAAAAGAACTCACTTTAAGTTGAGGAAACTTGGCTAGTTTCAAATTCTGGTTCTCATTTTATATACATATATATGTATATATGTATTGGAGCAAGTTTTATAAACTTGCTGAACCTTGGTTCACATTTTTAAGGGTAGTTATGAAAATCAAATGAACTAAGGCTAGAAAATTGGCTGACAAATTAAAATATTCTGCAGATGAAAGTTAACATTATTTTACAAGTTGAAAAATGTCAAATATATATTTCAGAGTAAAAAAAGAGCTCAAGAATAAATGCTGAAGGTTGTTCTAAAAGAGGCCTTGAGCCACTTAATCTGTTTTCTTCATGAGGTAGAACAACAAGCAGTTAAATATGAATTCTGTAGTGATGCCATTTGTAGAAAACATAGGAAGACAGGTTCTTTTTAAGTGCGATGAAGTAAGTTCAAATGGGTCACACTTTGGAATTAGAAGGAAAATTAGATGCTGGAGAACAGATCCAGCTAGAGGAACTAGAAGGAAGTCTTGTCAAAGGTAATGGTGATAGATGAGGGGTAGCACTCTGAGGGAGCCACTGGCATGAGGACGAGTCAGCTGCTGAACCAGGGTGTGTCTACAGGTATCCAATCCATGGCAATGGCATAACCAAGAGGAGAGAGGATCCATAAAGTCAAATTAGTTGGGTCTCTGGTAGTTGACAGGGCCTCAGATAGTTGGCTGGAATACATACATAATTTTATGTACTTGCAATGAAATCCCTTGAGTTGAGTCTTATTATCACCACTATCCTATAGATGAGGGAACTGAGGCACAGAGAGGTTAACCAACATGGCCGAGGTAAAAAAAAAAAAAAAAAAAAAAAAAAAAAAGTCTTATCCAGGCATTAGAGCCCTCACTACTAACCACTGTATCATACTCTCAGTCCCATGAACAATCCCAGAGTGCGACTATCAAAAAAGATGACTTCGTACTGTCTGCTCTCCACTATCATAGAAGTGGACTCCCAGTGGCCAGAGACAATGACCTTGAATTAGAGGTGCATTACTGATTTTAGAGAATTCAGGTCTGAGCTATGAGAACAACTCCAGTATCAGCTTTACACTATAATAAGGATGCCGAATCAGAGGGGAAGGGGAAAGTGGTGTGCAGAATAAGATAAACTCTAGAAATGGGTTCAGGTGCAGTCAGGAGATGAGCTTGATGACGAGGCAAAGACATATACAACAGGTGTAGGCATTAGAAGGATGAGGTTGGAGAGTGCTAGATCCAAAAGGTCTAGTTTGTGTTTGTTAAATCACTCCTGCCTGAGGTAGGAACTGGATGGATGCGCATGGCCTCCCCAGTGGGGAGAACAGCAAGCGGGACCATTATTCTGTTCCAGGGAGGCTAGCTCTTGCTGGTCACCTATAACCCTGATGTCTTCAGATTGTCTGCTCTAGTTTCATTAACATTATTCTCTTTGAGAGATAGTTATGATTCAAGTCAGTCTAGGCCCCAACCTTCAGGTATGTGTGAGAGACAGACACAACCCGAAGTTCATCCATTCAACCTTACTGTGGCACACATCCCTGGGGGACCTGAAAGACAGTGTTGTAACTGTACAGAAAAATCCTGGAGAGGTGGTGAACTCAGGAATTTTCCAACATGCAACAATCTACAATAAACTATGCTTTGAAAACTTCCTTTCCTGATGGCACATTCAGCATATATCTACACTTCCTCAAAAGGGCTCTGAATTTCTCCCCCTACTTTCAAAGAAAAACAAAGAACTAAACTGGAAGCATACAAAATAAATCATAATGAAAGAGACTCTTGGTCTGTTCAGCAATACCATATTACATATATTGTATACAGAGATATTTTAATAATCTGGGTAAATGGATCAGGGCAAGGCCCTGGGGCTACTAAATGGGTTGAGCTCACTGAGTCACTTAATTTTGGAAATACTTTAGAGGTCGTCTCTATGTAAATGTTCATTTTAATCCAATAAATATTTCTTTTGCTTCTAATATGAGGTATTAGGAAAATAAAATGATTAAGACATGATTTTTTCTGCATTTGTCAAGTTATTTTTACAAAGAAACTGCAAATTTAATTTTCTCTCATGTGAAAGTAGAGATAAATAGTACAGGGCTACTGTGATAGTTTGAGATTTCAGAGATGCAGGCTCCTTTTTTTTTTTCTTTTTAAAGATTTTTTATTTATTTGACACAGAGAGACACAGCCAGAGAGGGAACACAAGCAGGGGGAGTGAGAGAGGGAGAAGCAGGTTTCCCGCCGAGCAGGGAGCCCTATGTGGGGCTCAATCCCGGGTCTCGGGGATCATGACCCAAGCCGAAGGCAGTTGTTCAACCAACTGAGCTACCAGGTCCCCTGATGCAGGCTCCTTTTACTTGTTTACATGACATACTGTTTTTAAAGATGTATTTGTTCATTTTAGAGGGAGAGGGAGGGAGAGAGCAAAAGCGCACAAGTGGGGTTTGGGAGCAGAGGGAGAGGGACAGGGAAAGAAGCAGACTCCCTGATGAGTACAGAGTCTCAAAACCAGATTTGGGGCACAGTCCCATGACCCTGAGATCACTACTTGAGCCAAAATCAAGAGCTGGATATTCAACCAACTGAGCCACCCAGGCACCCCAGCATTGACATATTTTTTCTTTATTGACGTGTACTTTATAAATAAGAAAATGCATAGATATTAAGTGTACAATTCAATGAGTTCTGACAAATTTATATATGTTTGAAATAAGTACCCAAATCAAGATATTATTTCCTTCATTTTAGAAACTTTCCCTATGTTATTTTCCAGCTAACATTTCATTCCAAACTCACAGAGTTACACACTATTCTGATTTTTAGCCAATTGTGTTAGTTTTCCTTGTTCGTTAGCTCCAAATAGATGGACTATCACTATCATTCTCTATCTGGCTTCTTTACTTCACTATAATGTTTTTGAAGTTAATTCATGTTGTTGCATATAAGTAACATGCAACATACAGTTCATTACTCTTTATTGCTGAATAGCACCCATTGTGTGAAATTACCACAATTTGTTTATCCATTTTCCTGTAGATGGCACATTAGGGATTTCAGTTTGGGGGCTCTTATGGATGAATATCCTTGTGTGGACACAAACCTTCATTTATCTTGGTTAAATTCCTAGAAGTAGAATTGCTGGTTACAACATAGGTGATGCTTAACTTTATAAGAAACTACCAGATTTTAAGGTGGTTCTACCATTTAGGGTTTTACCAACAGTGTATAGAAATTTCAGTAACTCTACATTGTCCTAAGTATTTGCTATTGTTAGTCTTCAACTTTAGCCATTCTAGTGAGTGTGCAGTGACATATCTCTGTGGCTTAAATTTGCATTTCCAGTATGGCTAATGATGTTAAATTCCTTTTCATATCATTTTAGACCGTTCATATATTTTCTTTCATAAAGTGTCTAACTGGGTAATGTGTCTTGTCTATTGATTTGTTGGAAGTTTTATATATTCTGGATACAAGTCCTCTATCAGATATGTGTATTGTAAATATATTCTTCTAACCTTTGACTTGTTTTGTTTTTTTCTTTCATTTTCTTTTGATATCTTTTGATGAACAGAAGTTTTTAAATTTGATGAAGTTCTATTCATCAATTTTTAATTTAAACTTTATGCCCTTCAAAAAATATTTTCATACTTCAAGATTGTGAGGGTATAGTCTTATGTTTTCTTCTATAAGCATTATCTTTTTAGCTATTATGTTTCTGTTATCTACTTCAAATGAATCTTTGTGTATGATGTGAGGCAGGAGTCAAGTTTGTTTTCTTTCCTTATGGGTATCCTCTCTCTCTAAATATATATGTGTGATATATATATATATATATACATATATATATATATATATCCCTATTATTTAAATACATATATTATATATCCATATAAAGATATATTTATATCTATAGATACATGGACATATAGGTATATCTTCTGTTGGTCCCACATCATGACTGAAGCAATCAGCCTTTCTCTACTACTATCAGGGCTATCTTTACAGGTGTGTATCTGGACTGTCTTTCTTATTCCATTGATTTGTGTATCTGTATGCCAATATCACATTGTCTTAATTACTGTAAGTCCTCTCATTTTGTTCTCCCTCATGATTGGGTTGGCTTTTTTAGCCCTTTTCATTTGGAGTTGGAATTGATTGATACAGCGCTGACTGTATAGGTTAACTTGAAGTGAAATGAAATTTTTATAATATTGAAATGTCTAATATAAGAACTTACTGATACTTCTGTTTATTTTCCTCAATAGCATTCTAAAGTTTTGTCTGTAGAGGTCTTCACATATTCTATTGTAATTGTCCCTGAGTGTTTAATTTGGGGTATTGCTTTAAATTGTAATTTTTTTGAATTTTAAAAATGTGTTATTCACGTATAATTGACATAAATTTCAGGGGTATGATGTACTGATGTGACAATTCTATACATTCCTCAATGTTTGCCACTGTAAGTATAGTCACCATCTGTCACCGTACAGCATTATTAAAATATTATGGACTATATTCCCTCTGCTGTACTTTTCATCTTTGTGACTTATTTATTTTATAACTGGAAATTTGCACTTCTTCACCTGTTTTAGCCATCCCTTCACCCATGTTTCCTCCAGGAACCACAGCTTGTTCTCTGTATTTAAAAGTCTATTGGCTTTTTATTGGTTTACTTGTTCATTTTTAAAATATTTCATTTTTGTATTGCCTCTTCCCCTGCTTTAATTTTTCCCCTTCAAAAAGTATTTTGTTATGTTTGTGTCCTTTCATATTTGAAGATGCTTGACTAAGGAAAGGGAGAGAGATAGTGTGGTAGCTAGGAGATTTAAGATTATTGGTTTTGTTTTATGTTGTAGTTATTTTTGATGAATATGCTAATAGTCTGAGATGATAGAACTAGTATGTAAAAAAGAGGTTGAAGACATAGGACAGAGTAGGAAGTACTTGATGTCTACGTGGATAAAGAACTTTGTAAAGTGGGACATTTTATCTTAAGATGTAGGTTAAGAAGACTGTTAACTAGACTTATTGGAGTGATTATTTTACAAAAATACAATTATCAGATCATTATGTTATACACCTGAAACTAATATAATGTTGTATGTCAATTACACCTTAATTAAAAAAAAAAAAGAAGACTGGCGGGAAGGAATATGTAGGCGTTCTTATTTAGATAATTTGCCAGTAGTTGCTCAGAAGTCAAAGGCATCTGTTTCCGAAGGTTTGAAGTCTCTGGATGAGGTGACACAAGAATCCTTCTCCTGAAAGTGAAGGGAGTGACAGATGAGCAAGAACTGAAGAAAGGAGCTAAAGGTGGGAAGAGCCACTGAGGGAAATGGGCAAGGAGATGGATGAAGGGAAAGAGAGCAAAGGCTGCAGCTAATGTTGGAGACTGTGGACTGGTTGTGGCCAAACCACATGATCATCTGCTTGCCCACTATTAAATTAAAGGCTCAGAGACTGCACGGCAGATGGAAATTTTGGGTTTCTCTGGGAAGGAGCACAGGAAGAAAGCCATGGGGATTTGCAAGCGTTATCAGATTTGTAATCCAAGTTGACAAAAACAACTTTCTTGAGTGACTGAGAAAATTGAGACTATGATATTGAAAAGTTGATTCGATAGCAGAGAGCTTGTTGACCTTTTGAGAGGAGCAAGTCACCACCCATTTGGGTTGTAATTTGAACAGATAGTTTCCCTCCAAACTATATCTCCTTCACCAACCAACCAGCTCTCTGAAAATCCTTACACTGTTGCCACCCCTAATGACAAATGAAAATCAAGTCACATGATAAACTGTCAAAGATATCCAAGCCCGTGGAGACAGAGTATTTGAAACAAGTTCTGTCCCAGAACATCTGGGAAGCCACACTTTCTCTGACTATGAGACTCTGCTACTCCAAGGAATTTTGAAGACTGTTTCAGTGCCCCAAGGCCCAGTGCTGTTCATCCAGAGAGCAAGGGGAATCACATGTGCATCAACTCACCAGCGTGAGAGGTAAAACGTGGATGGATTAGGGGTGCTCTGGTTTGCTTTTCAAGGAGGGTTTACCCAAAGCTAGCGGGTCTGCCCACCCCCAGGAACTACAGCTCATCCTGGCTCCAATTAGCAAAACCCTGGGGTTTCCGTAGCAACTGTGCGGGGCTTTGAGGGATACCGCGCTCCGCTTGGTTGCCAGGGAAACAACAGCAGGGGGCACTGGGGAAGCTGGGCTGGGCTGGTAGCTGCTGCTTGTGAGGTACACATCCTGTGGGAGGAGCATTTCCAACTACTGAGATCTCAGTCTGGTAGATTTCATCAGCCCTGCAAACACCAGTTACGAATAATTACAAGAAAAAGATTCCTGACTTTAGAACGAAGCCTGAAAGCATTTTCTCATCCCTCACCTTTTCTCAGTCAGATCGGTGTGTATGTGTCTGTGTTGGGGTGCCTGCGTGTCTGTAAAGGATTGGCACGCAATAAATATAAGATAACTAAACAAAGGTGATTGACAGCTGAAAAATGAAGGTTACCTCTTGAGATGTGGGACACCCGAGAAGCATCTGATGGGAGATTGTGTTGAGGAAGGGCTCTGCAAAGTTGGAGAGATGTCTCCCATTATTGCAGAACAATGTAGGGAAACTTCTCAGACTCAAACAAGAAAGGCAATTAGTTTCCTGTTTGGAAACAAAGAGACATCTGTGCAAAGTATGCTAGCATATTCACAAGGGGCAGGTACAGTACATGAGCAATGCATTCCAGCTGTACATCTCTCCCCTTCTTCACCCCTGTCCAAAGCTCCAGTTAGTTTCAGTAGAATCAGTCACCACTGGCTAAGGAAAGGACAGATGCATTAATAACCAATGCCAAGCCTTCTCAAGGGTGCAGGAAAAATATGTGCTGTAGACCCTAATTACAATTTTGTGTTGAATTTTAAAAGAATTTGGGATTCTCTGAACCTCACAAATCAACAGGATCCTTATTACACTGAAAAGAAAACTGATGTCTATGGACATTAGTAACTTACCCAAGTTGCAAAATAGGTAACTGAGAGAGAAATCATATCCATTCTATCTGACAGTATTAATCACACTACTTTCAGAACACTTCATCTGTTGACACATACAGCCCCATTTAATCCTCACCATCGTCCAGGTAAGTGTGTATTGTTATTTTTATTTTACAGAAAGGAGAACATGCTCAGAGAAATATTATGTAAATTATCCCAGGTCACGCAGCTAGTAAGAAGTAGAAACTGGATTCAGCCACAGGTGCAAATGACTCAGAGATCCAAGCACTTTTCACTGTGATTCAGCATCTCTGACCTCAGAGTTGGGGTATCTTTCATCACATAGCATGAAAGGGCCTGTGTGGTTACATATTCACTGTGCAGAAGTCAAAGCTGAAATCATAAACATTTGAATATTGTCCCAAAGACACCACTCTCTCCAGTTTTCCACCTTACATGTGAAGGATGAGGAGTAAATTTCTAGCCTCTCCTTATGGTATAAGTTTCCCACCCTATTCCTGAGCTTGATCTTGAACTCGTGTCTCCTGACTTGTCTTGCTTTACCTCACCTGTTAATGTCATCCCTTTCCATAAGTTGAGCCCAAACTTGGGATCCCAACCCCTTTACTCCCTTACAAATTCTTTACTACCTATGTTTCCTCTCATTGTAATCTCTAAAACTTTGTATGGCTAGAGACTTTTTTTCTGTATATTTTTAAATTTAAATAAACAGGGTCAGCTAAGATAACCTGTATTCCCTCTTGTCTTGACTTATCTTCATCATCTCTCAAATTAGTAAGGAGGCTCTATGTTATTGACTGGTTAGGAAAAAGGAGATTTTTGTTTATATAAGCCTTTACCAAAGCCAAATGTGAATTAGAATTGCGATGCATTGTATGCTCCCATGAGGCTGATGCTACATGAAGTCGATTAAGTTTACATAAAAAAATTCTCTATCATCAATCTTTATCCCCTGTCCTAGGAAACAACTGCTCCCAGTCTATGTGTTTCTTCTTCCTAAGTTCAGTAAATGATATTACTATCCGTATTATAGCACCCCACCACATCTCCTAAATTGATGGGGCTAAGTGATAGCTTCTATAGGCACCTGACTGGTTTTTGTTGGACTTACTCATATATCTGTGGCCAACTGATCACTTTAGTTTACCTCCATCCATCTCAAAAGGATAAAAACAACTAATATTCAGAGTATCTATTACATATGGAGACATTTGCATAATGTCTGTGAGGGAAGTAACTAAATTAGTGATGTCTCTGTATGTGTTGAGTGATACATAGAATGGGTGTCAGCATCTCTCATCCTCGTTGTCTTGTCTATTTTTTTCCATTTTGTTTCTGCATACAACATACATTACTTTTTATAGCATGGCTTAGTTTGGCCAATGGCGCATTAGCAAATGTGAACAGGCAGAGGCTTGAAAAGCCCTTGTGTTTTGGGACTTGCCTTTTCTTGTTGTGCTCAAAGCTCTGAGCCCATTACCATGTGATAAAGCCCAAGCTAGCCCACTGGAGAGTGGGAGGCTAGTATGGAGAAGAACTCAGATGCCCTGGCCAACGTCCTACCAACAGGCAAATATACGAGTGGGGCCATCTTGGATCACCCAGCCTCCATCTGTCCTGCTGGTTGACCACAGAGACTTGAACAAGTGCAGTAGCAAACAGCTGAGCTGACCTGGATGGCAGATCTGCCTGGCCAATGCACACAGTCATGAGCTATCTGAATGGACATTGTTTCAAGACTTCAGATTGTGGGGATGCTTATTATCCAGGAGCAGCTAATGGATCCAGGGGGGAAAGAGACAGTGACACAGTTTGAGATCATAATCTGGCATTTACCAAGTTCCGTGTTGCTCTGTAAAGTGTAAATAATTTTATCCCCCAGATTTGTTGTTATACAAGATGAGAATGACTCAGGATGGAGGAAGAATGTACAATGCTGATTGGTCAGTGGGGAATTGCAGAGGGACGTCCTCCCAGAATACAATCTTGCTCATAGGTGGCAGTGTGAGTCTAAAATGGGAATAAAGTCAGTTCAATAATAACAGGCAAAAGATGCCAATAAATACATAAATACATACATACATATGATGGGAGAGAGAGCTGGTGGAGATTCTTATCTGAAAATGTGTGTATTTTTAAAGAAATAAAAAACAAGGTCATCCATGGAGATGAGGATAGGGGAAGAGATATTGAAGGTTTCAGGAGACAGGAGACAATATTAGATGTCTATCTGAGAAAGGGTAAGAGTGAACAAAAAAACAGACTGACAAAATCCTCTTCCTTACAATCAAAAGAAATATGCGTTAAACAAAAGTAGATTTATTTTAAAAATATTGTGATACAACGACACAATAAAAGAAAATCATATTTTGAAAGACGGTGGAAAGTCAAAAGATAATACTTGAAAATACTTAAAGTCAAAGTGAAGAGGAAAAAGCAGGAGACAGAACTATATATAGAATGTGACCACATTTAAAAATATTTTCTCACCAGTAAGTAAAAATAAAACTGGAAATAAATATGCCAACATGTTAAGAGTAGTGTTCTCTGGGTTTATAAATTCTAGTAACTTTTATAGCTTTTTTAAATGCTTGTTTGCATTTTCCTAGTTTCTTATAAGAACATGTTTTTAAAAAATAAGAAAAGAAACAACTGAAGCTGTTTTGAAAGCAAATGAACAATGGGAACAACAATTTTTTTCCTTCCCTTCCCCTGCCTCTGACAGGCAGAGTTGAAATACTGGAAATTTCCAATAGTGGACAAAGTGCAGTGGGAAAATAACAGAGAACATAGAAAATAAAAGAATCACAGAAATATAGACCAGTTAATAAAGTATAGGAGCTTTGCTCTTAGGGCTGTTAGGCACTTTCTTGCTTGTTACTGTTCAGAGATATTTATGTCCCATCCCCAAATAGTCAGTAGTACTTTACATTTCCCAACCTTGATTTTATACTCCCAGCCAGAAGCCTGCTTCCATGTGAAGGATGTGGGCCTGTGAATTCCCAGTCTAGGGGCCCAGCTGGGAAATCTTGAATTCCTTCAAGGTCAATACCATGGGAAGAAAGCCTCAGTCCGTAGCGCTCCTGGGCTGCTTCTTTATTTCCACTTCCTGGTTGGAAGATGTATTTCATAACTGTCATTTCACCATTCAGATGAGACCCTGCCCCTACCCAGAGATGTAATAACAGAATGGTGTTTTGATTATGAAATGGCCATATCCAATCAAAAATACTTCCTTAACATCAACAATAAGAATGAGCTCCAATAGACAAAACTGAATCCCTACCCTTAAGGTGTTAATATAACATGGAAAAAGTATAATATAGCACAGCACAGTGGCTTTCTTTTTGACTGTGAAAATACAGTTTACACCACATTCTGGTACACACACACACACACACCAATATGAAAACTAACACTTTCACAAGACGATATTCTTACTATACATAATTCTTTCTGAATTTTTAAAATTAATTTTATGAGTCACGAATAAGTTACAAACCAAGTGTTGGAAAACTCGGTCCTAGTAAAAAGAACAGAGGATTTGGAATCAGAGACTTGCATGACATTCCCAAATCCATGGTTCACTGGCTTTGTGATCTTAAAAGATTATTTAACCATTCTTAGTCTGGGTTTCCTCACCTATAAAAGTGAGCTGTTAAAATTGAGCACCCATTTCAAAGGGTGGCTGTAAAGATTAAATGCTATAGTGTCTGTGAAGTTCTTAGCACAGTCCTGGTACTTAGAAAATGTTTTCTAAGGGACAGCTGTTATTATTATTAGTAGTAGTAATAGTGTTGTTAATGTATAGACCTGATTATGGTATACAGGAGAGAAATGCCATTCCCTTACTTGTGGAAAACAGACAATCAGGTGTTCAGTGAATACACAGGAATGGTCTGGTTACGTGGATGACTGTCCTTGTGCTAGTCTACGTGACTTAGGGGAGAGAGGAAATGGGTTATGCAAATGAGTACTGACACTGCCATGAGGGGTATGTGTCTTGGAAGCAGATAGGCACCACACATCTATGGAAATATTCTGCCCCTCTTTTCTTTTTCTGTTGATTTAAGAAAACTGTAGAAAATCTAGCATAACTTTACAATTAAAAGAAAAAACTGGGACGCCTGGGTGGCTCAGTCATTAAGCATCTGCCTTCGGCTCAGGTCATGATCCTGGAGTTCCGGGATCGAGCCCCACATTGGACTCCCTGCCTGGTGCAAAGCCTGCTTCTCTCTCTCTCATTTCCCCTGCTTGTGTTCCCTCTCTCGCTGTGTTTCTCTCTGTCAAAAAATAAATAAAATCTTTAAAAAACTACAACCTTATAGACAAGGGAAAATGAAAAGAATGTGTGTTCAGTAAGAAGGTTCAATTTCACTAGTTTGAAGATGGTCATGTTTTTGGATGCTCTTAAAGGAAAAAGCTGGCTGATTTTTTAAAAATATTTATTTATTTATTTATTTTAGAGAGTGAATCAGAGAGAGTGAGTGGGGGAGGGACAGAAGGAGAGAATCTCAAGCCAACTCCTCACTGAGTGCAGAGCTCTAGGGGAAGCTCAATCTCAGGACCCTGACATGATGACCTGAGCTAAAATTAAGAGTTGGATGCCTAACGGACTGAATCACCTAGATGCCCTCAAAACAGGCTGACTTCTAAAAACAGTGTATCCCGGTGTTTTAAAAATCTTATAATCTCAGAGTCATGGTGACTTAGGTACATATGAATACTCTCAGAGGTGAGGGGGAACAAAGTCTTATAAAAGAAACTACCTGAGGACATAAAGGAAATGTTATTTGGAGGATTTCCTGTCTCATATGGAGGGAGCAGACCCCTCTGACTCACACCACTTGGTGAATCTCATCTGCCTGCAGAACAGCCTTGTAATTCATCTCCCTTCGGTAAGAGATGGCAGAGATTGGCTCTGTGTCTGTTAATTGACTGCCTAATAATTCAATATGAAAGTGATCATTAGAAATCCTTTTAAATGGCTTACAATTCAAGATGAACATTAACACATATATTTTCTCTGTTCAACAAAAACTTATTAACACAAAAAAAGAGGAAAAAGAAAAAGAAGAAAAAAGAATATAGAGGTTAGAATAAAGAGTACCCCCCCTTCCCTTTGGAGTTATCCAAAGCATTTACATTAGCCTGAGTGTGATGAATGGATATGTCACCTCTCTGAGAGATAAGAATCTCTGACCTTTCACTGCTTGGGTGAGCCATTAGGGCAAATTATGAAAAAGCAAACCTCAAACCTGAAGCGGGAATTATACCTTTTTGGATCTCAAATTCTCTATCACCTATCTTTCCTCTCTTTTTCTCGCCCCTCCACTTTGCCCTTTATCCAGCTTTTCAAAACTATAATCCTGAGGTCATACTTGATGATATAGGATTTGTTTGTGTAAACTGGTAAATGATCCAAAAATCATTTAAGTCTCTTATAATAGACAGACTTGGTGTTTCGTGATCTGGATGAATAGGGTTATGCCTTGGAAAGTCAGTGCACAAGTATGCTTTGGGGACCAACTGAATCACTCACAACTTCCATGAAGTATACTCAGTAGCTCAAAATTCTACAAGTAGAGAAATCCTAAGAAGGTTATTGTCAGTGCAGTTTTGAAGTTGTAAGAGCAGTTCGGTGGAATTAAATCCAGATCCTTCATTTTCAGGGAAGATAACATGTCAAGAAGGCCAAAGCACCTTGTCCAATGTCACGCATCTAGTTGGTGGCAGGTCAGATCTCCTGAGACTTGGTTCACTGCTCTTCTCAGGATACTATAAGGAATAACGGTCTCTGTCCATTATGCATCAATAAATAAATAAGTAAGTAAGTAAATAAGTAAGTAAATAAATAAACAAATAAATAAATAAGACTGATTAGCAATCCCCCTCAAAAATAAATTACTGATCGTTTAGATGTGTAGTATCTTTTATTTGTACCACTTGAATAACTAAAACAACAGAAAACTAAAACAGAATAAAATAAAACCACAATTTCTTCAACCCAGAAAACTGTCCTGAAAAGGAAAAAGATTAAAAAAAAAGCAATAAATGCATACAGATTTTGTCTCTGTGGAAAAAAACATGGTACAAGACACATTCATTTTCAAGAAAATTAACTAATATTTTCTAATATTTGCATTTTAGCATGCAAACAAGGCAAGGTTTACAGATCACATCTCAAACCAAAGTTTTAGTGTCACTCTGTATATTTTTGAAGACTAATTCTTCAAAAATGCATGTCTATCAGACATATGGAAAGGACATTTTTCTGGTTTTTCCCTTTTATTGATGTCCATTTTATCATGATTTTCCTCTGGGTGGGAGAACATAGAGAAAAATGTGGAGAGAGTTGTAAAAAGGAAAATCATGAATGGTGTGTAGAGTAAATAGGGAATCAAGTAAGAAAAAGCAAAATGAAGAGATATGAATGAGTGAAGAGTCAAGTTCAAGTTTAGATTTTGAAGACATTTATGCCCTATTTTACAAAATCATCATTGTACTCTCCTGATAAAGAGGAAACAAGAAATGCTTTATGGGCTTATACCCAGGAGAGTACCTTATCTCCAGTCACTCTGCTCTACATACTATTTTCTGGTTAAACTCTTTTATTCATAATTTGCCAAATATACTATCTATTTTCAAACCTCTTCATGTATGCTTGTAAATGCATTTGGAATGTCTTTCTTTCTCTTGTCTGGTAAACTTTACTCTTTCTTCCAAACATAGGACATTACTGACTTCCTCTTTGCTGGCATTAGTCTGCCCTAGTCTGTGTCCCTGCAACATTTTTTCCATACATTTAAAAATATTTGTCTTTTTTATGAAATAATGCATTTATTTCCCTTGGCAT
Organism: Spilogale gracilis; assembly: GCA_004023965.1. Classification (NCBI taxonomy): domain Eukaryota; kingdom Metazoa; phylum Chordata; class Mammalia; order Carnivora; family Mephitidae; genus Spilogale; species Spilogale gracilis. Next base: position 310,452 of record PITA01000020.1, read on the forward strand.
ATTATGAATTTCTTAAAGTTGGGGATGTGCGTTATTTATATAGTGGACACAGCATTAATATATGCTTATCGAAATGAATTTGGCATATTCTCCTATTTCTTGCAAGAGAGTAGGGAACAGATTTTAGACCTCCTGATTGATAGATACTGGAGCCCAGTTTTCTTTACTGAACTGCACAGATTCCTTAACTCTCCAGCTCTCTTCAGAGAGATTCCTTACCCACCCCAGCTGGAGCAGTCATGCTCTAGTGACTCCAGATGGTTGGCATGGGCTTTGGGCAGCTGGGTGGGGAACGCACCTTCCATCTGATTGCACTCACCATGGGTGGGCAGGTGCCCTCTGTCAGGATGGCTGCAACCAGAAGCCAAATGGGTGGCTCATGAGGTAAAGGCAGCAAACAGGAACTGCCATCATTCCTATCCCAAGGTTGACCCAGCTGAGGAGGTAGCATGTTGTTGACCTTGAAATAACTGGTCCTTCCTTATACAGGTTGTTTCCATTATCACCGCCTCAGGGGTTGGCTTCTTCCTCAGATACATTTCCCCTCCATTCCATATCCAGCTTCAAAAATAAGTCATCAAGAACCACAATGCCTTATTGAGTCAGCCGTCTGGAGGGCTACCAAATTCTCCCTAGGTGGTGGAGGCTTACAATGCCACAGCCCTTGTCCAGATGGGCAATTACAGGTAAACAAAGGAGGTAGAGAGGCCAGCTTCCCCAACTCAGGAGAGCTCTCAGAGGGGCTGATCAAGCTCTTTCCAATCTGGAGTTTTCTCTGATGTATCTGACCATTCTCACCACTTCCAAGATGCCAATATTGTTTCCTGGGCATGACAATGGTTTCTCAACTGATTTCTTGGCTTCTGCCTTGTATCTCCTTGTATTTGCCTCCTGATAGAACAGTGTTTTGTTTTTTTCTTTTTAAAACAGAAGTCAGTTCAGATCACCCTACTGTACAAAACCTTCCAGTGACTTCCCATTTCCTTCTGAGTAGATGCTGAAGTCCTTACAATCATCTATAAGGTCCTAGGCAGCTGAGCTCCCACTGCCTCTCTGACCTTGTTTCTATTCTGTCCTACCCTCCAGTCACATGAGCCTCCATACGATCTTCAGATATTCCGGGGCCTTTGCGGCAGGTGTTCAGTTTTACCTGGATTGTTCTTACCCCAGCCCTGACCTCAGATAACCACGCAGCTAACACTTCACTTCCTTCAAGCCTCCCCTGATCACCCTATACAAAACCAAAGCAGTCTTCTCTAGAACACTGCTAACCGCTCTGCCTGCCTTCTTACCTTCTGTCTGTAGTACTCATTACTAGCTGCCATACACATTTTACTGATTTCTTGTTTTCTTGTTTCTGCCTTCTTGGTAGAATGCATGCTCCAGGAGGGCAGAGCTGTCTAGGGCTTTGATCAGTACTATACCCCCAGAGCCCAGAGCAGAGCCTGACATAGAATTAAGCAATATGTTTTGAATGAACACAAGATATTGGACAGATTAATCACAGTGTCTGCCACATACCCAATCCTCTTTTTAATAGAAAAAGTGTTATCCCTAGTTCTTGCTGAAAGGAGACTTTTTTTTCAACAGTGGCCATGTTCTGTACCATATAACTCTGTGTTTCATCCTCGTGTATTTCTACTTTAGTTGATTGATCCAAGGGTAGGCTTTAGGACTCTAGGGTAATCAGCCCATAGACTGCTTAGTGGCCTGGATGAAAGAACTCTAACCTAACAGGAATGACAATGAGTAGCTAGGTGGATTAGAGTCTCTCACTTAGGAATATGTAATAGGAACTAAGAATTTCTCCGAAGGAGTACAAAGTGGGAAGAAAAAAAAACACCTGGCTCCAGTGAATGTAAATGTCCCAGGAATGAGGGCAAGGAATAGTTGCTGATGAGTAAGCAGGCTGTGAGAAGTTTCTGGAAATCTCTGAGATTCTTGTCTTTCCTACTATTATGTGTGGCCTCATAATAATTCCTTACAAATTGCAGAAGTTGTAAAAATCTCTCCTCCTTGCCTGAAAGAAGCAACCTGAGATGAAGCAGAAGAAGCAGATCCCCTTTGTCTGATTATTAAAATATTGCCCTGGCTTAAGTAGAAAGATCTTCCAGATTTGAATTCCTTAATAATGACATGCAACAATTATTGAGCACTTACTGTACATCAAGCACAATACTAATCACTTTATACATGCTAGCTAACACCACCACGAAACATGTATATATAAGGATTCTGAAATCCATATAAATGTTACATAAATATTCCAGTCACTGTTCTCTTATAACTGAATCACCAAAACAACCCTCTCATTGGTTTTCCTGTCTGCATTCTTATCTCACTACATACCACATCAAGGAGAGAAATTCTGAAAGAGAATTAGCAAGTTATGTTACTCTTCTACTCCAAACCACCCAGTGGATGCCCATCCCATTTAAAATTAAATTCAGGCTTCCTAGATAGGCATAAGGCTCCTGCACCTCTAGTCTCTGCTTACCTCTCTACATCATTTTCTCCCAATCTCTCCCATTCTGATACTTCAATGACTCTGTCTCCTTGAATCTCTGAATTCGGCCTCATCCTCTTGCACCAGCTAATTCCCCTGTCTGGCTGCTTTCTTCTCATTACTCAGGTGTTGGATCTAATGCCACTTTCACAGAGAAGCTTCTCGAGTCATTCTCTAGATCTGCAGTGTCCAACACCACAGTCGATAGCCACACATGGCTATTGAGCATTTGAAGTGTGACCAGTCTGAATTGAAAGGAGCTGCAAATACAAGTGTATAAAATAGAAACTGATTTCAAAGACTTCATAGGAAAAAAGAATGCAAAATATCTCATCAATATTATCTGTTGAAGTGGTGATACTTGAAATATTCTGAACTAAATAAAGTGAAAATGAAACTATTTCACTTTTCAAACTTCGCAATAAGTTTAAATCACCTATTAAAATCACACATGTGGCTTGTGTGATACATTTCTATTAGACATCACTGATCTATACCATGACTCTGTTTAACTTTCTTAGGAAGCATATATGACTCTCCGAACTTATTTTACTTTTGTATTTGTTTCCTGACCGCACCACAGAAAGAAAAGCTGCTGGATTTCAAGTATTAGGAGAGTGACTGACAGATACTGGATGCCAAGTAAGATTCATGGATGATTAATGAATAAAGTGATGGGGTCTCTTTTTTTCAACTCTGCTCACTTTTCTGTTCTGGGTTCTGCTCCTTTGGGCCCAGGTGTCTTCAAAGACTAATAATTCTTTTATATTATGATACTACTATTTATATAGATCAGGAATCAGCAAACTTTCTCTAAACGACCAAACAATGAATAGTTTAGGTTTGCGGGATAGACTGCCATTACCACAACGACTCACACCTGCACAGTCATAGACCTGTAAACAACAAGTATGGATGTTTTCCCAATAAAACTTTACAAAAGCAGATGGTGGCTGGATTTGGCCCATAGGTGGTAGTTTGCTGGCCCCTGATTTAGACAGTACAACATAACACTTGGACCATAAGGACTTTTGAATCAATTAACATAGACATATTGAGCACTTGCAAAATACAGTGTCATGGGAGGCTCAAAAATAAGTAAAGTAAAATATGTTCCCAATCTTCAAGTGCTTATCTATTATCTGTAAAAACTAGACATGAAAATACTGACATAAAATTCTTAGTAACTATATAGGCATTAAGGTCATATCCAAAAAGCCATGCATTAAGGATGATGACTCTTCATATTGGGCATATTGAGATGGATGTAGAAAAGCTATAGAATGGGAACATTCAACTAGAAACATAAAGACAGACCTTCAACCTAAGTACTATGGAGAAGTAGCTATTTTAGTCTCCTGGACAGTGGTTGAAAAAAGCTTGAGTTCTGCTGGAAATCTTTTGAAGAGACTATATCTCTGTGCAGACTAACTACAGAGATAGAATTTCTCCAAGATGTTTAGCATAAAATGCTAAATCTTCTGGTGACATTCTTTCCTAAAACATTTAAGTTTGACATTTTACACTTTCCATAAAGGCAACTTAATATTTACTTACAAAACATGGATTAGGGAAGCCAAGACTAAAGCCATGGGAATTTGACTGACTCAACAAGCTAGGTTAAGCAAGTATCAAGATTGTGATTGCAATATTTTAACTTAGATCTCGGAGAATCATGGTATATCTTCAGGTTCTCCAACATATAAAATTACCCTGATTCTAATAGGTCTTAGAGGGAAGGAGGACTTTCTAGATAGAACTGTAAATTTTTTGGAGAACGGGTCAGATCTTAGGTAAGATATTTTAGAACCAATAGCTCATTTCTGGTTCTCATTGAGTTAGTCACCTAATTATTGAATATGGTCACCTGTCCTCCAGGTAAGATCCTACTTGACCTGATGGCTTCCCTTCTCCTGGAGACACTCATTCCCTCAGTTAGGAGGGTGGAGGGGAGAAGAGAGATGATCTATAGCTTGAAGCCAACCTTACCATGAGCCAAATTTGCTTTCATTGTCCATTAATGCATGGGGTTCTGGCTCTCTCTCCTTTCATCTCCAAGTTGCTCTATTTTATTACCCATCTTGCTGCTGATGCAGCAGCACTCCTGCGGTTTTTCCAGGAAAGAAAGGTGATTACCAGCTGAATGACAATTGGGTGAAACAAGTCCGCATTGGAGAGCCAGCTGCTGAAATTTGACATTATAACTACCACTTACAGTGGCATTTCTGGAGAGGAACTTACATATGATCATTGAAGTCACATCCTCTAGTGCGCGTCTGTGCAAGAAGGACAAGGGGATAAAAAGCGGGGATGAGGGACAGATGAGTGAATAAGAGTATTTGTATAGTGCTTTACAGTTTTCAAAGTACTTCATATACATTATCATACATGATTTGCATAAGATGCTGTGAGGGCTACCCCCATTCATACGTAAGTCACTTCCATATATAATCATCCAGTTATACTGAATATTCTGTTAGAAGGACCAAAATGAGAGATGAAGGTGGAAACTCGATGGACAAAACACAGAATTGTAATTATGATGTAAAGCAAGTAACATGCACTGAAACCACAGAACTAGCCAGTAAGGAGCCAGGACCATGACCAAGGACTACACTTCTTGGTTTCTGCCCCATGAACTTGCCCTGGAGAATTTAGGATTCAATACTGGGTGTAGAGGAAAGTAGGCAGATTTTTATGAGTTGAATATATAAGCAGGAGATTGATAACAATCAGTACTGAGCGGATATCTGTTATTCAGTTAGCCTGCTCGTGCAACAGGACCTAATTCTCTATGTGATATTATTTTTTTTTAAGATTTTATTTATTTATTTGACAGAGAGAGAGATCACAAGTAGGCAGAGAGGCAGGCAGAGAGAGGAGGAAGCAGGCTCCCTGCTGAGCAGAGAGCCCGATGCGGGCCTCGATCCCAGGACTCTGAGATCATAACCTGAGTCAAAGGCAGAGGCTTAACTCACTGAGCCATCCAGGCGTCCCATTTCTTTTTTTTTTTTTTTTTTATATTTTACTTATTTATTTGAGAGAGAGTGTGTGTGTGAGAGAGCATGAGATGGTAGAAGGTCCGAGGGAGAAGCAGACTCCCTGTGGAGCTGGGAGCCTGATGTGAGCTCGATTCCAGGACTCTGGGATCATGACCTGTGCTGAAGGCACTTGCTTAACCAACTGAGCCACCTAGGTACCTCTAAGTAAGGTTATTCTTGACCATATGTTCTCTTAAAGAAAAAAAAAAAATCAAACTTGGAATTGTAAAACACAAGAATTTAAGAGTGTCCTGCCTCTCTCATTCAGATGCCTAATCACTATTTTGACTTTGGCAGAGAGACAGAAAGTAGAGACATCAGAAAGAGAGGGAGGAAGAAGATGAGCGAACAGAAGTGGAGACTTTAGTTGTGAGAACATGCTCAGAGCTCAGAGAACAGAATTACAGTGCACTGACGTTTACAACTAAAACAGTCAGTTATTTTACCAGCAAAATGGACTTATTTGGGAATATCAGAGGAATGGTTATTCAGGACCTGCAAGCTGAGGACTGACTGGTAAGTCAGGAGATCAAAAAAGAGGAGGAGGACTTTATATGGAAAAGGAGGAAGTTGGGAGGGGCTGCTTTGAATGAAAGTTCATTGGAGGAAAGTGAGTTCAGGGGGGTGGAGGGTCTGTCACTGGCCGAATTGTGGGCATATTTTCTGATTGCTTCTTCTGGGCGAGAAGAAATTCTTCCCTCTTCCCGCTGGGGTAGTAAAGCAGTAGTCAGGATAGTGTCACTTGCAAGGGACTGTCTTTTCTGTTGGGTCTGTGTTGACCGGGGGCAGTAGGGGCGCAGCACTCCCCTGCTGGCCTCCGGACTCATGTAAATGAAGTTTCCTTTGCTCAGCTTGACAAGTTCAAAAGGTATCCTAGGTTCCTCTTCTATCTCAGATACTTACCTTTTTTTTAAATTTTATTTATTTGACAGAGAGAAACACAGCCAGAGAGGGAACACAAGCAGGGGGAGTGAGAGAGGGAGAAGCGGGCTTTCTGCCAAGCAGGGAGCCCGATGTGGGGCTCGATCCTGGGTCTCTGGGATCATGACCTGAGCCGAAGGCAGTTGCTTAACCACTGAGCCACCCAGGCGCCCCTCAGATACTTACCTTTTGATTTTTCTTTTGCACCCTCCACCCACCTTCTTCAACTATTGTTCAGATTTATTATCCATTTCCGGCTTTTGCTTGTGTCTTTAGACCTATCAAGGACTGCATGTGCCCATCCAGTCTGTTACCACTCTGTCCACTCCATCCCTCCCCCAGTTTTTCCCACCCTCCTCCCAGGGCCATGGGCGGGGGTGGGGGGGTGGGCAGATGGACTTGGCTATGGTTTTACTGAGTTCCATTAATTTAATCCCTAATTTTTAAGTCACAGGATTTGATTGGATGATATTTCTGTGGACCATTTTGCCATTTGGGAGGTAGATAGAGAGGACCCCAGAGAAGACTGAGTAGCCTTGTTTTAAAGTAACAGAGAAGAGAAACCTGAGTGGCTGAGTCAGCCAAGCATCTGCCTTGGGCTCAGGTCATGGTCCCAGGGTCCTAGGACTGAGTCCCACATGAGGCTCTTTGCTCAGCAGGGAGCCTGCTTCTCCCTCTGCCTGTGCTCATCCTCTCTCTCTGACACATAAATAAATAAAGTCTTTTAAAAAATAAAATAAAAAAAATAAAGTAACAGAGAAGAGAAATATTCCCTCTATTCCCAGTTATTCTCTCCCCCTTTCTGTTTGATCTATACAAAGTCCCATCCAAGAAAGCAATCAAGCCCTTACAAGAAGCAATTTCAAGTCTTCGGTGTGGTGTCTGTGTAGCTAGGTGAACAGCTGTTAAGAGGTACATGGTCTGGCAAAGCCCTGCTCCTCACTCTGGCCCCCGAGGGGTGAACAAAATTACCGTTGCTTTCTTCGGGAATGATAGACATCAGGATGGCAGTGAGAGACTGAGCCTCTCAAACTGGAGGTTAATTTGCAAAAATATTTCTATTCCACTCTTAGCGTTAGATGAGCATTTCGGAAGCTGAGAGTCGTAAGGACTCCCTGTCTTGGAGGAATGTTTGGTTACATACATAAAATAGCAATTTTAGAAAATGTTTTTAAAAAGGATTCAAGACAACTTTTACTCCAACATTATTGAGAACGTATTATGTGCCCGGCACAGTTCTGAGTGCTGGAGATTCAGTTAGACACAAAACAGCTCCTGCTTCATAGTGCTTAGTGGGGGACTCAGTGATGGACAAAATGAGGGGGTGTGAGATAAGACGATCTAAGTTCAGTCATGTGAATCATTGTAGCTATTAAAGAAGTCTGATGTGAGGGAACAATGAACTATCCAGTTATAATGAACACAGATCTCAGGCCATATTCTGTGACATACTGTGTACTGGTCAAGCCTTCTTTGCCAAGAGAAACAAAATTTTTCATAGATTCACCTAGACCTATTCAGTTCAGTCATGGTCTCACATGCTGGAAGAATAATTACCTCTAGGCACAAGAAACAACTTTGCTGAGGCAGGAAAGGATTCTGGGCCCTATCGTTAGAATTTTGCGATCAGAAATTTTGCATTACAGGCTGGACAGTGACCCCTTAGGGATCTCACCCTAGGGACCCATCCCTAAGAGCTACAGAGTATGGTCCTCAGAGGAATATTTGCATGCATCCTTAAGCTGTTTAAGCCAATCTTCGTATGTTAATGCTTTCATTTCACCAAAGGCAGCCCATTTCTAACATTACCATGCTAATTAATAGGTTGTTAGTTTCACCGATAAAAATAAAATTTGACATCCAGTATGCTAATCAGCAAATGTTGGTTGCCCAGTGAGATAGGGATAACAGAAGGGCTTGCAGTGGCCAGATCTGGAATGAGATCTGACAGATCTCCCGACTGATCGGATGCTGGGGTGCTGTGCCAGGAGCGTGGGTTCTTGATAGCAAGTCAGCTTACCTTGCCCAACATTCAAAATTAACCTAGCTAGAATATCATCCTACTGACAATCCCTGACATTTTGAAGAAATTATAGGTGGAGAGGCCACTAAGAAGAGGTGAAGCTTTTGGCTGAGCAATGGAACAGAGTTTTAATTTAGTGAGAAAGTGCAACTCACGGGAGTTTTAGGCTTAGGGACAAAATCAGAAAATTGCTTGAAATAACTGTGGAACATCAAGCAGAGGTGGTCACTAAGAAGTTAGATATGTGAGTCTAGAGCTCAGAGAAGAAATAAGACTGGAGATAAGAATTTGGGTTTTATTGGGCTCTTCGTGATCATTTAAGTCATAAAAGTTATGAAATCACCATAGGAATGATGTAAATAGTAGAAAGGAGGGGTTCGGGGAACTGAGCTTTGGGGACACTATGGCATTAAGAGGTCAGGATGATGAGGAGGAGGTTGATGATGATGCTGATACCTATGTGATGTTTGCTTTGTACCAGACACTATTTATATTACTTCATTTAATCATCAAAATGATCTCGAGTCGGCTATCACTATGCATTCTGTTTCACAAATGAGGAAAACCAGAAAGGTTAAGTAACTTGCATGAGGCTACAGTTAGTAAGATGAGGAGGAGCCAACAGAGGAGACAGAGAAGGAGCCACCAGTGAGCAGGGAGAGCCAAGGCAGAGTGATGTCATGGGGCCAAGTGAGAAGAATGATTCATGAAGACAGGAAATATCCTGTGTCAAACGCCCTCCGGTCAAGTGAAAATAATTTATAGGCATAGCCAGTTGTGACCTTTCTGAGATCAGTTTTATTGGTGTGGGGTGATAAAAGCCTAATTGGAGTTGATTCAGGAAAGAATGGGAGGAACAAAGGTAGAGATAGAAAGCATAGAAAACCATTTTCAGGGAGATTTGGTATAAAGGGACAAAAGGAAGGTGGTGCAGAAAGATGAAAGTGGTATGTGTGTATCCTGGTAAGAAGGACTCGATGCAGTGGGAAATCTTGATGGCACAGGAGAGAGAGTAAAAACCTGAAGGGTCGCGTCATTCTAGAAGTGGACAGGTGGGGGTCCAGAAATTAAGGGGAGAGATCAGTTTTGGATAAGGGCCAGGAAAGCTCATGTGTTTACTGGCAGGGGAGGTGACCTGGTGTGTAGGTAACACAGGCAGATTGCTTGTTACATTTCGTGGTGGGAATGTAGAAGTTCTCTTTTGGTTGCTTCTAGTCTCTCAGTGAAATGAGGACTGTCATCAGTTGGAGAGACATGTGGTGGCTGGAGATGGGCGCAGGAGGTATGAAATAATAACTTGGAAGACTTAAAAGGGATTCAAATTGAGAAATGGGAAAGACAGCCACGCAGCCCTACCAGTCTGCTTGGGGTTACTGGTCCTGAATTAAAAGAAAGGTATTGTTTGAAACTGTAGGAAGTGGTAAAAGTGAAGCTTTGCCAAGATGCCGAGACATAAGTGATGCTCAAAACCAAAGTGGGGGGGGGCTGGAAAAAAGACAGACCTTCCAAATAAAAGGCTGTCATGTAGGCATGCTCTCTATGAAACAAGTGTGGCCCACAGTGGAAACAACAGCAGCTTGGAGCTCTCTTCTGTCCAGCTCCAGATCACCTGGGAATGACAATGAGGTTTCACCAGAGACTGCGGGTGTGGAGTGAGCCTGGGGATGCGAGGAGAACGCCACATCAGGGGGTGTCCTGTCGACATGATGAGAGCTGCAGCCCCATCCAGGAAGTTCCACTGTGAGAAGGTTCTGAAACAGCCCTGGTCTGTCCCACTGCCCAGAAAGAGCCGTATGGCCAGACCAGAAGACAGATACCTTGTTGGCGTCCACCTGGACTCTTTTCCTTTAGGCTTCTCTCTCACAGAGGTGGTTAAAACAGTGATGATCAAGCGGGAGCAGAAAGAAATGTTCAGTAAGGAAAGAAAGACGAAGGACCAACCAGTGCCTCTAGCTCTGTAAAAGCAGACGGTGTACAGGAACCTTTGGTGGAAAGACTTGTCATGAAAGGCATTTTGGGCTTTAATAAGTTATTCATGAACTGAGACAGTGTGCATGAACTAAAATAACCAAGGGCTCTTTCTGGGTAAACAGTAAGCAGAAGAGTGAGGATACTAACACTACACCGCCCCCCCCCACTTTAAAATCTAGTATCAGGGAAAGTTTTTCTCTATACAGTCAATCCAAATATCGTGGTGAAAGATCTAGACTTGTGGCTTGTTCAGTGTATTAGTTATATAATTTTCACATCTTTTAACTTCTTTTTGTACTCCTTTAGTAAAGTAAAAAAAAAAAATGCTCATTCACATGTGTAAGTCATCGTAAAGAGTAAGCACATATTGGTGGTTTCTTCAGAGGGTTCTGAACCCGCAGATCAAACAAAGAGCCAGAAATTGAAAGACTTTTTTTTTTATAGTATTGCCAAATATGATGGTGAAGGTGAAGGTGTGTCAAGGTGAAGAGCCATGACTCTAAAAAGCTGGAAGATTCGGCCTTTGGTTTCATTGAGCTCTGTAAAGTATTTCTTCATGTTATTATTGTAGTATTTTGATGCGGTTCTCAAATCATGGTTAATTGACCTCTTCTTTGACTTGATAAAAATCAAGCAATGGCAAAAAGTAAAATTTTGGTAATTGAAGTGTTTGCACATAGATCAGATTTCTAAAAAACTTAAGGTTAATATTTTAATTTCAACACTTACAAAATATGAGTATTTTCTGCCAAAGTGATAGGTACATACTTTGTCACTAAGTTAGGCCACTGGAGCAAGCCACATGTAGTCTTAGAAATGGTCTGTACCTGCATGCTAAGGGGAAGAGTTGGCATGTGGATAAGATACTGATGACCAACAAATAGTCTTGAGAAGAAAGTTGTATGGATTGGAGAATAAAATGTACAGAGGTGAATTTCTGAAAATTGGATCTTGTGGAGCTGCAGAAACATTCACCTTTAGTTTCTGATGCCTTGTATATTATTCTCAAACTACTGCATGAAGTCACTGAACTTTTTGCATTGTTATGGAGTGAAGCATACTAACATTTCTAGGAAGTAATTGATCATTCCCCCCCCCAATGAAATTAAAATCATGCTTTCCTGTAAAAAAGAAAAGGAAATATTTTTTTATTCTCAAAAATAGGGAAAAGAAAAAAATTCCATAGGTGTGAATCAAAGTGATACCTGTTGGATGAGTGCACACCCCATGGGGGGCTAGGTCACGCACTCCCTGTGAAACCTACATGACAATCGTGATCAAAGGATTTTTTTTAGAGATACCTTGATAGAACAATAGCCATCTTGAAAGGGAGAGGTATGGTCTGGACATTATGGAACATCAATGGCACAAAGTGAAGAAGCAAATGCTACCAGTTACATCTAGGGCAGGTATTTGGCTTTGTATGTGGATGAAATGACAGGTGCACAGAGTCTGAAACAGCTCCTGACACAAATCAAGTGAGAGGGGAGGATTAAAAGATAATTCTATGAATCACTAAGGAGCCATGATGCAGGAATTATAATTTTTATATCACTTTATGATATATGATATAAATGAAACATGATACATTGAAAGACAGGTATGCAAAGAAAAGAAGACATATTGGAAGGCCAATCTGTACAACTTTTTCCCTAAGACTACTTGTTAGTCAATCTGGGACTCATTATCCTAACTCACCACTGAAGGAAATAGTGAATTACTAATAATCAAATAATACACATTTTTCCCCCCAGCATTCTGGAACAGACCATTTCTAAGGGTGTGTGTGGCTCGACACAAGTTTAGAAAGCCATCAAGATATCCTGTAGTCTAAGTCTTAAATGTATAGGTATATTCAAATACATATGCAGGAAAAAATGGTCTCATCTTCTACTACCATCTTTGTCCAGACACCATTGTCTCTTTCCTGGATTATTATTATTATTTTTAAGATTATTTGTTTATTTATTTATTTGGCAGAGAGAAACACAGCTAGAGAGGTAACATAAGCAGAGGGACTGAGGGAGAGAGAAGCAGGCCTCCCGCTGAGCAGGAAGCCCGATGTGGGGCTTGATCCTGGGTCTCCAGGATCATGACCTGAGCCAAAAGCAGTTGCTTAACCAACTGAGCCACCCAGGTGCCCCATCTTTTCTGGATTATTGCAATAGTCAACAAATCAAAATCTCTGCTTCTGCCTCTCTGCAGTATATTCTCAACAGAGAGGTCAAAGCTCCCTTCACAAAATAGAGATCACATAGCATTACTCCTTTTTTTAAAAACCAAAATCCATATACTGCCATATAGAAACCCTCATTATGGCATATGCATATATATAAATAAGAGCTGAATATGAGGGGCGCCTGGGTGGCTCAGTCGTTAAGCATCTGTCATCAGCTCAGATCATGATCCTGGTGTCCGGGATTGAGCCTCGCATTGGGCTCCCTGCTCATCAGGGTGCCTGCTTCTCCCTCTCTCACTCCCCCTGCTTGTGTTCCCTCTCTAGCTGTGCTTCTCTCTGTCAAATAAACAAATAAAATCTTTAAAAAAAAAAAAAGTTGAATATGAATATATAAACAGGAGCTGCTCTTCTGCCCCGCCCCCTCATTATCTACTCTTTTTCTTTGGCTCACAGGGCTGTAGCCACACTGGCCTCCCTGAAAGTTCTGGAAATTTTCTTGTCTCTATATCCTTGCGATTTCATTCATTCAAGCCCATCTCTCCCTGAATTTAGCTCAAATGTCACCTTCTCACTATGGTCTTCTTGAATATCCTATGAAAATTTGTCTTTTCCCTCCTCCCCTTCACCCTTACATTCACCAGCCTTCTTTCTTGCTTTATTTTACTCTGTGGAACTTATTTCTGTCTGATAGACTACATTTTGGTTAATTGTTATTGTTGTTGTCCATTTACCCCCATTACCATAGAAGCTCCATGAGGCCTAGAGTTTCATGTTTTATTCACTGTTGTATGGCCAAGGTGTAGATCGTAATTTGACACCTAGTAAGCACTTAATATATGTTATTGGATGAATAATGAAACATATTGATAGAGGCAGGAGGATGGGTCTTCGGATGAGCCATCCAAAGTAGGAGGTAGTATACTCCAAAATGGCTAGAGAAAATTAGAAGATGAAAACAAAAAGGAAGATGCTTTTTTTTTTTTTTCCCAGAGAGAAGTATGAACCCAAAGGCAAGTTTTGTAACTGAACTGTACACATGAATCCTTTAACATTGGGCACTTTCCCTTTAGACTATAAAGGTTATATATGACTTGTGAGTTTTATTGTCTTGTTTCATATGATGTAATTCCCTTTAGTCTTACGCAACCACAGTGAAGTCCATAAAACCAAACTCAGTGTGGTAGTTATTTGAGGGAGAACACCCTGCCTACTTCCACAGAGCCCCATGCTGAGGGAGCAGACTTGTGTTGGGGGAGAGGATGTGCTGTCATCTGTGGGTTAGGAATATGGCTAAGGCAACTGTGCCCAGAGCAGAGCATCGGAGTAGTAGTGATCAAGGTTAGAACCTGGGAGCAGACTGGAGACCGTCCTCCCTCAATTCTAAATACGCCAGTTGGAAGTGAACCTTACAGGGAGGGAAAAACTGATACTCAAGATAGATGTGGGTGCAGAAACAAATCCTCAAAAGATAAAATGACTTGTTAAATTTCTTTAATGCTTTTCCTACACTTCCAAGCCACTCTTTGTATTCAGCTCATCTTTAACTCAAACATTTATGGACCCCAATTCCCTAATCTACAATATCGGCACAAAAATTCTTACACTTTAACTTATCTCAATTTATATGTCAATTTATATGTCTTCCAATACTCTTGACTCACTGGATTTTACATGAATCTTGGAGCTTTCTGAATCTAAATTTTAGTAATTGTTAACAGTGGCTCTGCTTTCATCTACATGGAATTTACCAATAATCCTAGTAAAAGACAATTAGGAGAAGAGAAGCTATATAAAACAATTGCTGCAATCCATGAACACTGTTCTTTTTTTTTTATCCACAATTCCACAGCCAACAAGAAAATATGCCCCTAAAGAAAACCAGACTTATATGGGTATTTTTTCCTCCTCCCTAATGTCTATGTTTCCTAAACCCATTTCATGCTTTAAGAAATGAGAAAAGGAAAAAAAAAAAAGTTTATATTGGTTTGAAGTCATGTGTGCGACTCTGCCATTTAGAAGTGAAAACAATCCTGGTTCTTCCAAAGACTCTTCACCCAAGCCTTTTTTCAGTCCCAACTAGCAGAGCCCAAAGGCTGGACATTGCAGCTCTGGAAATATTGTTTGGCTGGATGAAGTCACACGATATTGCAAATGTTCCATTGGCGTGTTGTTTCTTTCCTCTACAATAATTGCCTTTCTTTTAGATTTCAGTGTTTCCCTTTTGTGTTTACGATAACAGAGGGATGCTTTATTGCATTTCACCAGGCCGGTTGCCATGGTGATCAGCGGTTGCTGTATGCTGTAAAAATAACCCTCCTTCCTTGATAGATTTCACTTGAGTGAAAATAACCCTTAAAAATAGGTTGAAATTTACATACTAACTCTTCCAGCAGGTTCAAGGGGGGAAAAAGAATGAATTTTACATTGTGATTTGACAAGCTATTAGGCTAGCGGCTACTGGATGAGATTTGAGCAGAGAAGTCTGCTACAGGCCAGTTTAAGGCCCACCAAATTTCAGTACAAAACTATCAAATTTTACTGTGTCTTTCTTCATTATTGTTCCATGATCGCTACAAAGGTATATAAGGGAAAATTAAAATTTCTGTACACGTTAAGGATTATAAGAGCTGGTGGTTCATGAATGATGTTACAGTTTGGTCTAGACTAGGTCATTTCTCAAACTGTGTTTCAAAGGACACTATTCTGGAAAATAAATAGGATTCGATACCAGAAGATGTTAATAAAGTGCTCTGTCATCAAACATATTTGAGAAATATAATACCTTAATAACACATATTATCATGCTGATGTACTTGAGACATTCTAAAGCAAAACCTTACTTATTTCTATTTAATAGACACTCCACCCCTATTTAAGCATGAACAAATTATAATTAAAAGAATCCCATTTGGGAAAACTTTCCAGATTTTTCTAAATCTTTTTTTTTTGGTATGTGTATGGTTCTTAATGATTTTATAAAGATGGCTTAACAGACTGGAGGATCTCCTACTAACTTTCTTCGCCATGTTTTTGCCCAATAAAATGAAGGAAAAAAAAACAGGGCATGTAGTAGTGGTAAATTTGGTACAGATAAAATGGGTAATGATTGAAATGTAAGGAAAATATATATCATGGCATAGTCTCACAGAAATTAATGGATTGTGTAGAACAAAATCAGATTGTCTTACACACCTACCTTAGTAGACTGAGGTGAATTAAGATACCAAATGTTAACAAAATATGCCCATAATTAATTCTTTTTTAAACTTTTAGAAAAAGATTTATTTATTTATTTGATCATAGAGAGAGCGAGAGAGCGAGAAAGAGCATCAACAGGTGGAGAGGCAGGCAGAGGGAGAAGCAGGCTGCCCACTGAGCAGAGAGCCTGATGTGGGGCTCCATCCCAGGACCCTGAGATCATGACCTCAGCCAAAGGCAGAAGCTTAATTGACTGAGCCACCCAGGCAATCCAACCCATAATTAATTCTTGATGGTAAAGCAGTCTTTCTAGAGGGCTCTTAAGTGTAATGCATACCTCATAACTGTACCTCTTTCCAAGATATTGAACCCACCACTAATACCTTGTTGTTTCCCCTGCTTACTTATTTCCACATCTGGAATCACTTCCTGGTGCAGGTGTTACATAATTATTAGATATGTTTCTATAACTATAAATCAAAATCTAATGATTTTTTTCCTATCTATTTCCCAAGGACTTCCAGAGACTAAACAGTCACTTCTTGAAATGTTAGTCAAACCTCTAACTTTAGGGAGGTTGAAATTTTATATGGCCAGCCTATTCCTCTTACTTTTCAGTTTATTGTTCTGAAAATACCAGTTTTAACCAATGTGCTGAAAAATTTCCATATCACCTGTTAGCTCTGACTTCCTGTAATCACTCTTTTAAAAGAAGGAGCCATGGCCTTAACCTACCTATACCCTTGAAAATTTATCAGTCATGTTGAATTAAGTGTGCTTATTCTCCATATACCTAAAGATAACAGTAGATCATGATGTTTTACCTATATGCACATTTACAAATGTATGTGGGATCACACACAAAATGTATATTGAATTCAGTGCTAGGGATGGAAAGGAAAATTTTTTTTCTTTTTAACATCAATTTCTACCTTACACCACATACAAAAATTAATTTTCTTAAAGAAGAAAACATAAATGAATTTCTTTGCAATCCTGAACTAAGCAAAGATTTCTTAGGCACAAAAAGATATAGCCTGAAAAGAAAAAAATAACCATGTATTGGACTTCATCAAAATTTAAAAATTTTATCCATAAAAAGACAAAATCAAAAAATGAATAATTTATCCACAGACTGGAAAAAATATTTGCAAAACATATATATGACAATGGACACATGTCTAGAGTAAAAGGCACCTATAAATCAACAATGAAAAGAAACCCAAGACAAACAATCTATTAAAAATATATACTTCATGATAGGTGATAGAAATATAGATAATAAGCATGGGGAATGACCCTCAACATTGTTATTAATCAAGACAATGCAAGTTAAAGCCTTAATGAGATACCATTTCACATTCATTAAAAAGACTAAAATTTAAAAGACTAGCAAACCCAACTGTTGGCAAGGATATAGAACCCATATGTTGTCAAAGGGGTAATCAAATAACTTCCCATTTGGAGAACGGTGTGGCAGTGTCTTGTACCATTGACCATATACTTAGCCTATGGTTGAGCAACTGGACTTCCAAGAGGATTAATAATAAATGTATACAAAAAGGCTTGAGCAAGAATTTTCATGTCGGATTTGAAAATTTCAATAGGCCATGTTGAGTGAATGAAGATGGGCACAAGAGTATACTGCATGATTTCATTTAATTTGGGCTGGGTGGGGGGAGAGAAATCAGAATAATGATTACTAGAGATAATGCATTGTCAGGAAAGAAAACTTTCTGGGGTAATAAAAAAGTTCTGTTTTTATTGGGGTGGTGATTATATGAGCATACGTTTTTTGAAACTCATCTAACTTTACAGTGAAAATCTGTGCCTCTCACTCTATATAAATTGCATCTTTATTTTAAAATACTGGAATAAAAAAATAAAAAATAACAGCTTTCTAAATTTTATATTTCTTTACAAATATCTAGTCAATGGTCTGGATTCCTTTCTCAGTGCTGCTCTCAGTCAGACTCATGAACTACAGAAAATAGAATAATAAATGACCCTGTAATAGGCAGTGTACATATTCATTGTTGTGTCCTCTGTCCAGTTAATAGAAGTAGAAAGCCAATAGTTTGAGTCTTATAGGTAACCATCATTTTGGAAATCTGATGTTCACTTTTTGAAAGTTTGCCTTAGGACCCCCAGGAGAGTGGAACAGATAAAGCAGGAGGGGATCCGTTTGTTTTGTTTTGTTTTAAGTAGACTCCATGCAGAACTTGAACTTACATCCCTGACATCAAGAATTGAGCAGAGATCGAGTCAATGGCTTAATCAACTGAGCCACCCCGTGCCCCAGCCCCCAAAGCAGGAGGGTTTTTAAATTCCCACTTCAGACTTGCTTCATCTGGGTTGTTGTTGTTCATAACGTACTGAAGCACTATGTGTCTTTTCTCCGTGATGTCCTTCCTGCTTGAGGTTAGTGAGAGAGAGGATGCAGGAAAAGAAATAGGAAGACCTAAAGTTCTTTGTCAGATTTAGAAGGAATATTCCTGTTTTCAAACTATGAATAGAGAGAACCCTCACTTTACTTGTTGTGCTCTAATCTTCATGTAGAAAAGCAGAAAACAACAGAAAAGTTGGAAATTTTTTTTTAAGATTTTATTTATTTATTTGACAGGGAGATAGATCACAGGTAGGCTGAGAGGCAGGCAGAGAGAGAGAGAGGAAGAAGGCTCTCTGCTCAGCAGAGAGCCTGCCTTGGGCCTCAATCCTATGACCCTGAGGTCATGACCAGAGCCAAAGGCAGAGGCCTTAACCCACTGAGCCACCTAGGTGCCCAAAAGTTGGAAAGTTTTGCTGACAAACATACTGCTATTCTCTATGCTGAAAAATACAGAGCAATTTTCTATATAATCCTTATCTTTGGTTTCCTCCTTTTTTTTTAATTAGAAATGTATTTCTGGAAGAGAATAAAAGAATTCTATTTAACCCTCTCAATGGCAGGAACTGTTTCATAGTCATCTCTATGATGAGCTTATATAAGGAACAGTGACTAGTTCAGAGAAGCCTTTTTATTTTAACATTATGTTGGTCATCATACAGTACATCCTTAGTTTTTGATGTCGTGTTCCAGGATTCATTGCTTGCGTATAACACCCAGTGCTTTTGGCACACATTGAATGAATGAACACATATATGGATGAAAAGCACGTTTTAAAGATTTGTCCTTTGTATCATTAAAAAATAATATTATCATAGTTCTAATATCCTCAGGATTAGGGTTTTAGTATCTCTAATTCTACATGGAGAGTTTCTCTTGCTTCTTCCCGGAGAATTACCACCAGATTTGTTCTTACCATAGTATGAGGTGTGTTGCCACTAAAAATAACACAGGGCCTTTGCTTTGTGCAAGTAAAATGTATTTACATTCGTATCTGGATTATAATGAAGTTTAATAAATAAACGTTGACAAAGAATTGAAACATGCAAAAGAACTGGTCATCACTGCTGTTGAATTTGGTGTGGGGGGAGGGTCATGTAAAAAGCAGTATTTTTAACTGAATGGCTGTTACAGAAAAGCTCTTTCAATGTGTATTTCAATTCATGTTTGAGGCTCTCTTTTGCCTCCATCCCTTAACTATTTCTGTGTCCTTGTTTTTTATTTTCCCTCCAGAAAGAAAGAGAAAATGAACTGAGACACCATGACTTGTATTTCTGTAAAGTGAGTACTTTGTTTTCTTTTGAGTGAGGATTCCATGGTGTACTTTGAGGTTGTGCTTGGAGAGAAACAAAGCCTTTGTAATCAGAGGCAAAGACAGCACATTTAAACATTTAATGCTTGCATCTTGATGATTTCATTATTGACTTCTATTAAGCTCTCTCTGGGCTAAGAACCAAACTCCCCCACAGCTCTACAAATCTGCATTGCTGGATCTATTTGCTATTAAGTTTAAATCCTCATTTCTCCCCATGACATGCTTATTGGCTTGGGATGACTTCCTGGTCCTACAGAGACATCTGCAGACGCTGCATTCAGATGGAGCCCTCCATCCTCTCTACTGCTCCAAGCGTAGAGTTTCTCCACTCGCTTATTCTTGTGGGTATCTCTCCACTCTGTCTTTCTTCCTTGTTCTCTCCACCCTTCTGTCTGTTACTTCAGTCACTTCCCCCCTGGCCTTGAAGGCCATTCTTAGTTTGGAAACAGAACCAAATTCCTCTTGCAAGGTGAGTCCAACCATCAGAAGTAAAGTAATGAGATTATGATTAAAAGTACACCTTGATAGTGGAGTATCCATCAACCTGTCATAGAAATCTTATCTCTGGAGCCAGTCTCATCAATCTGACCTTTCAATTACTATCCCCAGTTCATGACTCTAAGTGTATATATCGCAGCGATGGAGTATGTGATACACAACTCTTTGTTTGGTACCAACAACACTTGGTACAGTTGGATGTCTTCTTTGTAGAATTGTGGTTTCCTTTTAAAGTAAATTTTGTGAGGATCCAACCTGGTCATTTTTTCCTTGGACCTGTGGATTAAAGCTGACCCTGGTTATTGTAATGTAGTGTTTTCAATATTAGGGGTTAACACAATAGAAGTTAGTTTTCACTCAGGTAATAAAGGGCGTAGCCCTGTTGGCCAGTGGCTTTCTTCCACATGGAGATTCAAGAACTCAGAGACCTCCATCTCACAAATCTGCTACCTCTCCCCCAGGGCTTGGGAGTGCTCTGAATTCAGCTAGTAGACAAAGAAAGAAAATGCACGACAACTAAGCTGCTTCTCAGAAGTCCTCACCTTGATGTAACACACACCATCACTTCCCCTCACATTCATGAGAACTAGTCATGTGACCTCAACTGGATGTAAAGGGCACTGAGGGCATCTCATCTCAGTGGGCAGTTGTAGCCACTCATGCTTCATTACTATATAATGAAGAGCAAGAATTTTTGGTGGCCTGGTGCCCACAACCCTTTTCTGTAGTTCAAATAAATTTTTAAAATATTTAATGTCTGTTTTAATACCATAGTTCTATATTTTTTAATTAAAATTTCAATTTATACTTGTCTTATTTCCTTAGAAATAATTTTCAGAAGAAAATCCTTTGTGAATTTGTGGTGATGATACCATATAAAATTAGGGCATTCTATAACATGTTAATATGGAACGTGATTATGTGTTATAGCTATTCTAGTTTATAAGATGTTGGCTCAATGGGATTGTTAAGAAGCACCCTGACTTAAATTCAATCTAATAGCATTTATTAAGTGCTTTTCTGTGCATAAATAAGGCAGAGTCAGCCATAGTGCAGAAGATCCATTAATGATCTTTCAAAAGGATCCGAATCTCCCTCTATGCAGAGTAGACTATGTCACTCACGCATCTCAGTGACCTTCTTCCTTAGCCTTGGTAAACATCTGCAGAGGCAACAAAGAACCTTTGGAAGTACTGGCTGGACATCGGCACCCCAGTCCTGGCCTCCCACACGCACACTCACTCACTGGCCAGGATGTTTCTGGGCTCAGTCACCTTCTCACTCAAAGTTGAACCAGATAAGATCTCAGCTTTCTCCCACTGATAATCTCCACTGCTTCCTTATCCCTCTGATGTCCAAAATCATTCTTCCAAAATCAGGGAAAGAGGAAGTAAAAGAACACTGTTATAGCTAATGGATCATCCGTCTAGCTCCATGATCTTCAGGAGAAGCAGACCAGACCCCGTTCCCTCAGAGACGGATAATACAACTCTCACATATAGTAAATTGAGAGATGTACTCTTTCAAAAGTTTGAGCAAGAATATTTACAAAAACAATCTATCACTTCACAAACCATCCCATACTTCATATTCTGAATTCAGTGCCAACAGGATGGACTGATACAACTGCAAAGAGACTCAGCCTATTTGTTATCTTAGGCTCAGTCTTCAGGCTCACCTGGGTAGAGCAACAGTTGACAACCACTGCCTTCAGACTTCACTGTGCAAACACACACACACACACACACACACACACACACACACACACACGTTTTGCTTCTGGGTGGGGTGTGCCACTAGTGGATCAATTCTGCTGCATCTGACCACCAGCTGCCTGACACAGCAATTACTCCTAAAAAATGTCGAATTTGTCATAGGGCATTAAACATGGTAACAGATCTTGGCCAGATGTATAGCTGTCTTAAAGCAATAGTTGCTCAAGTGAAGAGAAGAGGCCAAACATTACCATCGGAAAAAGTGTAAGAGTTTCAAGGAGGGCATCATTGTTGCATTAGATGACGGGAAGCAAGGCTCAGGGGACTTGGAAATAAGAGTTCTAGAAATGGAGAGGACCTCTGTTTTGACAAAAAGATAGGAGATTGCCCGTCCAAAAGCCAGCCAATCTGACTGGTTCCATTGTTCTTACAGGATTTATCTTATCTTTTGAACAGTACATATTTGGAGGGTCCTTAGGAGGATTGCAGATGAATTACTTCTTCTACATTGATTGCTGCTTATTGGGATATTCTGAGAAAAGGGAGGAGGCACATAAGACATCCATCAATTTAGGTTTGAAATATAAAGACCTGTTTATAATTTTAAAGCCGTTTTAATAGTAACAATAACCATCATTAAAGAGGTTCCCGTTATGTGCAAATTCTCTAATGGTTCTTGATACTTACCCATTGAGTTCTTGCACTATCCCTAGGGCAGGTATTTTACATAGAAATTGAGGCTCACAACACTGAAATTTCACAAGGTCAATAATTTGAACCCATGTTTAAAGCCCATGCTTAAACACCTGATGCTTTCCTAAGCATCCATTTCCTCTTTGTGGTTCATTCAGAAAACTGTTTTGTCTTTGTGTAAGGAAGGATCAAAGGAGAAAATATATAAGGAATACCTAGAAAGCTAATTCAGAATTGGAAGGATGCAAAATTAGTATCTGCCAGCTAATATGCCCATCAACTGGCAGGTAAGATCTCTTGACCCTTAACAGATTGATGCACCTCAGTAAGATTTAAACATCCGAGAGTTAAATCAAAACAGAAAAGCTCTGGTTTTTGTAAACAAACACTGAGTGAGTAAAATAGTTGACCATGTTTTTGAAAAAAAATTGGAACAAAGATTAAATGGAGATGTGCTTGCTAATAGTTGGAAATTTACAGTAAATACCGAACTCTAGAAAATAGTTATTTCCTTGTATCTTGCTGTGAATTGCATATGTCTTTCTAGTAATGATAGGTAAATACTTTCGCTGTTTCAAAATGATTGTTATAGACAAATAGTTTTTCAGAAAGTTCTATTTTTCTTAGTGAATTTACGTCTGAAAACAATGTGACATAGGTATAATTAGATACCACCATTTATCTTGTAATAGTTTATAAAGAAATAAACTCTACTTTTAATTTTACAAATCTAAACTCACAAGTACAGAGAAGCACACTATTGAGGTCATTTTCTATGTCCCATCATCTTATGGGGATCTCTCTATTTCATCGAATCGATAATTTTAGAATTTTAAAGACACTAAAAACCCATTTAGCAGTTGTTTCTCTGACTTTTGATCACACCCCTGTGGATAAAAACTAAATTATACTTAAATTTCAGAGAAGTTATTGGGTTGGGTTGAACTTCAAACGGTCACAAACCAGTGTCATAGTCAAGGATTTTTTAATCCTTCAAGAACCAATTTTTGTCTCCCTGGGGGTGACAGGATTCCCACTGAGAATGTATGTTTCAGCCCAATACTCTTATCTTACGAATGGAGAAATGGGGCTTTAGAAGGAGAGCAGGAGGAAAGCACAGTGTGGTTTAATGGCAGGATGAGAACAGGTTCTGACTTTTTTGGGTTCTCACAGCACTGTTTTCCCCGTCTTTATTCTGTTCCCCTATCCCAAGACTGACAGGACAAGTCTGAATGGGCAGAATGTAATATGCTGGGCCCTGAACCCCTCCTCTGGCACAGAGCACACACGTTGAACATGGCGGGGAAGGGCACATAGGCCCAGTGGCACCTTCTTTTTCAATGTGATTTTCACCTGCAGACCTGCCAAACCAGAAGACGTCATAAGCAGCAGGGCCTGGATGGACATTTGTGGGCGCCCACACCGCCACTCACCTTGAGATTCAGACCCAGTGACCATTTTACTTTGGATTTCTTAGACAAAGAACCTAAGAAATCAATATCTACCGTTGACAGCAAGAGTAGTCCTTAAAACCAATTGCCTGTCTCTGGATAAGCACTCAGAGGAGTCAAGCTGTAATAGAAGAAAAAAAATGAAATGAGTTTTCTTTGCTAGAGGATTGACCACAGAAAACATCTCCACCTTCAGAGACCTTGACTCTGACTGGATCACACTTCCAGCGGCATCCCTCTGCAGAAGAGCTGCTGAGAAGCAAACTGGGAGAGGAACATTTCCTGCTCCTCTATTTATGTGTGCAAGCAGTCCAGCACGTTCTTAAGATAAAGCACTTAGAATCGGATTAAAGGCAAAGCAGGTAGCATTCCCGGGGTGTGATAAACAAGGCTGGTACCGAAAGCATTATGGTTATAGCTGGGAATTATCATGAGGAGTGGTGGGGTATTGAAAAATAAACTATTTGGATGTCAGGCTTAGTAATTTATTTAAATGTTATTGCTGCTCTGTGACTCCCAGTGGAGTTTCCCTCTCACATTTTTAATATCAAATAACTTTGAACGGCCCATATACAAATTTCATAAAAATAAAATAACTCATTTTTGCAAAGCAATCTCAGGATTTCATTTGCTAACTGATAGCAGTAACTCCGGGTTAATGAAGCATTGGTGGGAACCTCCATCCTTGCCTAGCAGATTGTTCGCTTGATGTCGGTGGGATGGAGGAGGTCTTGGCACCATGCCCAAATGTGAAATATTCAGGTCTTTTCATCAATACAAAGCACAGGAAAGAGGGGAGAGGAGTCATCCTTGGATTTTTGATGCTGTTTGTGACGTCATCTGTGTCCAAGAGGATTTGGAAATGCAGGTGTGCGAGAGTCAGCTGCAACTCTCTAAACAAGATGGGAACTTAATTTTACTTATGCACCAATCAAAAGAGGGTGGCTGAATAGTGCCTCCGATTAAAATATCAGTTACTACCTTTTTTAGAGGGCTTTGTCCTACAGTACCCGGGAACTCTATCCTGTGATATTAGATATAGAAGCCTCTTTACTGATAAATGTACATTCAACATTTTAGGCAATTTTTAAAAACTACTGACATATATATGGTTATATGCATTTTTACATGGAAAATAGAGGTTCTAGAAGATTAAGTTCCTTGTTTCTCAAATTCACTCAATTAGCAGAAGAAAGAGATTTTATTCAAACTCAATTCCATCAGAATAGCCTTTCTCAAATCATAGACCAGCAGTGTCAGAATAGAAGTATCTTGCAAGGCCCTTCAGATACTTCTCCATCGAATTTCACATTTTCTGAGGGTGGGGCTAGGTTTCAGTTTTCTTCGAATCCCCCCTAACACCAAAGTCATCTGGGAAAATTGAAAAGAGAACCTTGGGTGCCCAGGTGGCTCAGCTGGTTAAGCCTCTGCCTTCGGCTCAGTTCATGATCCCAGGGTCCTGGGATTGAGTCCTGCATCAGGCTCTCTGCTCAGCAAGGAGTCTGCTTCTCCCTCTCCCGCTGCCTCTGCCTGCTGCTCTGCCTATTTGTGCATTCTCTGGTTCCTTCTGTCAAGTACATAAATAAAATATTTTTTGAGCATCTTTTCTTACATTTATTTCCACTTATAAGTATTCATTTGTAGAGTTCTTGTTCACAATTTTGCCCTTCATTTTTATTTTTATTGTTTCGTCTTCTATATTATTTTATTTTTTCAGTGTTCCAAGATTTATTGTTTATGCCCCACACCCAGTGCTCCATGCAATAGGTGCCCTCAGTACCCACCACCAGGCTCTCCCATCCCCCCACCCTCTCCCCTCCAAGACCCTCAGTTTGTTTCTGGGTCCAAAGTCTCTCATGTTTCGTTTCCCTCCCCGAATTACCCTACTTCCCATTTCCTTTCCTTCTCCTACTGTCCTCTATATTACCCCTTATGCACCGCAAGTAAGTGAAACCATGTGATACTTGACTATCTCTACTTGGCTTTAAATAAAATATTTTTAAAAATTTAAAAGAGAATTTAGACTTCAATATTTCATTCTTTATAAAAAGCAAAACCAATGATTATACTGGAATTGATACACTAGAAAAAAGCAGAGATGACTTTTAGTACCATAAAATATTCGAAGATGGGTTAAATATGAGTGATTTTAAAGTATGTCTGATTTGCAAATCCAGGAATATAAAAATAAGGTACATGCATGTGGCTACCTGTCTTTGGGGGAATATGTGATTTCTGGTTCTGTGTTCCATATACAAAATACAAATAAAAACACTAAGGATATAGCTGATAAAACACATTAAAAAGGCCTATGTAGCAGAAGCGATGAGCTCTGTTCTATTTGAAAATCTACACACTGCCTTTAGCTGAGAAATTGAAACTCAGTAGTAAATAGAACTGAAATCTAAAACAACGAAGAGGACACACGATAGAAAATATAGGCGTGTTCAACAAAACCGGAAAACTGAACACTATTCAATCTCCAGATGAGCTAATTTTAGAACCAATCGAGAAGCAGAATTTTGACGAGTATATGTCAAATGTATAAATCTCTGTTTTTCTTGAGAGAAACCAAAGGCTAAATTGTGTTGATGATTCCAGTGCTGGAATTCATAGCTTGAGTCATAGAAGAGAGAAAAGTAAAGTTAGAGACGTCTTTGCTCGGTTCTAACCTTTGGAAGTGATATCTCAGGGGAAATATTCTGTTCCTCTTTGTTCGGCTGCCAGAGTAGATAAATAATGTTGGATGGACCACTAATGACCTGGAGGTCTTTTCTGAGGTTCAAAGCCACCTTGATTTTTTTTTTTTCCCATATGCCAGCATGTACAAACACCGCGCGCGCGCGCGCACACACACACACACACACACACACACGCACACACACACACACACTGACATATTTACAAAGAGCAGTAACTTCTCACACTACCTGATTATTTTAGTACAGCTACTTGGGAAACTCCAATTTAATAGAAAATCTGGCCTGAGTCAATATAATCACTGAATATTTTCTTGAAGGCCAGAGCGGCAGCAGTGTGGGATTTTATGCTAATAACACCCATAATCCCATGCTAATTTATTTTATCAAATTAAAGCAAATGCTGCTCTTTGACCCCAGGGACCTTCCATTCTTTCTCTGGGTCCCCACAGTAAGCTTGAATCCATTTAGTAGAGGAGTTTGCCAAGAATATAAATTAATAAAACAGGATTAAAAGGAGACACGGTTATAACCGATTTTTTAATCCCAGTGAATAATTAATGATAGTGATTCATGATTTTGCTGAATTCTTCTTATATTTGAATAATAAGCAGCTTCAAAATAAACTTCTAATAAGCACCAACTGAGGCAAATTTCTGGTTAGTAAAAATTTCCTTGTAGGAATCCATGACCTTGAGGCAGATTCTGAAGAGAATTCTTTGTTCTACATGCTTTTCAATTCACATTTCAGGCTGGCAGATTAATTCCACTACCCGGGAAAACCTTCCATATTTAATTATCAAAAATATATTTTAGTTTTTTTTGTTTTCTTTCATTTTTTATATCCTACATATGAGTGAAATCATATGCATTTATCATTCTCTGTCTGACCTACTGCACTAAGCATAATACTCTCTAGGTTCATCCATGTTGTTGCAAATGGCAAGATTTCATTTTTCATGGCTGAATAATATTCCATTATATATATACACATACATATATATCACATCTTCCTTATCCATTTGTCTATCAAGGGACCCTTAAGTTGATTCCATATCTTGGCTATTGTAAACAATGTTGCAGAGACTATAAGGTTACATATATCTTTTCAAATTAGTGTTATTGTTTCCTTTGGACTAATAGCCAGGAATGGGATTGAGGGTGTTAGAGTCCGATGTTGACTGCCTCCTCAAAGAGAAACTGAGGACGCTCAGGATAATGCAAATCACACAGCGAGGTTTATTTCTAGCTAGCTAGGGTCCAAGCATCTGCCCGGTACAGGGGGTTTCAGCAAGGACCCCGAATGCAAGGGTCTAGGGGTTTATATACGTTTCAAACAGCAAGCATGAGTTACACAGTGATTTTCCTGGTTGGGTGAGATAAAATTTTAGCCCCCTCCCCAGTTCCTGGAATGCCCCCACAATTCAGGAACTGGGGCAAGGAAGCAAGATGCACAGATGGTTCCTTGACTTATCTGCCCTCATTTGATAAACACAGACCCTGTAAAGGCATAAGTCACCAGGGAGTTTCAGAGCCTGTTCTGCCGGCCTTGCGGCTAAGCAGGCCCTAACAAGGGATTGTTTGGTAGTACCACTTTTAATTTTTTGAGGAGACTCTATGCTGTTTTCCACAGTGGCTGCACCAATTTACATCTTACTAATACTACACGAGAATTCCCTATTCTCCCTATTGTCGCCCACACTTACTATTTCTTGTCTTTTTAATAATAGCTATTCTGACAGGTGTAAGCTAATGTCTCATTGTGATTATGATTTTGATTTACATTTTGGTGATGATTAGTGATGTTGAGCATCTTTTCATGTTTCTGTTAGTTGGCTATGGAGAAATGTCTTTTCAGCTTATTGGTTCATTTTTTCATTGAATTTTTTCTTTCGTATTCTGTTGTGTGAATTCTTTATATATTTTGGATAGTAACTCCTTGCTGGTTATATCATTTGCAAATATCTTCTCCCATTTAATAGTTGTCTTTTCATTTTGTGGATGGTTTCTTTCACTGTGGCATCGTCATAAGGTACTCTTCCCAATATTGGATTTAGATTCTAGTCTTACAAAAATAATTAGTAATATTAGCGTAACAGTGTCCAGAAAGCTAAGGTACCAAGGCTGGTGCTCCTTCACACATCCATTGAACACAGAAAAATGTATGTAATGCCTACTTTGTTCAAGCACTGTTCTAGGAGCTAGGGAAGCAATATGCACAAGAAATAAAAAAATGATCTTTTCATGGAGTTTATGTTCCAGTCTTGATAAAATGCATTTGTTTGTTTGTCCTGAGATTTTTTTCTTTAAGAAAATAAAACATTTGACTTGTGCTCAAAATGGTTCAAATAAACTCAGGTAAGGTAGAATTCTTCCATAGCAACTGTACCATTTCTGTCTATTGTTGACTAAACTTGTTTGTATAGAGCAGTTAATTGAGTTTGGCTTACTGAGTAGAGTATAATCATCACTACTTCCATTGGTTCCCCCATGGCTCTCAGAATACTGTGTTTCTTCATGGTCTATTTTTGCTTTGCTCTTCTCCTTGCATATCTATTAGCTGAAAATAACATCAGAGGGACAGAAAGAACTTCAACTGAGACTGAGTAGTTGAACATGAGCACCCCTTCATTCTTCCAATGTATATCAAACTATACCCGGTGCCCTCAACCTTTCTCAACTACACTCTAGTTCTGCAAAGAGAGGGTTGCATTGAAATGCTCTGTACTACTGGTTCTCAGAAATCACTTGTAATGTCTTGTTTGTGTCTTAAAATGAAGTTCATTTGTAACATAACCTACCCACAGACATGATTCTTAAAAATCAATATTATTCCCTAATTTCAATATAAATGAGAAATCAAAGGAAATCAATTGATTATAAGACATATCATTTCAATGTAAAGATGCTTGGGAATGCTGTAGTAAAAGTCATAAATAAGTTGTTAGATGCTTGCTTCCATATGTAGATTTACTGGGAATGTGACAGCTACTGATGCAAACTGTAACATATGTGTTGTGTTGGGTAACTAATACCACAAGTAGTTCTTCCTGTAATTATGTGATTTTCCAAAATTATTACCAGATTATGTAAAATTTTCAACAAAATGAAACCGACTTTTTCTTTAATTGGCATGAAAGTTACAATCTTGGAAAACTTACTGCATACTGAAAGCATATAAAAACGTTTAATACTGAGGCACCTGGATAGTTTACTTGGTTAAGTGTTCCATTCTTGATTTCAACTCAAGTCATGACATTGGGCTCCTAGGATTGAGCCCCATGTTAGGCTCCACGCTTGGCAGGGTGTCTCCTTATCTCCTCCTCCCGCTGCCCCTCCCTACTGCTCTCTCCCTCTCTCACAAGTAAATAAATAAATCTTTTAAAATACACAAGATACTTTACATGAAATATGGATTTAGGTTTAAAATTCAGATCATTTAAAGTATATTTTTGAGTCACAAGATCATCCTTCTTTGTTATTGTACTGGACGGGACCACACATTGCCAGATCTTGTCTACTAAACAACCCTCATTCTCTACAGTCATTTTGGCAACCAAGAAAACTACTGCACATTTCTAAAGTAAGTTCTAGGAAGCAATATCACCCCTTGTTAATGGCCACTGTTAAGGTTGTTTGCAACTAATTTATCTGGAATTTGTGAAAAAAGAAATTTTTCTTTGAAAAAAAATTGATCAAAGACTTGATGTTTGCAATGGGAAAATCAAATCTACTATTTAATATCAATTATGATGTTATTTCTAGGTTCTCGCCAAACATTATGGCCAGAGAGGGAATGGGATAAGCAGGGAAACTGGGTTTTGGAGCAGCTTGGTTTAGTTGCCATTTTATTCTATTTTCTCAATATAATGTTTCTGAATTCCACATTGGGAATGTTGCTCTCTTGGAAACTTTCAGGGATGGAGCTATTCATTTATTCGTTTCCCAAATATTTGATTCCTTGCTATGTGTTCAATGCTGTAGAAGACTAAAGAATTAAAACAGTCACTTCTTGGTCTCATGGAGCTTCCTACTCAGTTGGGGAGATAAAGCATACAAAAAAATGTGAAAAACTCTTGTCCTTACAAAAATTTCATAAATTTCAGTATGAATCCAAATCTAACAGCAGTTGCTCATACGATCTGCCACATAACCAGGTAGGTGAACAAGGATATTGTATCTAAATTTCTACATTAGTCAGGTTTCCCCTTCTCTGGAAACAATATATATAGAAGAGTTCAGAGCTGTGTCTGGGGCTTGTCAAACAAATTTTGTGAGGCTCCCATCCATGTAAATAATTTGATTTAAAAATGTATCACACAATTTGTGCACCTGTGTGAGATATAGTGACTTACTAATATAATTTTAGGGCAATGAATAGAAGAGGTATTTAAATATTTGTTTATTGTTCAATCAGGACACGAGGAGATTATTTGCATCATCTAAGTACATAGTTTCCTGTTCATGTCTAAGAATCATTTCTTTGTGTTCTTTATTGTCAATTATGCCATTCCTGACTACTTTCTTATCTCCCACCATGAGGAAAAGGTGAAAGAAGTGAGTCTTTGAGACATGTTTTTATTGAAACAATATAGGTCTTTTTGCCTGTGCATTTTCCCCAATACCATTTGTTTAATACTAGTTACTTCATTAGAAATGCCATTGCATCATTCATCATGCCACCTGTGAATAGTGTCTTTCATTGATAACCACAAATGCAAATCTTATTTAGGATATGAAGGGAAATGTATACAATAATTTTTTAATTCACCTCTTGGAATTTTATAGTATAAATAACAGATCTTACAACCATGTCTTCTCTTGAACTCTTAGACAGGCATAACTGTATTTAAGAATGCAAGAGAGGAGATTTCTTGCAATGTTGGTTGCAGCTCTGCTTTCCATACCTCACCACCACTGGGGAGGATAAGTAAAGGGGACAAAAAAAGTGGCATATTTTCTCATGGAATTTCCATCCTTTGTCCAGTGTTGTGGGCTGAATAATGGTCCATAAATAGATCAAGATCCTAATTTTTAAGTCTTGTGAATGTGAAGTTTGCCTCATATTCAAGAGAAATTTTGCATATGGCATTAAATTATAGAACTTGAGAATGTTATCCTATATTGGCCAGATTGGCCCAGAATGCAATCACCTGTGGTTTTATAATAGAGAGGCAGAGGGAGATTTGACTCAGAAGAGGAAAAGGTGATTGAGCATGGAGGTAGAGATTGGGTGATGCAGCTCTAAGCCAAGGAAGGATGGCAGCCACAATAGTCGGAAAAACCAAGGGATAGATTTTCTGCTAGAATTTCTGTAATTAGCATGGCCCTCCTGACACCTTGATTTCAGACCAGGGAAGCTTATTTTGGAATTCTGGTACCCAAACCATGAGAGAATAATGTTATTGTATACCATCAAGTTTGTGATATTGTTACTACAGCCTTAGCCAATACATCTAGCATAGCTTAAGACTGACCCAGGAAAGCAGGATGTTGCCACATTGGTTTGAGTTTAAGATAAGTTCTTGACTGAAGGAAACATCTGGCATTATGGAGCAACTGTCTTGAAATCCTTCAGAGAATACAAGCTCAGCCACCTACATAGTATTGTCCAACACAAAATCAAGATACTGCAGGGTTAATATCAGTGGGAGAAGGTGCAGAGGGTAAAAATTTCTGCCATCCTTCTTAGCTCCCTCTGGTTCTGGAGACCAGAAACATCACTACTGCAAGAATACAAAGTGACCAGAACTGATGCAAAGGTCTCCATATGCAGGTAAAGCCCAATGGTCAAAGATGAACAACTAGTACCTCAAATCCCTGAACTCATGTTCCCATGTGAGCGAATGCAACTCCAAATTGGTGTGTTAATACCACCACTTGAAGCCAGAACTTGCACAGTACTGTGAAAGAAGTGCCTCATCTGCCAGAAGGTGAAACCTACTTGGTATACTATCCTCCTAGAATCAGCTACTAATCATGGCACCCAAATACAACCCATGGATATGAATCCTAGAGTTCCTTGAGACACCTGGCCAATTCCGTATGTCAGATACAAGCTCAGAGGGTGCCCCAAGTGGGACAAGATGAGACCAGGGCTACGTTGGGTTCATCTGGTTTTAATCTTAAAATCTAACCTTGTGAGGATGGCGGTTATATCTCTAGCTTGTCCCACACACTGAAAGAGGACTTAGAAATTTTCAAGGAATATACTCCGAAACTTCAGAGGTTAGGCCCCTGAGGCACAGGACTTGAGTCAAAGGAGTACTTGTCTGGATCTAAGTGGAGTACTGGGAAAATTCACTAACATACTAAAGTAATAAGGTATATTGCAATGGATGTATTTTAAATTTCTGATGAAATTTTCAGTGTCTGGTTGAAAGTTGACAACGAATGTGACTACAGCGTGATTCCTCCAAAGCAGCCTAATTCAATGTGGATCTTCAATGTATGGATCAGTGTTAATTACTTAGGGTTTCCTAACTTCTAAATAGACAAAATTTAGAGCTACTTTAAGGTTTTTATATATTGCAACAATAAATTAGCTTCAATTCCTAAATTATTTAATCAAATATTTGTTGAGAGTGTATCATATTTATAGCACTATGCTAAACTCCTTGATTAGAACAAGGAAAATATTAAACCCAAATTTTGATCTCAAGGTACTTACAATCTTTGTAGAAAAATCAAGAGGGGGAAAGACTAATAAAATAAGTAGAAGTCTAAGCTTGACTACAAGAAAATATTATTTCATAGTATTAATTTCTCTGTGTGGGGGGGGAAGGGTGTGTGTAGATAATTTAATTTTTCAATTCAGTCAGTTAGAAGGTGAAGTTGCAAAAGAATCTCTGCTACATTTTTTGTCTATTAGTTCACATTTACTTTGAATTAGCCGGAAACTTGGGTTAGCTTTGGAAATGAAATACAATATATATTTAATCAACAATTCTGTAAATTATCCTAAAAATATGCAGCACTTAAACCCACTTAACAATCATGCCAGGGGAAGCTGATGAGCTATTTTAGCATGTGAAAACTTGCTGTTGCCAATTCCCCCTCAGTTCCAGATAAGTACTGTCTATCTTAAAACTGCCAAACACAGGAAGTAACCACTCAGTAGAATTTTTTATTTTATATACTCAAAAAGAAATGGGCTCTGAGTATCTTCCTTTACCTGGGAGATAAGACACTGATCATTTTGCTGACTCTCTCAGTTGGAAGGGAGCCAGGATAATAATGGCTATCTGAGGATCTTCAAAGATTTAATCTTGGAGATGAGTTCTTTGCAGGGCTCAATTCCTTTTGCTTTGCCAACCTGTCTACTTTCTGAAATGGCCGTTAGTGTAAAGATACCTGACAGAGGTGTACACTCCCTGAAAGCCAAGTTACTGAACTACATTTCCGTTGAGCTCAGCTGCACTTGTTGGAGGAGGCTACAGTGTGGCTCATGATTATGAACTGTGCAGCCTGGGGTCCCTGCAGACCTTGCGATGACTCAGTTCCGACATGCACACAGCCCAGATGCACACACTGTGGAACACATGTGGAAGGGCAGGAGGTACAGAATAGGAGAGAAAGAGCTGGTCTGGGAGCAGAGCCCCAGCTGAAGGTCATCATTTGTTCAGAACACATTCGTGTGCTCATCACTCACTCACTGAAGTTTTCAAGTGCCTACTTCAGTTCTCCTGGCTGATAAACAGCAAGGAGCAACACAAAGCCCCACCCTCCATGAAGCAACACAGACAATAGGCAAATAAAACAAAATAAAAACACATGTAAAGTAATGTCATGTAGTGATAAGTGCTATGAGGAGAAACATAGAAAAGTAAGTTAGGGTAAGATGAAGCTGCTATAACAAAGAAATCTAATACAAACCCAGTAGCTTAAAGAAGGGAGAAGTTTGCTTCTCCCCCAATTGTAGTTTAAGATGAGTGTTCTAGGTTGGTCAACTGTACTCCATATAAACCTGATTTCTCCCTGTGTTGCTTCATAATTCCCTAGGGCCATTTTGTTCTCTGAATGACTGTGACTTTGTGGCTTTTCAGCCTCAGAAAGCAGACAGAGGAAAGAGAACAAAACAAAGTCAGGCGCTGGGCCTCAGGAGCTGGCCTTGAAGGTGTTGGGGTAATACCAAGTGCATTTACATTTCAAAACCAAGGGCCATTAACCAGGGGGAGAATGGAGGTTATACAGTGTAGCTGGGAGACTCTAATTCTATAGGAAAAGGAAAGTATAGATCTTTGCAAGGAGCAGGCTCCACCATGGAGAACAAAGGATAGAGAGATGAGCCTGAATGTCAGATAGGATGATTAGGGGAGTTAGCTTCCAGGGTTTGGCTTTTCAAGTGAAGTCCCAATGAATTGAAGGAGGGAGCCATCTGAGTAACTGAGGGAAGAGTTTTCTAGACAAAGTACAAGCACTTGGAGACAGGGGAAAGCTCAAGAAGCTTGGCTTTTTAGAGAAAGGAGGTTCATGTTGTTTTCACAGTTAATGGGGGGGCAGGGTAGGTCCCTCGGGCCCAGATCCTGGATGGCTTCTGGAACTACTTCTCTGAGGATGTGGCATAATGGAAGAGTGCAAAGGATCTTGAAGTGGTGCTGGCTGAAAGTGGAACATAGGTGAGGGGTAAAGAGCAGCTGTGGAAACGTTAGAATACCTCTCTCCATATAAAATGCATTGGCCTTGTGGGCACCGGATGGGGAGGAGAGATTCATTTTCAGATCCTACCTTCCAACCTTGGCTGTCATGTGCTTTCCAAGAAGAGATTTTACTTCTCCAGGTTTATGTTGTTCATTACCAAGAACAAGTATTGAAATGTTCTTTTAACTGCCACCATCGTTCAAGAAAAAGATTATGGAAAGTACTTTAGCCTACAGTATTTACAGCAATTCCTTACACTACTTTCCATTTTATTTATACTAATGAAAAAGCACTTAAATTCATTTGTATAGGCTGCTCTTTCTGAGAGATTGAGAAAAATGAATATGTGCTATAAATATATGAAAATGACTTATTTCGTTGTTCTTCTAACAGTTGTTCCTGATAACAGAAATTTAAAATGCAGAGTGAAGTTTTGTTTTAATGTATTACAAAAGCCACAATTTATATAGTTTTTTCTATTAATGAGTGCCTTTATTTATTATTATCTAAGCAGTTTACAAATTGTGAAAAATTAAAATCTTTATATTTCTCCTCAATGTTGGACATAACATTGAGGTAGAGAGCTCTTCCCACTTCTTTTTTTAACAAGTACACAAAAATCAGACATTCAAGAAATAAATTCTCCAGTGCCTTTGTCCTTCCATTGCATCTATTTTGGCAAATCCTCATCCTAAGTGAACTTAACGATCTACTTTACTTGAGTCTGTATCTAGGATGCCAAGTGCTACTGGGAAACAAAAAATACATACACGATCTGTAGATTGGAGACACTTTTGGACCTTGCAATGCCGAGGAAGTCTGTCCCTAATCAATTTTCTTTTATGATCTAAACCCATGTGGTGGTCTCTAACCTTCTCCAGGCTCTTCAAATGTTGCAGCCTTAGATATGTTCCCTCACTATCAAAAAGTCCTTCCCTCCTTACCAGCATACAGGAATTCTCTACTTCCTGACACCAGATTTACTAATCTATGACACAACCCCCCACTTTTCTATTCTCTTGTCCACCTGTTAGTGTGGGAAGGAGTGCTTCTTTTTGTCAAGGACAATTCCCTAGCCTGTTCCTGGGGGTGCATCCTCCCTAGCATCTTGAGAAATTTTATTCATTGACCAGTGACTCTGTTTCCAATAGTTTCCTTCTCTTTTTCTCTGTTGACTCTTTGTTATCAGCCTTTAAGAATTTCTCCCATTTATTAGAACCCTTCTTCCTGTATTTTGATTTCCTTAAATTGCTAGACTCCTAATCTGGCTTTGGTCTCCACTACCTCACTGAAACAGCTTCACTCAAGGATGCCAGTGGTAGTTTGATGTGAGTCTGCGTGGTACTTGTAGATAACTTCTATGATGTCTAGAGCCTTGTTCCTCACAGTGTTTTCTGGATACTAGAATGGCAGCATTATCACCAGGGAACTTGGAAATGCAGAATCCCAAGTCTCACCCTAGACCTACCAAGTTAGAATTTAAGAGGCAGAATTTTAGGAAATGTTATTGTAGCAAGCTCAGAAGATTCTCAAACACATGATAGCTTGGCAATGACTAGTCTAGAGAAAGGAAATATAATAGTTCTTCCAAATCCTACACATGTGACTCAACAATGTTCATTTAACCCTGGGCACCTGTCACAAGGCTGGATGGATACTCCTCTAGACCCCATATTTTCCCTTGGGTTGGGTATAGCTGATGTATAAAGGTTGTTAGCATTCCCTTCTGGACCACAGCTTGAATCTGTGGTTTTTGAACTTAGAGAAAAGTTGAAAAATAATACAATATATTATTATTTTGCAGGAGGTACTTTTGGTAGGTTGTGCCCAGATCATATACTCATACTCTAGTTGCAAAGAAGGCCAGAAAGACATACTTTCTGCCTTCTCTTGGAAAAACAGAGATCAAATATAGTAAGTTCTTGGGGGGAAAAAAGTGTCGACAATTCTGGCCAGAGAGAAACACATGATAAACATGTTTACTATAATTCTGAAGATATGTCCAGAGAAGTAGGTGTGTATGGGACTAACATGTATGTTGGTGTGAGGTGCTTTGCCTAATAGTTTTGGCTCAACAAGTTAAAGTCAGTGATACTTAGGAAACCAACCATTATTCTGATCAGGTCATATTATATACATAAATCTAAACATAATCTTTTACTTCTTTCTCAAAGAAAGAGAGTTACTGTATGCTTTGGGACATCCCCCCTGCAATACTTTTAAGCTACATGTTTCTTAATCTTTCAACAGCATTTGATAATGTCCTGTGTTGCTTAATACTTTTCTTCCCTAATGACTGTAAACTCCAGGAAGGCACAAAGCGATTCTGAAAGAGATTTTAGAAGTTGAGTCTTTATTTCAATGTTGGGGGAAGTCAATGAGAGGATGTGACCACCAGTTGCCCTGTGAGCGGGACACTGGCCCTTAGAGGGTCCTCACCCCCTTCCCTGCCCTTGGAATGTGGGTTCCACTTGCCTTTCCCACTCCCAGAAGCTACTCCAAAAACACAATGTTGAGGTGGTGATGTGGTGCTGAGGTCATCTGGCCTGCATACATGACTGAACCAGTTAAGCCCTCTATATAAACTTCTAAGATTTGGCAGGAGGGTGCAGAGATCTACTCGTCTGTTTGCTGATCCAGACAGGCCTTGGACATAAGCTCCCTTGTTTTTTAAACCTGCCACCTCCCAACCTGGAGTGACCACATTTTTCTTTGGTTTCTCCTGCCTTCTCTGCACAGGGGTAACTTCACGTTACAACTGGGAAACTTCCAGGGAGCTTGAGAACCAACATTCATCTCCAGCACGTGGCACTGAGTAAAATCTAGTTAATACCTATTTAAGGATTGCATATGCTATTGTTGCTTCTCTAGGCTTACAACTTATAAATTTATTACCAGTTACAACTCCCTAAAGTTGTGTAGAGATGCCACGAACTGACTGTTAATAGTCAATTTGGAAAGGAGGAAGAAATGAGACTCTGTCAGTGGAAGATATTTTTGGAGTGTAGTCAAGTACAGTGGAGAAGGTTTTGTTTTGTTTGGCTTTTATTTGTGTATATTAAAACGATGCTCAGGGTAGGAGGATTCTTTAAGATTTTCAAATGTATGCCGCCCAATTTTTGGACAAAAAGAATGGGATTTTAAGGGGTTAGTGTCTTGTCCAAAACCTACCCTAGAAGTACTGAGCCCAGAATGAGTTTCTCAGATCTCAGTTTATAATCATTTTTCTCCTACCTAATGTTCCTCCTATACGAGGCAATAAAGGTTTTCAAATATTTTATCTAAATATGTAATCAGGTATGTTACTTAACATCAGAAGATAACATCTTCATGATGTGACGAGTCTTACATGAGTACAGAAAGTCTTACAGCATCGTAGGGATCACGTTGCACAATTTCTCCCAGGCCAGAATCCCCGTTGCAGCACCCATTATGCAGCTGAATATGCAGAGCCTGCTCTTGGATCTGTCACTTTCTGCTTGTGTTCCCTTCCACACTTATTCCCTGCAAGTTTCAGCCACCTCACTTCCTAAGCAAAGGTAGTATTTATCCAGCTTACTTAATAAGGTAACTATGAGGTTTATAATGAGCCTATATATGTGAGTGTTCTCTGAAAAAGCTAATTAAATACAATACATAATATTTTAGGAGAGTTTTTTTTGGTTTGTTTGTTTTATTTTGTTTTTGAGGGCCTCATTGTATAAAAAGGTGAGTTCCAAAAGAAGATCTGTCTCTGGAAGTTGAAAGCTCTATCCATAATCAATTTCAGTTCCAGGAAAACACCGCTCTAAATCTGTAATGCATCCCTATTTTCAAGCCCTTTTGTTCACCACTGAAGCTTTTGTTTACTCTCCACCATTTAGATTTTTTGATTTGTTTTTCTGACTTCAATGCAAAGAGCCCAATGTAAAAATGTTTCTCCTCTGTTCTTGAGGCAGAATTGCATGGGAGTTTCAAAGAAATGGAGAACGTATCTTTGGCTGGAGACCATCTTCAAGTCATCTAGTCAACTCTTCTTCGTGTGTTTGCAGCATTGTCAGAAAATTTCCGCAACAGTGTTAGAAGACCATTTGTAAGAATGAGAACATTGAAACCACAAGAGGATCCCGAACTAGCTCACTGCTCGTAAGTGAGGGACCAAGGATCAGAGTCTGTGTTTGCCTGATCCCAGTCTCTGCTCTTTTCAGAGAGCCAGGCAGTTTGAAAAAGGAAACAGAATAATGTTGAGCAAGACCAAGGCTAAGAGCCAACTGGGAGAAGAAATAGAGTTCTAAGATTTTAGAAGAATACTTAAATTCTGTAGTTAAAAAGGAAAAAGAGATGAAGAAGTAATTTCAGGGAGTTTAGGAAAAGAAACAGTTTATAGATCTCTTAGCTTGAGGATTTGGAGAGTTGTTAGTAAATTTTATTGTTTTAATTTGAGGATGAATCAGCATCGCCTTGGGCAGCACAGCTGTCACTGTCGCAAGGGAATAACACCAGATCAATCCAGCAGAGAAGTTCGGAAACAAGATTTGATTCCTTCCCTCCCCACGTTTCTGTAGCCCCAACACTTCAGTGCCCTGGAAGGAGGGAGTTTTTAAGGGATGAGAAATTAGGGACAGCATGACTCAGTAAGCTGACCCTGTGCATTATCTGGAGTCTAAGAGCAAGGTCACTTTACCAGCACATAACTCACTGTTAGTCTTGACTCCTTTCCGGGCAACTGGGACAGATATTTTTATTTAGGGTCATCGTGACCTGATCTAGACAAATGGAGAAAATGTAAACAATCAAACAGGCTGCTGTCCATGTTTTCTTCATTATCTTCGTCTTATTAATTCCTCTTATTGGTAAATAATGCTTTACCACGTTACAACACGCTTTCATGTTAGAGTTTCCAGATATTGCATGAGTAAGTGCTAGGTACAGGGATGGCACAGAGGAGGGAAACTTTGAGCTAGGTTCCAGAAGTAGAAGAGCAGGATTATATCATATCCAAAGGCTTCTGCCCAGCAAAAGAGACAATCAACAAAATGAAAAGGCAATATACAGAACAGGAGAAAAAAATTTGCAAATCATGTATCTAAGGAGTTAATTTTTTGAATTTATTTTTTATTATTTTTATTTTTATTCTACTTTTAATTTAATTTGATTTTATTTTAGAGAGAGAAAGTACACAAGTAGGGGGGCAGAGGGAGAGAGAGACTCTTAAGCTGCGCATGGAGCTCTCTGTGGGGTTCAATCTCATGACCCTGAGATCATGATCTGAGCTGAAATCAAGAGTCGGATGCTAAACTGACTGAGCCACACAGGTGCTCTAGGAGTTCATATTTAAATGTATAAATCATGCAATTCAATAACAAAATACCAAATATTCCACTTAAAAATGGGCAGAGGGCCTGAATAGGTATTTTCTACAGAATGCATAGGAATGGCCAACAGGTACATGAAAATATGCTCAACATCACTAACTATCCAGCAAATGCAAATCAGAACCACAACTAGATAGCACCTCAGACTTGTTAGAATGGCTATTATCCAAAAGGCAAGAGATAACAAATGTTGGCGTAAATGTGGAGAAAAGGAAAACATGGTGTCCTGTTAATGACAATGGAAATTGGTGCAGCCAGTACAGAAAAAAGTTGGCAGGTTTCTCAAAAACTTAAAAATAGGGGTGCCTTGGTGGCTCAGTTGGTTAAGCAACTGTCTTCGGCTCAGGTCATGATCTGGGAGACCTGGGATCGAGCCCCACATCAGGCTCCCTGCTCAGCGGGAAGCCTGCTTCTCCCTCTCTCACTCCCCCTGCTTGCGTTCCCTCTCTCGCTGTGTTTCTCTCTGTCAAATAAATAAATAAAATCTTTAAAACAACAACAACAACAACAACAAAACTTTAAAATAGAGCTTCCATATGATCCAGCCAGCTTCTGGCTATATATCCAAAGGAAATGAAATCAGTACTTTGAAGAGGTATCTGCTATCCCATATTCATTTCATCATTACTCAATCATATATATTATTACACTTATGATATAATTATAATATATGTCATGTATAAATTACATATGCATATAAAATTATACATAATAGATAGTGTAATGTTATTATATATGTTTTATATTCCATTGTATGTATTATGTATTCATATATTCAAACAGGAAGAAAAAAGAAAACCTTGCCAATTGTGATAACATGGGTGAAACTGGAGGACAAACTACTAAATGAAATATGCCAGCAAATAAAAGACAAATACTATAAGGTTTTACCCATGCAAAGAATTGGGGGAAAAAATAAAAGTCTAGCTACAGAGATAGAGAGTAGAATGGTGGTGATTGATGGGGTTTGGAGGATGGCAGAAATGGGGAGATGTTGGTCAAATGGTATAAACTTTCATTTACAAGATGAATAAGCCCTAAGGATCCAGTGTACAGCTCAGAACTGTAGTTAATAGTACCCTATTTTGTGTTTGAAATTTGCTAGGATAGTAGATCTTAACCAGTCTCACCACACACATACACACCCACGATAACTATGTGAGGTGACATTTGTGTTAATTAATTGTGGCAATCCTTTTACTCTGTATACATATATCAAACCATTATTCTGAATTCTTTTTTTTTAAGATTTTATTTGTTTATTTTAGAAAGAGAGGCACAGAGAGAGAGAGAGAGTACACATGTGCTTGAGCAGGAGAGAATCCCAAGCAGACTCCATGCTGAGTGCAGAGCCCAATGTGGGGCTCGATCTCACAACCCTGAGATCATGGACCTGAGCAAAAATCAAGAGTCTGACACCAAGCAGACTGAGACATGCAGGGGCCCCAGTATTGAATCTTTAAATGTAAAGTATTGTTTCTTATACTTCAATAAAGCTAGAAAAACAAACAAATGAGTGAAAAAGTAAGTAAGTCATTTAAAAAATAATAAAAGGACAAGTCACTGAGTGGAAGAAGATTTTCGCAGAAGATGTATCTAATAAAGGATTGTTATCCAAGATATGTAAACAAATCTCAAAACTCAACAATGAAACAAAAAAATCTGACTTAAAAACGGACCAAAGACCTTAACAGATAGCACACCAAAGATGACACAGATAGTAAATAAGAATATGAAAAGATAATCACAACCGTATGTCATTAGGAAACTGGGCATTGAAACAACAGTTAACCATTATTGTATACCCATCAGAATGGCCAGAATTCATAACACCAACAACATCAGATACTGGGGATAATGAACAAGAAGTCTTATTCATTGCCAGTGGGAATGCAAAATGGTACAGTCTGTCTCCTTCACATCTATTGGAGCGGCGGAGTCAATGAGCAGTTAGAGAGGCTTGCTGGAAATTTGAATGTCTGCAGGCTGACTGCTAGCTACAGGCTGTTCACAGGTTATTCTTAAGAGTGATGGAGCTTGTTTTCCTAATGTTAGATGCAGACATATCAGAAATTTGGGTTATTCTTTAAGGTTCTGATTCACTCTTAATCAATGCTGAGAATTTCTAGAATACTTAAAGTCAAATATAAGGATAAAAATATTGACCTAACCAAAGGGAAATTTTAAAATCTACCCGATAATTTGTATTAGTCATATTTTTGCAATGCTTTCCCCCCTTATTATGTATGTAGGTAATATTCTAGCTATCCTAGTGTGTGGGAAATGGTATCTTATTGTGGTTTTGATTTGCGTTCCCCTGATGACAAATGGCATTGAACTTCTCTTCGTGCGTTTATTAGCCATTTGTGTATCTCTCTTGGAGAAACCACAATTCATCTTACTTGCCTATTTTTTATTGAATCGTCTTTTTATTACTGAGTTGCAAGAGTTCTTTATATGTTTTGGA
This sequence comes from Spilogale gracilis, assembly GCA_004023965.1. Taxonomy (NCBI): domain Eukaryota; kingdom Metazoa; phylum Chordata; class Mammalia; order Carnivora; family Mephitidae; genus Spilogale; species Spilogale gracilis. Next base: position 353,509 of record PITA01000020.1, read on the forward strand.
TATAAGACCTTTATAACAGATGTGATTTGCAAATATTTTTTCCTGATTCTGTGGTTTGTGTTTTCACTTTCTTGATGGTGTCCTGTGAAACACAAAACTTTTAAATTCTGATGGAGACCTATTTATCTATGTTTGTTGTTGTTGCTTAAGATTTTGGTGTTATTTCTAAAACTCCAAGGTCATGGGGATTTACTCCTGTGTTTCCTTCTGACAATTTTAGTTTTAGTTCTTTCACTTAGGTCTTTATCCATATTTTGAATATATTTTTTATATGGTGTGAGGATAAGACCCAACTTCAGTGCTTTACATGTGGCTATCCCATTTTCTCAACATCATTTGTAGAAAATAACTATTTTTTCCCACTGGATGGACTTAGAACCCTTGTCTAAAATTAGGTTATCAGAGATATAAAAGGTTATTTCTGGAATCTTAATTCCATTTTATAGCTAAACCTATCTATCCTTGTGCCAGTACCCCAATGTCTTGAAATGTGAATTCTGCTGTATTTTTGTTTTTCAAGGCTGTTTGGGCTCTTCCAGATCCCTTCCAATTCCATATGTGGGTAGAGCCCAATGATTGCTTTCTTAATTTCATTCTCAGATTGTATATTGCAAGTGAAGAAAAGAGAATTGATTTTATAAATTGATATGTATTCTGCAAACTTGTTGAACTCCTTAGTTCTTACAGTTTTTTAGTGTATTAGGATATTCTATGTATAATATCATATCATTAGTCAATAGAAATAGTTTTACTTCTTTTCCAATCTGGATGCCTTTTATTTCTGTCTCTTGCTTAATTGTTTTGGTTACAACCTCAGTGCAATATTGAACCGAAGTAGTGAGAACAGACATCCCTGTCTTATTCTTAATATTAGGGGGAAATTTTCCAATCTTTCAACATTAATTATAATGTAAGCTGTGGATTTTTCATAGGTGTTTTTTATCCAGTTGAGGAAGTTCCCTTTTGTTCTTAGTTTGCTGTGTCTATCATGAAAGTATACTGGATTTTGACACATGAATTTTCTGCATAATTGAGATGATCGTGTGATTTTTGTTTTTCATCTTACTGATAGGGTATATTGGACTAATTTATTTTTGGATTTTTTAACAAAATTTTCATTCATTCCTAAATCCCACTTAGTCACAACATATAATTTACTTTTATATCGCTAGATTGGGTTTGCTAGTATTTTGTTGAAGATTTTCATATCCAGATTCATCAGAGATATTAGTCTGTAATTTTTTAAAGATTTTATTTATTTATTTGACAGAGAGAAACACAGCTAGAGAGGGAACACAAGCAGAGGGAATGAGAGTTGAAGAAACAGACTTCCCACAGAGCAGGGAGCCAGATGCTGGGCTCCATCCCAGGACTCGGTGATCATGACCTGAGCCAAAGGCAGACGCACAACGACTGAGCCACCTAGGCGCCCCTAGTCTGTAACTTTCTGTCTTGTGATGTCTTTGGTTTTGGTATTGGGATAATAATGGCTTCATAAAATGAAATGAGAAATGTTCCATCTTCTTTAATTTTTGGAAAAGTTTGCAAAGGTTGGTATTAATTCTCTAAGTGTTGGGTAGAACTTAGCGGTGAAGTCATCTGTGTCTTGCTTTCCTTTGTGGGTAGTCATTTAATTGCTAATTCAACCTCTTTACTTGGTATAGATCTATTCAGATCAGTTTTTTCCTGAGTCAGCTTTAGTACTTGTGTCTTCTAGCAGGACTGTACTGTTAAGTGTCACAAATCAGCTTTTCTGATGCCAATTGGGTCAGTTTTTCACACTTATACAGGGAGAGCTGGTGTTCAGATGGTACAGGAGGGATAGCAGTGATTGTTTCTGGCTGGTATCCACTCTAATTGTCATGTATGTTGTTAAATATTTTGAGTATTACCCCCATGAATTACAGTTTTATTGTCATACATACATCAGATAAATGCACACACACACACACACACACACACACACACACACACCTCATCCTCTTTCTCTGTCATGTTTGTCTTTATCTTCTTGAAACATATTGGAAAATGGGATTGAGGACTGTTTAGAAGTGATGATGCACCAATAATGGGATGCATTATTTGGAAAAAAATTAATAATAACCAGAGTACAATGGATTTAGAATTCCCTAACCACATGGAGGGTACAATACCCTGACTGATATTTTTTCCTCCTGGACTTCATGCACAATTACTAACTACTCTTGATGAAGGTGATAAACCCACTCTATTAGTAAATATAATGCTATAATAGTATGAGATGCTAGCTAAATAAGAAACAGAGTCTGAAAGCTTCTCTTATATAATGATTAGTGAATCTAATATATATTGCTAATTTAAAGCCCATTCCCCATCCCCCAACTTTCAATTTGCTGGCCAAACTGATTAAAAGGAGGCCATCACAACAAATATAGCTTTAATTCTTTATTAATTTTAATCTTAAGCAACCTTTCTTTTGAAACCATAATGCATTATGAATGTGTTCACAGAGAGGGGATAATATGGTAGTGATGCCATTTCTTGGACCTTTTCTTTTTTTCTTTTTTGATGGTTTAGCATCAACTTGTTCAAACAAAAAAGAGCGGAGGCTGATTAAATATCAGGGTTGGACTATAATGAAAGGAAAGTCCATAGCAAATATGCAGTGATTGTTTTAAATCAAATGTGTGGGAGGGTGGATTTCAGGTGATAGCTCAGCAGTTACTCTAATCCCAACTGAGGCTGCCATGTGGTTTTTCATTTGGCTTACAAAATGGAGCTGGATTTCAACAAGTCCCTGCTGGCTGGCCCATGAGCCAAGCGCCACATGCCTTCTTCTTTGGCATCTGACAATATTGTTATTAATATTACAAGCTGAGAGAAAGAAGCTGCTGATGGTAACCTCTGCTTTGGAAAATTGTGTTAACTCATTAAGGTCTTGAAATCGCCCAGGCTTCTCCAGGCAATGTGGGCAGTTTGCAGTGGGATGAGAAAAATTTCCCTGATAACTAAGGGGTGCCAGCATTCTAATTCCCAGCATTAGCTAGGTCAAGGGCAAGGTGTTGTATTTTGGGGGTTTTCTCCTCCAGCCGCTCTATCACAGCAAGTGAGAAACTTGAATGTTATCTCATTATGCCTAGACACCCCAGCATGTGTTTGTACTCGACTTCGTGCTTTAAATCCAGGGTGGTCTACCGCACATTAACTGGCAGGCATGCAATGAAAGGAAAATGTCAGGCAAATGCACCTTTTGTGGCCAATGGCCAGGACTCTTTCCTTGGGCTTTGTCTTTCTTTTTACCTTTCATATATACTATCCCATATCTCTAGGCATTCCTTATTTCCTGACCTACCTGTTTGAGGGAGCTCAGGCAAAAAGCACATGGCAAAGTCACTTAAAATGTTAGAAGGAACCTGCATAACCAAATATTATTTCTGAAAATCTGGCTAAAAGTCATGAGTGAAAAAATAAACCACCAACATTTGAATACTGCTGATTGAAAACTCTTATGATCAGATGAGTTTGTGATGAACTGGGGTGGAGGTGAAGAAGAACTGAAAGTGGCATGTATTTTGTTTGCCCATTTTCATGCAATTATGCTGGATACTTTATAAGCATTATCTTATCAGAATGTTGGGATTGTCCTTTACAGTTTCTTTTTTTTTTTTTAAGGATTTTATTTATTTGACAGAGAGATCACAAGTAGGCAGAGAGACAGGCAGAGAGAGAGGAGGAAGCAGGCTCCCTGCTGAGCAGAGAGCCCGATGCGGGCCTCGATCCCATGACCCTGAGATCATGACCTGAGCCAAAGGCACAGGCCTAACCAACTGAGCCACCCAGGCGCCCTCCTTTACAGTTTCTAATCACATCACTAGAGGTGGAAGGACCTCTGCATCAAGAATCAAGTTTCAAGATCTTTCTCTACTTCTTAGGCTGCCTTGTTATTTTTCCTTTCTTAGCCTCAATGATACCATTTTAAAAATAAGAATAATGATGTAATACTTTCCAAGATATTTCAGTTTCTTAAATTCCATGCATTCCTGATAAGATGCATTTCTTGGTGTAGTTTTATAGGACTAGTCTTTAAATGTTTCATAATTGTGGACTCCTTTCAGAATCTGGGTAAAAGTTACTGTAGCAGACATTCTTTGATTTACCTGCCCATTATCCTTTCCTTTGGGAATCTTCTCCCTCATTCCATATGGTTGTAGTAGGAAAGAAGAAACATATGCCCCAGTCTAAGCTCATCATAATATTATAATCCTCTGGAGCCAGTAATTGGCTCAAGGGATAGACATGGGTCACATGAAGACCAATCAAAGTCTTTCCAAATAATTTGATGAATTGGACATTAAGAATTGAACCTTTATTTTTTTGTAGGCTGTAGATCCAGTGTCGCTTCATCTTCCTGTTAGGTGGAGAAGATAGAAGATGTGACTCTATCAAGAAACAATGGGATAATTGCATAAAAAGACACAAGAAGGAAATGGGTTCGGAGTAAGACAGGGAAAAAGAGAGAGAGGGACAATGAGCTGATACTATTACAACAATAAATCCAACCAAATTTACCTCTCAAATGTCCAGTTACATGAGTCTATAAATTTTCTCCATCCGCTTCCCCCTCTTTTTTTTTTTTTTTTTTTTTTTTGGAAGTTGTATGCTTAAGCTAGTTTGAGTTGGTTTCTCCCACTTTCTTTTGAGCCCATTCTTAAATCCATGGCTACAGACGCATTCTTCAGAAAATGAACAATGCAAAAATGTCATCCATATAATGTATTTTAAGGGGAGGTAGGGTCAGATATTTCCTCATTTTAAGAGCCTCTGAATCAGAATATGATAGCAATAAAACCTTATGTTTACTTAGTTCATTATTAGTTACAAAGCAGTTTTCTGTAAAATCTTATTCAGCTCTTATGAGAATGCAAAAGGTTTTGTATCATTATTCCCATTTTTCAGATAAGGAATGGAGACTAGGAGACATTGAGGGACTCTCCCCTAACCAGGAAATAGTGACAAAGTTCAAGATGCCAGTTTTGCTTTTCAGAGAGAACATGGGCAGTAATGTGGACAGAAAATGCCTTTCTAAACTCTTCCATTTACAGGATAGCAGGAATAAAATTCAAGGTCGTAATGAAAATTTACAATAATTTCTCATATTATCCCAGCCAACTTCCCATTTCTAATTGATTTTTCTCATGTTGCTTCTCCAGCTTGTGAGCACTGCTCAAACCAAATGTTTAAAAAACTTTCCCCTTGAAGATTTAATGACTCCAAATCTGTATTTGATTACTTGGTTCCATTGGGGTTTGTGCTTGTGCAACGGCCAAGACAGAAGAGCAAAGAGAAATCTTGTTGGTCATGCATTATGTATCTGCTGTCACTGGGTTTGGGCTGAGACCGAGACTGTGACGTCTTCACCGGGCTTAGCATTTACTTTGAGCTGTTGGCTTTGTTTGAACATACTCTTTTCAGACTATGAAGGGTTTAACTCATGAGTCAACTGCGCACAACTACTCACACTATAAATTCCAAAAAAAGTCAAGGAGATTTAGTTTCTGGGTTTGATCTTTAAATGACCAATAGATTTCATCTTCTTGTAAGGCAGTTAAAATCCTTCCCTTCCCCTTTCCCTATTGACCTCATCACACATCAGCTCTTCAACTGGGACAGCCAATGCCAAGGTGTTAATAAATGCTTTGGTAACGTAACTAGGGGGAAAAAGTTAAGTGAAGTGTGATAAGAGTAGCTAGGTCTGGATCTACCATTAATTAGTTGTGTGATCCTTGATCAGCCTTTTTACTTCTTCATTCCCAGCTTCCCTAGTGGTGAGATGAGATATTGGTATCAGGGATTCAGGAGGTTCATTCTGTGTCTGAAACTCTATAAAATAGAAACAACTAGCTGTTTCATTTTGTATACAATGTAATTTGTGTTCTACAACATAGTTTTGGTCTTTGGTTCTTACTTAATTTATTAGCCTTTTTTTCTTAAAGATTTATCTATTTATTTGAGAAAGAGAGAAAGAGAGCATGATTGGGGAAGTGGTAGAAAGAGAGGGAGAGAATCTCCAGCAGACTCCCTGAGTGCACCCTAGAGCCCAACGTGGGCTGACAGTCCTGAGATCACAACTTGAACTGAAACCAAGAGTCAACCACTTAGGGGTGCCTGGGTGGCTCAGTGGGTTAAAGCCTCTGCCTTCGGCTCAGGTCATGATCTCAGGGTCCTAGGATCGAGGCCCACACTGGGCTCTCTGCTCAGCGGGGAGCCTGCTTCCTCCATGCTCTCTGCCTGCCTCTCTGCCTACTTGTGCTCTCTCTCTGTCAAATAAATAAATAAAATCTTTAAAAAAAAAAAAAGAAAGAAACTCTAAAAAAAAAAAAAAAAAAGAAGTCAACCACTTAATAGACTGTACCACTAAAGCATCTCAATTCATTGGCATTTAATTAAGTGTTCTAAACAGAGCCGTAGACATAAAGGAATTTTTTTTTCAAGTTGGGTGAAAATGTAATATTTGGGGGATGATACAAATTCAAATTCTGGTTTAAACTCTATGCTTTTAATAATACAGTTCAAATTAGGGACACCTGGGTGGCTCAGTTGGTTAACCCACTGCCTTCGGCTCAGGTCATGATCCCGGAGACCCGGGATCGAGTCCTACATCGGGCTCCCTGCTCGGCGGGAAGCCTGCTTCTCCCTCTCTCGCTCCCCCTGCTTGTGTTCCCTCTCTCACTGTGTTTCTCTCTGTCAAATAGATAAAATCTTTAAAAAAAATATATAGTTCAAATTAGATATGAGATTATAGATGTGAATATGTGTATAATTTGAATTTCATTTTTTTTAAAGATTTTATTTATTAATTTGACAGACAGAGAGAGATTACAAGTAGGCAGAGAGGCAAGCAGAGAGAGTGGAGGAAGCAGGCTCCCCACAGAGCAGAGAGCCCGATGCGGGCCTCGATCCCAGGACCCTGAGATCATGACCCAAGTCAAGGGCAGAGGCTTTAACCCACTGAGCCACCCAGGCTTTGACTTTCTAGAAAATCAAGGAATCTCTGAATAATATTTAAGGAAGTCATTGTATATTTCAGTTAACAGTTTTATTTGCGGCCACTGATTCTATACGTAGAACTGAGATATTGGTGGATAGTACATTTAGGACAATTTCCAGTTTAGATTAAAATGCTCCCACTTATTTTCTAAATAAAAGTGAAATATACAGAAAATGTAACTACCTTTATAAAATTAAATTGAAGCAGCATAATTAATTTGGAAATCAGAAACCCTATGTTTTTATATATGTATACCTCTCATACTACAACCACATATATAAATGGCTCATGATATCTATCGTTCTCTAGAGCAAAACTAATTTTCACAAATCATCTAAAAATGTTCTTAGACATAAAAATAATCATCAGTTCATTGAATTCCCGTCATATCACTCTTCTGTTAAAACAAAAGCACCTTTAATGAGTCTCTACTGTCAATTAACTACAGTGCAAATATGTCAGGTTGACATCCATGAACCTTCATCATCTGACCACACCCAATGTTTAAGTCATATTTTACTTAGTAATTCTAGTAATTTCCTTCCAGATACTATTTTGTCATTTATTGCACACACCTTGCATTTTCCCACTGACATGTCCTTTGCTCATTCTCTATCAAAAGCTATCAATTCTTAAAGTGTGAGCAAAATGCTACTTTCTTTGTGAACCTATCTCTCTAATAAGAATTAATTCCTCCTTCCCTCCCCTTACCTGTGTTCTCACAATATTTTGTTAGTACCTCTTTTGTGACATTTAACACACTTGTCTTATAGAATAGCTAATGTCAGAAGGCTGATAAATAGAATTGTCATTTGCTTAAAGGAAAGCTAATATAGGAAAAATCAGAACTTATAAAACACATTCACTAGGAAATTATTATTTTCGTAGCAAGAAGATTCTTAGGCTGACAAGATAATTTGCTGTGAAATTCCTTGCAGTTTCAAATACTTTTAATGCACTGAATGTTATTTGATTTATCACAGTTAAATTTAACTGAACTCTGTAGGGCATGTACCTATTGCATAAATTGAAATAGTGAAAAATAAATGAAATTCACTTTTGTTCATAAAAATCTAAAAGTAGGAATCAAAGTGATAGTATAACTACTGGACCATTCATTTTAAATGTGTACAAGAATTTTGTAGACTCTGTGACTCTCCATGGAGTTTAGATTCTCTACATTTAGAAGAAAAGCTCAGGTTTTATCTACTGCTTGACTTCTTGCAGAATCTTTTAGCAGGATGATATGAGACTTTAGTCATTTTATGAAACCACCAATAACCTTGCTCAGGAAATATCAGCAACCATGCTGGGCAGAGGGAATTGTTTGTTTTGTACTGAAATGGAATAAGAAAGCAAGAAAGACCTCTATCTGCTGGAAAAACACCCTGGGTTATCTGGACACTGAACTGAGCTTTCTTTTTCTTTCTTTCTTTCTTTCTTCCTTCCTTTCTTTCTTTCTTTCTTTCTTTCTTTCTTTCTTTCTTTCTTTCTTTTTTTTTTTCCTACTCTGATTCATTCTTCCTTCTTACTTCAAGTCCCAGAAAACTATAATTCCTAGACTCTCTTGCTCTCTTGCATCAAGGGAAGTTTCACCAGTAAGCAGAACAGGTAGAAGATTGGAGAAGTGGAAGGGAAAATCCAGGACATCTTATCTCTTTTCTCATTATTTCATAAGATGTATCTGGCCAGGGCTGTGCCTCTCTTATACCTTCTCCAGGAGTTTTCTCTACAATCTTAGCTTCTGCCAGGAAGACATACCACAGTTGTAGCTTGGACTAGTGACCCTGGGACCTGGGCTCTGGTAACACTGTACCTTAGATATGAGCCTACATTCCTAGGGGTAGAATTGATTTTCTGTTCTTATTAATCTCTGGGTTTCCCACTGGCTTTTTGCTTCCTTAATTCTTTTACCATGTGTATAACTAATTTTCTGCATTAAAATACTTCTGTTTGAGATACATAGAGTGGTTTCTGCTCTTCTAATTGGATCCTGACTGCCGAAACCCTCAGTTCTGAAACACATCTCTACAAAGAGATGAGGAAAAACTACCTCAAAAAATGAAGTCTTTATGTTCTGGGTATATTTGCATATATTATGTTATGAGGCTTCCAATAATGGTGTAAGGCAGGTTTCATTATGCCCATCTTGTAGATGATGAGACTGGAAATCAAAAGTTTACAAAATTTGCCTGAGGACTGAAAGCTTAATAGTGTCAGAAATAGGATTCATATGTGGCTATCCTATTTCCAAACTTATTGCACAGATAGACATAGGACTCCTTTACTCAAAGTAGAACCATTAACTTAGTCTATTTTCAAGTGGCATTGTTTGTAACTCTTTTTATTTTATTTTATTTTAATTTTTTCAGTGTTCCAAGATTCATTGTTTATGCCCCACACCCGGTGCTCCAAGCAATATATGCCCTCAATACCCACACCAGGCTCGCCTATCCCCCCACCCTATCCCCTCCAAGAAGCTCAATTTGTTTCTGAGTCTAAAGTCTCTTATGGTTTGTCTCCCTCCCCAATTTACCCCATTTCCCATTTCCTTTCCTTCTCCTACTGATCTCTATGTTACTCCTTGTGCTCTACAAGTAAGTGAAACCATATGATACTTGACTTTTTCTGCTTGGCTCATTTCACTCAGCATAATCTCCTCCAATTCAGGCCATGTTGCTACAATAGTTGGATATTCATCTTTTCTGATGGAGATGTAATATTTTATTGTATATATGTACCACATCTTCTTTATTCATTCATCCTTAGAAGGGCACCTTGGCTCTTTCCACAGTTTGGTGATTGTGGCATTGCTGCAATGAACATTGGGATACATACAGCCCTTCTTTTCACTACATCTGTATCTTTGGGGTAAATACCCAGTAGTGCAATTGCAGGGTCATATGGTAGCTCTATTTTTAATTTTTTAAGGAATCTCTACACTGTTTTCCAAAGTGGCTGCACCAACTTACATTCCCACCAAGAGTGTAAGAGGGTTGCCCTTTCTCCACAACCTCTCCAACACTTGTTTCCTGTCTTGTTAATTTTGGCCATTCTGACTGGTGTAAGATGGTATCAGAAGATGCTTGCACGATCTTCCTACCTTTCATCTTAGAATTAGCTTTTGGGGATTATGCATCATTAGTCATAGAAAGTATTATTACAAAAAACAGTCAAAGAACATTTAGTAGAAAAATAGTCCAACATTCTTGTCAGGGTCAAAGTTCTCCTTTCTCTCCCTGGAAATGCTCTGCAGTGTCACGTGTAAGATGATGCAGTCCAGGGTCATATGAAATGCTATCACTGGGGATCCCAGGCTTCAAACTCAATTATTTTGCCTCTGAAGTACAAGTGCACTAGAGGGAATTTAAAACCATGCAGACCTGCAATAAGACTGCTTTCTTTGTTAGAGTATAAGAAATTGTTATTTGCCCTAGGAATTAGAATTTTATGTATGCATTCATACCAAAAAAAATTTTTTGGAAGACTCCCAGATATAAGTTATTGAATAAGAAGCTACAAAAGTTTACTTTAAAAAGAGAGTATGAAGGGGTACCTGGGTGGCTCAATTGGTTAAGCATTTGAATTTTGATCTCACCTCAGGTCATGATCTCGAGGTAGTGAGTTTGAACACTGTGTTGGGCTCAGTGCGGGTGTCTGCTTGGGGATTTTCTCTCTTCCTCTCCCTCTGCCCCTCCCCATATGTAGGTGCTTTCTGTCTCCTAAATAAATAAATAAATAGTATGACAATACCGCACACACAAAACGCATATATACTCAAGGACTTGCTCTTCTTTCTAGAACCCAAAATCTATCCTTGCTTTGGGCATATGGTTTCTATCTCTTTCCACCTCCTACCAAGATTATTCAGACATGTTCTTGTATTTTAGTTACTTCCCTCTGTAGGTATTATTTCCTTTTTAATATCTCAATCCTTCTACCCTTGGTCCTACAAGCTCTGACTTTCTCTTTGGCAGATTCTGCTTTTCATTTAAAGTTCTCCAAGTTCAGAAGACCCTGCCTCCCTTCTGTAGCACACGCATATATGTGTCCAATTATTTCTTGCTTCCAGCTCTGGAGGTAAGTAATTTCTGTGGCCGCGAAGCTTTGGGCATCTGGACAAAGAGTAAGAACTGGAAAATCAAAATGAATTCTTGAAAGAAATAAGAAATAAACTAATTTTTATTTGTGGCTAGGACTAAGGGAGAAGCCCAAAGTAGTGTGAAGATCCTGGGCATCTGGCATGATGCATGAACTACCTGGCAAGAGCTGTGGATGTATTCCCTATGGCTGTAGGTTGTGGGTAATCAGGGCAAGTTCAATACAAGGGAAACCTTTAGGAAACACAGAACTTTACAAAACAAGATGGGTGCTCTCTGGATCCAGTGACTTTTCTGTGCTGCAGGTATGTGTAAGCATCAGTGAGATTCCACACAGTGTGACTGTCACAAAGAAAATTGAACCACTCGGATGAACAGTTCTATTTCATGATCCTTAAGGTCCCTTCCAACACTGACACTACAACCTGAGGCTCACTATGTACCTACATGCTAGATAAGAGTTCCATTTTTCCTCACCAATTCAGCATGCTCTGTGTATATACTTTGCCTTTGTAATTCTAGACTATTCTTACTCTCAAAAGCAGGCTTTTTGCTGTGTCGTAAGTATCCATATGGGGCCAAGTATGTGCTAGGAAGAAGAAAAATGAGAAACAAAAGATAAATTCCGTTAAACTCTGTTTCATCTTTTTTCACAACCTGGCAAGGGATTCTCAAAACAAAATGCCTACATTTCTCAAGTATATTTGGGCCAAGAGTCTTCATGAAAATCTTTTGCAACAGAAACAAAAAGGCCTGGTTCCTGGAGAAAATTATCAGAGCCTTGCCTGAGTTCCTGCGGGTGGGTCCTCATCAACCAGGGCCAGCAGGTAACATAGTTATCTGCTGGAGTGGAACCAGCTCATTTGCGTGTCATGAGGCTGGCAGTTCTGCTCGCCCGGGGCACATTAAACTTTTACCTTACACATGTCAAGAGTGCTTGGGCCACTGCCACCTTCCTCTCCTGTGCTCCCCAGCTTCTATCTTCTTTCTTTGTTTTTCACATCATGTGTACCAGATTTAATCCAGAATGGTTTCTGTCTTTTGTTCTCTGTAGAGACCATTTGGCTTTCTCTTGTTCTGCAACTACCGACAAATCAAGGTCTTACTCATAAGCCCAACTTACAGGTCTAGCTTATCCTGCAAAATGTACCTTGACCCAAATATTCTCCTTCACATGTACTTTACTCCCTTGGGGCCAATGAAATTCCCCAATTCTTCAGTCTTTCATTTTGCTTCTCTCTCCTGTGCCTAGAATGTCCCACATAATTATGTCAGTCCTTATGTGTTTCACTTCTATCCATTCTTCAAGACTCAGCTCATGACAGCCTGGAAAACCCACCGTTTATCAAAACACTGGGGATGTGCAGGTGAGGAAAGCTCTAGCATCATGGAGAAGGTATTCTCCACAAGCCAAGTCTGATGGTAGGAGACACCATTTTAGGAAAGGACCCTGGGTGGCAAAGAAATGGCAACATTTCAAACTAATAGAGGATATGTGATCAATCTACACCATCAAAAGGGTGATGGGTAACATTATCATAAGGAGTTACAAGATTAGAATTGTAATTGGGGGCCAATAAGAATAGTGTTATGTCTATAAAACAAATGATATAACACAGGGGTCTGAGGTTAGCTGTCCCCCCAAAATTTCATAATCCCTTGCCTATCTGCCTGATCTGAGACTGTATTCAAGTCAGGAACTCACTGACTGGAGGATAGGTGAAGTCTCCCAGAAAAAAAGACTGAAATACCATGGCAAGTGTTACAGGTAATGATTCCCTTGGTCCCTTCTATGGCACTACCAGCACAGCAAGGGAGCTAAAGGCATTTACTTAGGAGATGATACACAGGGGGATATTCAAATATTTAGAGGGTCCTTGGGCATGGGGTCCAGGATCACTGATACCTAGGCACTTGAAACATGAGTATACCCTTTTCCTTTAGTCTAACAAGTATGGGAGTCAGGCAGTAAATATGGTCCTGACCCAGGCCTGAATTACAAGGGATCTAGAGACTCATCATTCACTCCTCCACCTCGTTCTTGGTGTTTACCAGAACTCCATATTCATTCCCTTGCTGTGGGATTCGAACTATCATCATGGGAAGACCAACCAAAAGCCTCTAAAACTGCTTCCACCCCAGATCAAGAGAGTAAAGTAAAACCAGTATGTTAAGAAAGGGCTTGCAACACATGCACCCTGTGTGATTCCAACAGTCTCACAACTTGGGGCTTGTGATCGGCTGAGCCCAGGATATTAGAGGAGTCTGTTGTCATAAAAGGTGCCACGTGGGATTTGTGGCAAGCCATAGGAGTGGGCAAGTGTAAACAATATCTTTGAATCATTTATGACACTCTCTAGAAGTGTTCACCACAGAACAGATGCTGAATAAAAAGTAAACAGAGTGATTCAGACAACTGAGCTCAGCCAGCCTCTATCTTTGGTAGCTCAATAGATGCCAGAGCAGTGTGGCCATGGTTATAGGAATGGAGGTGATGTATGGTCAAGAGCTTGGGGTCCCACTCACCAAGGCTGACCTAAGTACTGCTGCTGTGGATTGCCTGACTTAACAGCAACAGAAATGAGGCTGAGACCTTCATTCAGCATCATTTTTCAAGGGGATAACCAGCCACTGGGTAGCAAGTTGGCTACATTTTACTTTTCCCAGAGAAGTGGTGAATGCCATTTATCTTGAACTGAATCAACACATATTCTGGATATGGGTTTGCCCATCTTGCCTGCAGGGTCCCCGACAATACCACTATCACAGGACTTCTAGAATGTTTAATCTATTGTCACGGAATCCTGAGTAACACATTGGACCAAGGCAATTACTTTAAAGCAAAGGGGATGTGTCAGTGGACATCTGACCATGAGCTCTACTACTTCTATAATGTATCTATTGCTGCATCTAGCAGCTGTACTCTGTTAGAATAAAAAATAATCTTTCATTCATACTCGCCTCTACTATTTTGCAGAAAGAAAACTCACACCTAAAACCCTACTCCTGCTATTGGCTATCAATAGAAACTAAGGGAAAAGGACCTTTTATTTAGTGTGAAGGAGAAACTGGACTTGGGAATTTTATTTTTCCTTGAAATTCCTGTAAATACCATGTAGGATCTTCCTCCTTCAAGACATTCCCCACTTTCGGGGAATTCTCTCTGCATCAGTCAGCCTCTTTGGGACCTGTACTTGTGTTATTATTATTTTTTAAGATTTTATTTATTCATTTGACAGAGAGCAGGAAAACACAGCAGGGGGAGTGGCAGAGGGAGAAGTAGGCTCCCCACTGAGTACGGAGCCCAATGCTGGGCTCAATCCCAGGACTCTGGGATCATGACCTGAGCCAAGGCAGATGCTGAGCTGACTGAGCCGCCCACATGCCCCATGCCTGTGTTATTTTTCATAAGTTATGCATGCCTACTCTCTGCATGCTAGTTTTCTTAATGGTATTTCTGCACAATTACACGGGTAAGCTATGCAATGCAGTTGAACCTTTAAACATACTATGGCCTGTAAACCATGTCTGGTCCACCATCTGTTTTTGTAAATAAAGTTTTATTGGAACCCAGCCATGCTCATTCATTTACTTTTCATCTACGGCTGTTTTCACGCTGCAGTAGTACAGCTGAGTCGTTGTGACAGAGAATGCATGCCCCTGAAAAGCCTAAAGTATTTATCATCTGGCCCTTAACAGAAAAAGTTTGTCAACCTCTGCTTTAACTCAAAGGCTGAAGATATGAGGACCACTTTTGGAATCCGTGTTTTTCACTAATATTTCCAGGGATGAATTTTTGTTTTAGGTAGAGGGTAGAGATCAACTTGCCCACACTGAGCAAACCCAAACCCAAATACCATTTTTGTATCTCTTTCTTTCAAAAATGAATATATTTTTTGGCAGGTTTATGATCTGGCAAGTTGGGTCTTACCTGTTTCAAGACTCTGCTCTATCAGAGGCAGTGGTGGAAGAGAAGGACCAGACAACAGGCTGAAATCATTCTACAAAGAGTTTCTTTTCTAGAGCAGTGGTTTTCTGGGTTTTATGTTCCACTTAAGTCTCTCCCCAACTTCCTATGAGTTTTTCCCCCAGTTTTGTTGAGATATAATTGACATATAACATGTAATTGCATTAAATTAAAGCGTATGTCATAATAATTTGCTATCATTGCAAAATGATCACCACACTCTTTAATTACCATCCATCATCACACATACAATTCTTTCTTTTGATGAGAACTTTTAAGATTCACACTCTCCACAAGGTTTAAATATGCAATATGGTATTGCTAACTATAGTCACTGTGCTCTGTGTGATACCCCCAGGACTTACTTGTCTTACAACTGGAAATTTGAGCCCACTGACCATGCCTCTGGCAACCACCGATCTGTTCTCTGTTGGATTTTTTTTAGATTCCACATATACTTGCTTATTACTTTTCTTTCAGTGAGGATGCATTCCCTAAGTTCTCAGCCAAACACACTCCTCTTTGAGTTCTTTGGAAGGACTCATTGGCAAATGTCTGTCAGAGTGTTCTGAAGATGGAATCTCATTATGTCTGTGTTAAGTATTATTGATTAAGTAAAACTTCTGCTCTCTCTTCAGTCTTCTCACTAATTATGTCCATGTTTCATTTTTCTAAGTAAGCATCAATGTCACAGAGAGGATTTCCTACAGAAAAGCCAAAAGCCCAGCACTATCTCCCCTAAAACAAATGGATTTTTCATTGAAATCAACATATCTTTCTGAATCGAATAGGTTTTCATGGGGCCAATAAATTTCTTCAAAACAATGCATTTTTATTACAACATATTTTTGTTCAAACCAATACTTTTTGACAACCAGATATTAATGACCTGGCCGCAACTATAAATTTACCCCAAACTATGTGTTTTCTCAGCAGAAAATAATTTTTCTTATACAAACACATTTTTATTTGAATCAATCCTTTTCTGAAATCAGATATATTTCTGCAGGGGACACTGGGAATCTCTTTACTAAGAAATGTCATTTTGTTTAAAGGAACATGGCCTGAGTTTCAAGCATCCCTAGTGGCTTACCTTAAATATCTTTATTCAACAATGAGTGAGGTAAGGGCTAGTAAAGAAAATCTACTTATTTTTTTCATCTAGAAATGCAGAAAGGTATCAATAGACACTTCTTATAGAACTTCAAAGAAATAGAGCTCCTGTTTCATCTATTGTCAGGGCAGATACCAGTCAGCAGTATCCTGCTTCCTTAAGAGTAGCAGACAAGGCTCATGTCCATCCTTAGAAATGCTCTGTAAGCTCACAAACAAGAGTGCACACAGGCAGAATACTATGGCCCTCTCTTTGGCACCAAGCAGCAACAATGACTGTATTACTTTTTTTTTTTTTAAGGATATTTATCTTTTATTTTCAGATTTTCTCTATATTTAACTGAAGACTAGAGCAGACATACTATAAGGGAAGAATATTATTATCACCAGTCATTTGTACACATCAGCCTCTTTTTCTTCCATGGAGTCAGGTCCTGACTTTCTTTCTCACATGGAAATCAAATACTAGAAATTCATACAATTGACTTAACATGTATAAGGAGTTTCTGGTTCCTGAAAGGCATAAAAGAAATTCCTAAATAAACTTTCCCACTTAGATGTGATCATAAAGAGGTGTATTCCAGGGTTTATTATTCTTTTTCTTTGCAAGTATGTGCCCAGTTGATCAGCTTAAGGCCTCAACAAAGATTCATCAATTCTAGAATGTCTAGGGACTGCATCTTTGTCTCAACTACAGTAAATTTATGGGACCTGTGTTTCTTGTTACCAGTTGAGTGCATTCATTTTTCTGTTTCCTGATCATTTTCATAAAATAATAAAAGCAAAGCACAAAGGGAATGTCCAAGTAATTACACAATGTTTTTCCAAGCAAAGGTAGCTGTGCAGCCAAAGGTGGGCTCTTGGTTGGCAGATTGTATAGTCATTCAAAATCGTCAATTCTCACCTAATGTAAAGACGTTCACTTTCAGTGTACATGAGACAATTTGGAGCTAACAAAGTATAAGGTAAAAATACCTGTGTTGTCAAAAATTAATGACCTTCTTGAATGGAGAAAAGCATTGAAAATGGAATCTTCAGTTTTTATTAATAAACATATTCGCTATTATTGAGTAATGACTATATGCAGAAGGCATTGTGATAAACATTTCCCATCCATTTTCTCCTTTCTACCTTAGGAAAAATCTACAAAATAGGTATTCTCACTCATTTACAGATGTCCTACCTACTTCCCTGGTGTTTAGTGACATTCAGATGAAGACATGAATGGGAAAAATATCACCAAACCAGATACTATAGTAGAAGTATATAAAGTAACACATGGTAAATGCAAGTTCATTTCTCAAACATGGATTGTATGAATATGTTTTGGAGAAAAAGATGGACCTTTCCCCACACTTTTTAATAGATGACTTCATATCTCTGTGAAAATGTGTATGTGGGAGAGAAAGCTTCTCATTGGCAGTGGAAGAATCTTGTGCATCAGTGAGGGGATAGAGTTGAGATGCAGAAAAAGCAGCTGAGATTTCATGATGTGGGTTATAAGATGAATGTCCAGGTTACAATGAGGTTATAGGGTAAATAAATGGGCAATAATAGTGACCATATCATACATTCATGAAACTTCTTTCTTTAAGATACAAAGCATTCTTACTTAAACTCTCCTTTGATCTTCACAGCAACTCTGAAGTAGTCAGGATAGGAGGGAAATATCCCACTTGAATAAGAAGACACCAATGTTGAGAAAGATCAGGTGCTTGTCCAAGAACATGCAACTTGAATGATTGGCAAGGCCAGGGTTATTCCACTTTACTATACAGGGAAGTGTTTAGTTCACAAAACCAAGATAGAACAAAAGCCCAGAAGAGAATATCACAAGGACAAGGATCAGAGGCAAACACATGGCACATGTTATATACAGCATTTTCGAGACTTTGGCCTCATTTCTTTCCCTTTGAATCACCCTGAATTTTAATTACCTGCTCAAAGCTACCCAGACCTCTGCAACTGAGCCAGGATTGATGTTTCCTGTTTTCTGATTTCAAGTCCAGTGCTACTCACAGAAGCCTATCTTGTGGCCCTGGGGCCCGGGGTAAAAGGACAGAGAGTAGGATTTGGGGCATGTTGGGGGGGGGGCGCGTAGCAGAAGGCCTCCTTAATGTATGGACCATGCCAGGGCAAGGTGGAAAGATAATGGCAGAGATGACAGCCTGGGCACGGGGGTGTCTCCAGGAAGACTTGGGAGGTGGGGGACAGCAGCAGGAGTGGCTGCAGGCATCGCTAGCCATGCTTGGCTGAATTCAACAGCAGACACTGCCATATGGGCGAGACATGGGGGCCAGCTCTCTGAACATAGGAAGACAAATTCTGGGAAGAAGGGGAAACCAAAAATATCAGACTGATTCCAAAGAATCATCGAATCCTCAAGAAAATAAAGCCCAGGTTTTGCGAATTCAATCTACAAAGTATCATGGTTTGTATGTTGTAGCACCTATGCTTTGCTGAGCTCTGTGGGAACCAAAAGGGATGCGTGAGACTCAACTTCTCTGGACCTCACTCTACTCATCTGTAAAATAAGTGACTTGAAATAGTTCGTTTTCAGAGTCACTGAGTCTTTCGTGCTGTGACATATTCGCTACCAGATGTCATTTGCAATCTGGTGGTCACAAAGGTAGAATGTCAGCAGTTGGGCAGGGCCTTGGAACTCACTTGGGTTGAACATGGAGAAAGAGGAACAGCTAATGGAAGTGGAGCCTGGATATTCTGAAGCCAAGTCCTTCGTTCTCTCTACCCCAACTGTGCAGCTCCCACTAACCTCACTGCAGGTGGAATTCCTGTTGGAAGAGTCCTTACTGGTCAGTAAGACCAGCTGCTTGTCAAGCCCTCACCCTATTCTGGAACAGCCTCACCATGTGAATAACAAAGCTGAGCTGACATACACCTCCGGTGCAGAAAACACACTCAAATCAGAGAGAAGCAGTTTTATTTTTGAAAAGCTACACATCGTAGTTTTCTTCTTCAAATTGGGCTTCCACTTCCTGCCCACCAGATAGGGCCATAGCAAACACACCCATGGCCTCTTTTAGATATCTGACTCATTCATAATTCTTGGCACTGGTTTACACAACAGGTTGCTGCAGATGGTTTCTGGGATTAATAAGAAGTCATAATTTGGAGAAAGCCATGACATTGTCCCTGAGAAACATTTTATTTTGTGCCAACTAAGGGGAGGTTGTTTGTTGCCCTTCCACAGGGCAGGAGATGGTGGCCAGTAAAGCTCAGGTCATTTTCTCAGGTACAGAACCATTCTTTTTCCTGTATCTGCCTACTCCCTCTTTTCTGTGAGACATAACCATACATCCCTATCCACTGTTTTTAACACCCAGACTCCTACCAAACTAGGATAGTTGAATGAGGTTTTTGCAAGACCAAGAAGGGAGACAGACATTTCTGGAACACAATAACATAACCCATTTTTATAGAAGAGCTTGTTTTTAAGAGTACTGCTTCCTTGGCTGGCTGCTCTGGGAGGAGGCCCTTTAGTTTCTCCACACCCTCTGCCCCCTGCTACTGCCCAGCACCTGAGGCTCCCTCACTTCCTGTTGGCTCCATGGAGGGAAAACCTGGGCCAGAGGCTGAGAGGAGGCAAAAGCAAATCTTGAGAGAATGAGTGTGAAAGAAGGAGAGGAGTTTAAAAAATAATAAGAAACAAGGAGTGCTTTGAGGGAAAAGTGTGGGAGGCCCAAGAGGAGGAACTCTCCAATTCATACCCTTCAGTAGACCACTGTGGACTGAAATTCCAACTTAAAGAAAAAGTAATGGACACTTCTGCATTATCCTCTGGACTTTGTCACAATTAGACATTGCAGTAGTAGGTCTAAATAGCACAACAACCTTCCAGAGATTATGGGTACAGGGAATACTCACACAGAGAGGAAGATGAAGATGGCTCTTTCCCGCAGCATCCAAAGTAAGACATGTAGTCACTGTGCTATGTTAAGACGAGATCATTATTCATTCATTAATTCATTCCCTTAAATAATAAATTTGAACAGTTATTACATGCAAGGAACTTTATAGGAACTATGTTTTATCCTTATGCTGACAGCTTATAAGCTATTTGGGGAAAATGGGACATTAAACTGTAGCACAAATTAAGAGAATTTCACAGAGGAATTTAACCTTAAGTACCCAATGAGTGGTATAAACAATTGTTACTACAAGTTCATGGGAAGATCATACTTTGGAATGATTAGAGTAGGCTATGTTGAAAAGGTAGGCATTCAGTTGAGTTGAGTTGGAATTAGTTAAAGAAGTGAGAGGAGAGAATTGTAGAGGTGGGAAACATATCAAAATGCAGAGGAAAGAGGCACCTTGGTGTCTCAGTCAGTTAAGTATCTGCCTTTGGCTCAGCTTATAAGCCCCGAGTCCTGGGATTGAGCACCACATCAGGCTCCCTGCTTGGTGGGCAGTCTGCTTCCCCCCCCCTCCTTCTGCAGCTCCCCCTACTTGTATTCTCTTTCTCTGTGAAATAAATAAATAAAATCTTTTTTAAAAAATGTAGAGGAAAGATGAGCATATCATTAATAAGTAATGAATAGACACAGTTTAACTGAAGCCAACTGTTTTCAAAAATAATTTAGTGAAAAGAATAACCTGGAAATATAGATTGTGGAGGATATGAATATTGCTCTAAAGAAAAACATTTTGATCTAGAAAGTAACATGATGGAAATTATGTTTAGAAAGAACATGGAATGGGAATGACCAGTAGTGACAAAGGAGGTTGGGTAGAGGGGAGATACCCATTAGCAGGATTTTATAATAAGCCAGATGGGAGGTTTAAGATAATGGAATTAAGGAAATAGAAAAGAACTATTTATGAGTGTGTTGCAAAGAGGAAACCAGTGGGATTTGATGACTGATTTATTAGGCAGCAAGAAGAGATTCAGAGATGATTCAGAGATTTTAAATTTGTGAGTTTTATCAATGATAGGAGGTTTTGAAGGCTGTGGGCATGGAGGGTCTGTTGCTGTCTGAGGAAAGGAAGCAGTGATTAGAGGAGAAGAATGTTACAATAGATTTTCAATAGATTCATGCTGTTCAACCTGATAGTCAGTGACCTCTGACTTCTGACCCTGCCTCATGTTCCTAGTGTCCCATCCTATATTCTCCTTACAGAAGCCATGCTCCATAGGGGCAGAACTTTAGAATCACCAGGGGTAGGAGTATTTAAAAATCCCTACCCTGGGTTGCATCCCAACCAACAAAATCAGAATTTCAACAGGTGGGATCCTATTATCTATATCTCTTTTAGAGAGGATGACGTAGGTGTAGGGGAAGATGAAGAGAAAGAGAGAGAGAGAATCTTAAGCAGGCTCCATTCCCGGCATGGAGCCAGATGCAGGACTTGATCTCACAACCCTGAGATCATGATCTGAAATCAAGAGTAGGATGCTTAACTGACTAAGCCACCCAGCTGCCCCATGTATTTTTTTTTAAAGCTTGCCAGATAATTCCATTGTCCAGCTACCATGAAGACTATTGCCTTAGAGGTATTTCTTACATACTATTTTCCATGTTTTTCCCCTTGGAGATGCACCTTTGAATGAGCAAAAAGCATTGTGATAATCATTGCCCCATCTCAGCAACCAGCACTATCATCTACTCAAGTACCCGAATCACCAGTGTGGACACATTGTCGGCACCTCTCTCTCCTTCACACCTGTGCGAATTACCAAATCCTACCCTTCTACCTCTTAAATAGTTCTAGAATTTGATCTCTTCTTCCCTGACCATAACTACCCTTAACCCAGGTCATTTTTTCTTGTAATCCATATGATTGCAGGACCCTCCTAAATCTTCCAGCCTCAGGGTCCTTCAAACCTATACCAATACTGTAGCTAAAAAAAACTTCTTATAAATGCAAATCTGGTTATATCCCTTCTTTGATTAAACCTTAGCAGTTCCATAAGGACATTTAGATGATTTAAAGGATATTTTGTGGTTTGTCATTTGATTACTTGTCCAGTTTTACATTTTGCCATTTCCCACCCCCCCACACACACACACTCTGTGTTCTGGCTGTGCTAGATGCTCTCTTTCTTCTGGAAGCTTATTCATAGTGCTCCCTATGCCTGCAACACTTTTCTCCCCCCTTCCCATACTCCTCCCTTAATTTATGCCTGTTTCTCCTCTTCATGGCCCTTCTCTACTATTCAGCTTAGATGACAGACACTTTCATATGAAAGCCTTCAAACCCCTCTCAGTATGGATTAGATGTTTCTCCTCTGTGCTTTGCCCTTACTATAACATTTATAGAGGGCCTATTTAACATTAGTGGTCTGATGTTCACTAAACCATTAGTTTTGTAAATATAAGGACTGTATCAGTTTTGCTCACTATTTTATCACCAGCAAAATGCCTAGAACATAGTAGATGTTCAATAAATAATTTTGGAGTAACCATGAAATGGATCCCGTATTGTTATATTACAAAAATGTGGAGGCAGACACAGTGACTCACGCTCATTAGTTTCCCCACAAGGAACACCAAGCAAAGAAATAGCTGCAGAGAATATTTATTCATTCTTCATTCTGGTGTCCACACCAAAAACCAGTAGAAAAACAGAACACTGCAGTTTTAATCAATGCTGCCTAAAAGCAGAAACACAGGGGAGTTATCAAAAATAATCTAAATGTTTATCTCTTTGAAAGAACATTACTAGAATTACAAATAGGAAGGTATCATCATTTGTACAAAGGATATTAGATGAACGACTCGAACTAACAAAACAGTGATGGTGAGATACTGACCATGAGATCTTAGCTGGGGGGTGTGCTAAATCCAGAAACCGACAGATGACATCTACTGCACTCTACTCATCTCACACACTGAGCCCCAACTTTTGCCATTCTAAATGTTCCTTGTGAATTTAGATGTCCACATAAGGATATTCACTATATTTTCTTATAAAAGAAGATGGGGATGAAAGGCAGTAATTCTATGTTTGGAGATTAAACTCCTTCAGGAATATGGGAGAGAAATTTAAATGTTTGGATTTCTTCTCCTTTGGTTTCTAGCTCCTCCATCACCCAGAAGAAGAGGCTTGACAACCAGGGTCAACCCAGCATGTGCCGTCAGAGCTGAGCATGCTACCTTTGTTCATTCTTCCATGGGAGGACGTTTTAGGCATGTAGCCACGCCCTCTGAGACACAAGAGTGAATTAAAAGTGGATTTAGAGAGCATCCAGCGATGATAAACTGCAGTTCTCAAAGGAATAAATCCACCTCCCAGATTCCCTTTAGCTGGTGAAGGAGGGGCTGAAGAAAGCAAATTCACCTTGCACTGGCAGGCGGGTAGCCAGCATGGTTCCCTCCTGTTCCTGCTTTGCTACAAATAATCCAGTCCAGTAAAAATAAAGGCCCTGCTTATCTATCTCAGACTCTGACGTTAAACAAGATTGAGGAATTAGAATCACACTACAAAGAGTCCTCTGGGAATTGGATTCTGACCCACGGAATGACGAGCTTTCTGAGAAACATGGGTGGAAGGGTCATTTCATCCAAGGAGCATCCAATCCTTGCATCTCCTCTGCTGCACCTGGGCTGCAGGGCGGTCTACCACGTGCTCTCTGTTGATAGAAAGTCCTTAAGAACCAAGTGTAGGAGGAGTCACTGGGAGTGATTTCCAAGGTCCTACTTCCTGCTTGATCAGCCTGGTTGGCAGCTTTGTGTTAGCAAGACTTCTCTTGCTTCTTCACAAGATGCAGAACAACTTAAACATGTTATAAAGGCCACCCTCAGATCCTATCCATCCCAGAATTCTCCCTGACTATGAATCTGAAAGCTGTCTGGTGGCAAAACACCATGACTGTCCTTCATGGCATCTTCTTGGGGACTGGGGAATGATGAAGAACCATCATGTGCATCCCCATTCTGGACCTCTAACACACTTCATCTTGTCTTTTTCCTCAGCTAAACTCACATTCTTAAATTGCAACTCTGGCATAGCATTATACTAAATGCTCTTTCCTCTTGGAACATATTTGCTGGGATTCTGCTTCAGACCACTTCTTACTTGTTCCACTTAGTCTCTTATGATTTCATGGAGTGGCCCTTCTTGAAGTCTTTCATTTGAGAGAAAGAACAACATTAAAATTAAGATTTCTTTTAAAGATTTATTTATTTGACAGAGAGAAACACAGCCAGAGAGGGAACACAAGCAGGGGGAGTGAGAGAGGGAGAAGCAGGCTTCCTGCCAAGCAGGGAGCCTGATGTAGGGCTCCATCCCGGGACTCCTGGGAGACCTGAGCCGAAGGCAGACACTTAACGACTAAGCCCCCTGGGCGCCCTTAAAATTAAGATTATGAGCTCCTCTCCTTATTAAACAGAGTATAATCTATCATTACTTATTGGTTTGATTGTGGATTTATTGCTATTTTACCTTTCTTTTCACTTGTCCTTATTTTAATCCATTTCCCTTTAACATTTTCCATTGAGGTATCCCAACAAGATAGAACCTCCCAAATCTAGGGTCTTTGGCAGTAAGGAACATATGTTTTAACTTTATAATCAATCTTAATTTTGCATCCTATGTCATTAAATATGTATTGGTTTTAATAAAACATGTCTTATATAAATATTAATTAAAGCCAATGTTTATCTGTGACTTTACATTGCTTCTGGCAGGTAAAGAAAAAGCAAAGGAACAAATACTTTTCGTATTAAAAAAAGAAAAAAAAAGACTGCAATTCTACCCTGGCAACCCCTCCTGGCCTTCTCTGGTACAACTCCCAAACTTGGATGTTCTGGGCTTTCCTATAATTACAAGGCCCAGGAGACTATCTTCCTTCCCAAAAACTCATCCCATGCTTGGCTATTTTTTATCCAGACATCCATCAAATGAATATTTATTCAGGGCTCATTCTATCCCAGGACCTATACAGATACTCCCAACCCTCCTTTTTTCTCTCTAGCTCATCCCTCATCACACAACCCTCTCCTCTCACGAATGTAGAATACAATAAAGGCCTTCAGAGAGTAACTGACCCTGGATAAGTGTCCCAAGTAGGCTTAATGTTATAACTTCTTGTCTTGTTTTGTGTTAGTAAATTTGGACCAAAGAGTCCTAGTTTTTACAAATGAATGTTTTTGAGTTTCCTATATATCTGGATCTTCAGCCTCTTCGTTATTTTCTCCAGTTGAGATAGGTTATGGAGACTAGAGATAGTGATTAGTTTACTCTGTGGCTAATCAACGGTGTGATCTTGTGTAAGCTGCTTAACTTCCTGAGGTTCTCTTTTCTCCCTGAAAAGTGGGAAGAGTAACACCGGATAAAGTCACTGTTAAAATGAAGCTTAAATAGGTCTAGAAATACAAAACCCCTATGTGGACCTAGCTCATCACACAACTTCAATAAGCAAATGTTTTTCAGAACCCAACTAGAGCCAAGTTCCAGCTGTTTCTTAGTGTGAGCACACCACCATGCACGGTAGACACACATTACAGGGGCGCCAACAAAGAAGGCATACCAACAAACTCAACTGAGGGAAGGTTTTAGGGAAAAAAAATGTGTATTTTAAAAACATGATAGTTATCATGAAAAAAAAGTAGAATTTTGATGGAGTTCTTCACCCGATGTGTGAGGTTTGGAGCAGCCACATCTTTTTTTATCTTCACAGCTGCTAACAAACTTAGGCCTCCTTAGTAGACAACTAGAAATTTTGCCTTGTAGTTAAGTGCTAAAAGTTATGCCCATCCGCAGAGCACAGCTCTACCTGCTCACGTTTTCCTTCAAAAAGAGTAGCTGAGCAACAATGAAAAGACTCCATTATCTGGCTTAGTAGATTAAAAAAGCCAATAGTTATTGAGCACTCACTGTATGTTATGCTGTTGACATGGATAATTTCATTGGGATCTTGTCAGTGTCCCAGCCTTAGCACATCAGGAAACTGATGCTCAGGGATGCAAAGCCATGTGCTAGTAGGTATATAGCTACCCAGGTGGAGAGCTGGGATTTAAAGCTCAGTCTCTCTGAATCTGGAGCCTGAAGGCTTCCAACCTACACTAAACTATCTCACTGTTTTCTCAAATGGCAATTTCCAAGGCAGCCTGTGTTCATGCATTCTAGGAAAAATTATTATTATTTATTGAACTATAACTGAAATACAATATCCTGTTACTTTCAAGTGTACATCATGGTGATTGATATTTTTATACATCGTAGAAGGATCCCCATGATAAATCTAGTTACCATGTGTCACCATACAAAGTTATTACAATATTATTGACTATATTCCCTATGCTATAGGTTTCATCCCAATGCCTTATTTTATAAATGGAAGTTTGTACTTCCTAATTTCCTTCACCTGTTTTGTCTTCCCTGAATCCCAACACCCTCTGATAAGCCAACAATTTGCTGTATCTGTGAGTCTATATCTATTTTGCTTTGTTGGTTTATTTGTTTTGCTTTTTTAGATTCTGCATTCAAGTAATAGTGTACACTATTTATTATTTATCTTTCTCTGACTTATTTCACTTAGCACAATACCCTCTAGATCTATCCAAGTTGTCACATATGGCAAGATTTCATTCTTTTTATGCCTGAATAATATTCCATATTATAACCATATATATCCATATATATATGTAGAATATATATATCCATATATATATAGAAGATATATGTATCCTCTATATTCACTTATCTGTCAGTGGACACTTAGGTCGCTTCCATGTCTTGGCAATTGTAAATAATGCTGCAATGAACATAGGGGTGCGGGTATCTCTTCAAATGGGTGTTTTCATTTTGTTGGGATAGATACACAGAGGAGGAATTGCTGGATCATACAGTAGTTCTATTTTTAATTTTTTTTGAATGTCCATATGTTTTTTCATTGTGACTGCACCAATTTACAGTCCCACCAACAGTGCAGGAAGATTTCCTTTTCTCCTCAACTTCGCCAACACGTGTTATTTTTGTCTTGATAATAGCCAGTCTGACAGGTGTGAGGTGACATCTCATCGTGGATTTGGTTTGCATTTCCCTGATGCTGAGTGATGTTGAGCATCTTTACATGTGTCTGTTGGCCATCTGGATGGCTTCTTTGGAGAAAGGTCTACTCAAGTCTGCTTTCCATTTTTTAATGAGTTATTTGTGGGTTTTTGGATATCAAGTATGTAATATCCTTACACATTTTAGATATTAACTTTTTATCAGATGTATGGTTTGCGAGTGTCTTCTCCCATTCAGTAGGTTGCCTTTCTGGTCTGTTGGTGATTTTCTTCACTGTGCAAAGCCTTTTAAATTTGATATACTCCCATTTGTTTATATTAGCTTTTATTATCCTTGCCTGAAGAAATTGGTCCAAAATATATTGCAAAGACCATGCCAGAGAGCTTACTGCCTATGGTCTCATCTAGAAGTTTTATGCTTTCAGGTCTTACATTCACATCACTAATCCGTTTTGAATTTATTTTTGTATATAGTGTAAAAGAGTGCTCCAGTTTCACTTTTTTGCATGTGGTTGTCCTGTTTTCCCAATATCAGTTATCAAAGGGGCTACCTTAGGGCAAATTATTTTTCTAGACTGTTTTTTTCAGTATAAACTTTATATGGATGAAGAACAAAAGTGTTGAAGAAAGGGAAGCCAGACGCTGAAAAAGTCAGGACAAAAGATTGCACAACCTTAGAAAGAATTTGCCAGACTGACACAGCAGAATGACCCCAGCTAGAGGGGTACCAGGAGCACTGATGAAGTAACTGGTGGGAAACATTCAGTGTTCCTTGGAGTAAGGAGCTTTATAAATAACTGAGACTACTTTTCTCTTTAAAAGAAAATTAACTTAATGTTGTTTGCTTAACTAGCACAACTTGACCTTTATCACTAGTGTTTTTTTTTTCTTCCTGTAAAAGGCAAGACCCTTGAGATCATAGG
This sequence comes from Spilogale gracilis, assembly GCA_004023965.1. Classification (NCBI taxonomy): domain Eukaryota; kingdom Metazoa; phylum Chordata; class Mammalia; order Carnivora; family Mephitidae; genus Spilogale; species Spilogale gracilis. Next base: position 381,612 of record PITA01000020.1, read on the forward strand.
GCATCTTCAACATGTGGAGCTGCCCAGAATTTGCATTGGAGGTCCCCAGAAAACCATCTTTGTCCCAGACGGCCTCGCCCAGGCAAGCATGCGAAGTGCATGGGATAAGCAAAGGGCTGGGTGCCATGGCATTTGTTTTCCATTGAATAGGATTAGGGATTCTGACATGAATGATTAATCACCACATTGCAGACGGCTGACGAACACAGGAAAGAGTCCACTCAGAATGGATGGCGCACGCAATCTATTCCAAACAGCTGCTGGGTGTTTCTGTCTCTCCCACCCTCACTACTCTTTCCTTAGGGTCCCGACTCCTGGCATCTCTCTTTCTCATTCCCTTTCTCCTTTTCTTTTTTAACTCTATCTTCTCCTCCTTTTTCTTTCTTTCACAATCATTTTCTCCCTCCACTCTCCCTCCAAAACCCATCTTTGGTGAGGTTGATTCTCTCTTGTTCACTTCCTTTCCACCATCCATCCCTTTGTGTCTTACTTGGGAGCCAAGCCAGTATCTGAGTCTGGAGCCTCTTAGGGGCCTGGGGGAGGTGGGGAAAGCACTCCAAGGGCTCCTAAGGGAAGGTATTGGAAGCTAGATTCAAAAGCATCGGATTGAATCCCAGCTTTTCCCATTACACTCCTGTATACCAGGGCAACGAAGAGGAAAATGTCCCTCCCTCCATTCGATGAAGAATATGAACAGAATGGCACAGACACACACACACACCATGTTATGTGAAGAACACAGGAGTAGGAATAGGATTTGTGTTTCTTGGTGTCTCAATTTTCCAGGCTTTGAGTAACTCCCCCCCTTTTTATTTTTTTAAGATTTTACTTATTTATTTGGCAGAGAGAAACACAGCTAGAGAGGAAACACAGGCAGGGAGAGCGAGAGAGGGAGAGGCAGGCTTCCCCCTGAGTAGGGAGCCTGATGTGGGGCTTGATCCAGGAACTCTGAGATCATGACCTGAGCCGAAGGCAGACGCTTAATGACTGAGCCACCCAGGCACCCTAAGTAACTCCCTTTTTATGGAAGGAGGTATAGAGGGTGGCTATTTCCTCCATGTTTGCTATAGATTCTTAATCGGCTGTTCAACTTCAGAATAATGTTTTCTTTTTAACAATTTGGCTTTTGGAATGCTGTGTTTGCTATTACTCCCCCCTTGGAAGTGACACCATCATACATGCTTGAGTACTGAAAGCAGACAGCGGGGCACCTGGGTGGCTCAGTTGATTGGGCGACTGCCTTCAGCTCAGGTCATGATCCCAGAGACCCGGGATCAAGTCCCACATCGGGCTCCCTGCTCGGTGGGAAGCCTGTTTCTCCCTCTCTCACTTCCCCTGCTTCTGTTCCCTCTATGGCTGTGTTTCTCTCTGTCAAATAAATAAAATAAAATCTTAAAAAAAAAAAGAAAAAAGAAAGCAGACAGCAAGAACTCTGGAGTCTGATTCTCCTGTTTCATCCCTGGCTTTACCCTTCCTGGTCATGGTACTCCTGGTCTTGCATCATCACACAGCAGAATTATCAGGAAAACTTGTAAAAATGCAGATGACTGCTTCCCAGTCCTAGTTTCTAAGTCTAAAATCAGGTCCAAAAATGCACATTTTTAATAAGTTTCCAGGTGATCCCAATGCTGTTGATCTGGTAATCCCACTTAGAGAACCTCAGTGACTTCCTTGTCCTTTATGCTAGGGGTTCCTTCTGCAATCATAAGTACATGTAAGGTCTGTGGCTTAGCATTTACAGCTTAGAAAATCTAGGGTTACTCTTAGAGAAAATAACTGTTACTAACAAAGTTGACTGGCTATCCAATATGAGTATCGAGTGGCCAAGCTCATTTAAGACAAAGATAAAAATCGTCATCTCTCCATCCTCCAGACACACACACTAATAGAGCCACTCTTTCTTGTACCATTCTTGATGACATCTCCCTATATAACCTCCTGTCAAATTCTCCACATTCACGTCCAAGGGAGTGGTCCACGTAGCAATGCAACTCTTCTTCACTGTCCTATGACTTTAAAGTGCTATCTATGTACTACTGATACTTGACCAACATGGATTTGGACTGTATGGGTCCACTTACACACAGACTTTTTTTGCCAAATATAGTATAGTACTGTAAATGCATTTTCTCTTCTATATGATTTCTTAATAAGATTTGCTTTTCCACAGTTTCCTTTATTATGGGTATAGTCTATAATACATAGAACATACAAAATATGGATTCATTGGCTGTTTATGTTATTGATAAAGCTTCCTGTCAACAGTAGCCTATTAGTGGTTAAGGCTTGGAGCCTCAGAAGTGATACACATATTTTTGATTACATGGGGAGGTGGTACCCCAACTCCCATGTTGTTTAAGATTACTTGTGTGTGTGTATACATATGATATCATATATACATGGATTATATATAATAATAACATAAATATTAATTTATATCTATTATATATATATACATAATGTTTTAAGTGATATCTTTGAACTTATCACCTGCCTAAGATCTTAAATCTTTAAAGATTTTGTGTTAGATCTATTTTAAAGTGATATAAATATATTTTTTAAATGATAAAATATACATACATATACATACATATATATACCTATTTAATTTGAACTAGCCAGGCCAAGCAAATTAACAAGCTGGCGGGACCTCCACCTGCCCCCACTACAGTGCGACCACCTGCAACCAGGTGTCCTCCTAGCAGTCTGGGACCAATTAGCGATTGGAATTGAAACTGTATGTCATTAATTACATAACTTTGGGCTATTCAAATTTGGTTTCATTAAAATTACATCATGATACTGAGGGCATTACAGAGAGTTGCTGAAAGAAGGAAAAGGAATGAACAAACAATCCATAAACACTTGACTCAGTAATGCTCAAGGTAGGTCCCCTTACTTGCCTTCTTATTCATTTTCTTTTCAACCAGTTGGGGTTTTCTGTGCATATGACAACAAGTGTAAAAGTTTTAAACAATCTCATTTGCAATGAAGCGAAACAGCTCCAAGTGTCACCCTCTCCGGTGTATTGGGTTTATAAATGTTGTTAGCTCCTTGAAAGAAATGGCTCCAGACCCAAGGTTGGCTTTTCAGAGACTAGTCCAACCAGTAAAGGCTGTTGAAAGTATTGGCTTCTTACAAACTCACAACAAGCAACCCTGCCTATCTATACTGCTGACCCTTCTACTGTAAAGCTGATCCTCTGGGAGGAATTGTCTCAGTAGGTTTGAGAATCTACGTCAAGCAGAAGCCTGGGACAGAGAATGAAGGACATTTGTGTTTGATGAGGAAATGTGATCTTAAAGCCTGTGGATAGGTGATTGTTGTAATACACATGGTCCCAAAAAGCTGAGCTGTCACATTTAGCTAACGGATGGAAGCATGAAAAACTTTGGAAATATCAAAGCTTAACATTTTTCCAGTAACATTAGTTCACTTACACTGTACATAATTTTTTCAAATTACTCATTAAGCTGTTAAAATAGCTTTATATAGAATATGAGAAATATGCTTGCTTGTACATGACTAAGAGTCTCTCAGGCTTTGTATCTCCTAACTTTTTTTTTTAAATATAAATTTGTACCTGAGTGCTTTATTAACATAGCTTTTTGCATATAATTTCCCTGGCGGTTTTTTGTTTTAAAAGAAAGTATGACTGGAACAAAGGAACTGCCACTATTTAATAATGTTTGCATTCAAATATTCTACATAGATTTTAAGTTTAGCACAGTGATGGGGTGCCTTGCGAGGGGAAGTCAGGTTCACCAGTTTGCTCCTGGCATGTATTAGCAAGCTTCTTTTTAACAAGGCAACCTTGAACAGTTGGAAAATAAAGCTTCTAGCAAGAGACAGCTTCCCTCTTGCCCCTCTCACCCACCCACCAAAATCTTCCTTTTTATACACTGTTAATAGTTTACCTGGAAGCTTCTCTGGGTGAAGTCCTTAGACCTTGAGGTCTTCAGAGCAGACTTGAGACTGTGCAGCCCCACTTTTTTCATCAGAGCCTCATCCTAGCACAATCCTTAGCACAGATGTCCTGCTCTCTGCCCCATGGCCATGGTGCCTAGCAGGTTAATCTGAGCCTGGGTGGGAACGGGGCTATAGAATATTGCTGGAACTTGATTCTTTTTTTTTTTTTTAAATCATTAATGTCCTTATATGTACAATGGAAATATAGCCTTGAAGTCATAGGATGGTGTTGAACAAAGGAAATTGAGTTATGATGACAGAGAAGTGCCTATAACATCGTTTTGCTTTGTTTCCTGTGAGGTCACTCCTCTCTCTGCACACAATAATCTCAGTATGAGGACGGGTCTAAAAGATGACTTTTATTCATGATGCATTGGGCACAGATGATTCTTGTTACACAGCACTGTCTGGACCCTCCCAGCACTGCTCTGAACATACTGGGATCCAACTAGTTTTAACAATCCTCGTGAAAAGTTCAAATTCAACGTAGCAACATAAATTTACTTGCACAAAGACTGGTGAAGGTTTCAGTGTAATTGGAGAGAATCTCACTTGGGAGGGTGAGGTTTGAAAATCTCTTATCTGCTGTCATGAGAGCAAAGGAATCTGAGACCTTGAACGCATACGGTAAAAACCTGGAGCACAGACTGAGGATCCTTGGAGCTTGGGAAGGGCACCTTATGCTCCAGTGAGGGCTGGTTCATGCTCAGGTTGCCTGACAACTGAGGGCTCCAAGGGAAATGCTGTCAGAAAGACTGCTTGTCCTCTGCCAGGCCAAATGTAGGCATTAGGTTTAGGGAAAAATGGGATAATTGCTTAAATAAAATTTGGGATGTTATCAGATCTGACCTTACAGGGACAGGGCTAATTATGTTAGTTACCTGGGAGGCCCAGCTTCCCACGTTAGCAGCTCAGGATTCTCCCTGTGCTCCCTCCCACACAAGCAAACTGGAGAGGGGTGGGGGGCGGAGGTGGGGGATTGGGAGCATGGGGGGAGATGAGTTAAATCATGAAAAAATAATTAATTCTAATTTTCAAAGTAAACATTCATTTAAACTTCTCCAACCCTCCTCCCTGACCACAAACAAAGAGACAAAAAGATTGGTTCCAGATTCAACATTCATTTGCAGTGTATGCTCTGAGAACTGAGCTGAAGACGTCCCCTCTCCAGGCAGGTTGAGCAACAAATTGGAAACCCCGAGAACTGAAGCCCCTCCCTCTCATCTTTATTTTTTCTTGATATAAAGACATTGTGGGATGTATTTTTTTAATCTCAGAATCTGTAGTGGGCAACACAATGTCAAGCACAGAGCATTTGCTTGATTATATCTTTATTTATTTATAAATGAATGGTGACCCCTGAATCACTTAACGATCTCAGTTCTCTACATCATTTCACTTACATACGTGTAATTATGGGCATTTGTGGAGGAGGGGTTGTTATGTATAATGGTTTTCAGGACAATGAAGTTTACATGGTCATGTACACATTATTCACCATAACCCTTTAAAAGTTAAAAGTGAGCCATTCTGTTTTTATTCCAACAGATTTGAACAGATTCCAACAGATTTCTTTTTTTTTTTGTTTTTCAGCAGCAACATTTGTTGATTGACACTTGGTATTATGAAAGATTATAGTATATGTGTCGATACACTCATTCCACAGAAAATAGATACAGATGATTTAAACAGATGAATATTTCTGTGAGATCTGATGAAAGACAACAGCATCCAGCAATAACCATCTTCAACCCTCTCCAAGGCCCACTTCCAACAAACAATGACCTTCAACATTTTAGCAATTTCTTTTGGAACTGATTTCCCTGCTGTTTCATAACCTGCTTCCTCTGGTATTTCTTAATTCTGCATTCGTAGACATTGTCTTTGACTTCCTGTGAAGCGAAGATCACACCCATTCCCTTGTGCTTACACATTCATCACACACACCCGTCACTCTCCCTCTTTCTGGTGTGATCAACTTCACACATTTTCATGTAAACTATGGGCAGTGTTTAAGTTATGAAGATTGCAAAGATTATGTAAAGATTGTAAAGTTATGAAGATTGCGTTGTGATTACACTTCTACTTTGTACAGTTTTTGTTTCTTAAGAATCATTGCCATGGTTTCCATGTGTGACCTTATGATGATTTTGGAGTAAAATTTCTGACAAATGGCTATAGCTACCCCCAAGATGGCCAAACGCAGAGGTAAACTCTCAGAATGGTTTGTTTTATCTTGCTTGTCTGTTCGACCATGTCCTGGCTCCCATCAAAGGATCGTCCTCCCAGTCTACGACATCTGCATCATTCTGAGAGGGCTGCTCTTATCCCATCCTAGACTCCCCTTTTCCTGATTCCTTTCCACATCGTCTTTCCTGGTTTCCTTCTTGTTGGGAAGTAGGGTGTCTTCCAATAGTCCCTGAGAAAGTACTCATGGAAAATAAAATGTCGAGAACTTATCATTCCTTTTTTTTTTTTTTTTTTTTAAGATTTTAGTTATTTATTTGACAGAGAAAAACACAGCTAGAGATGGAACACAAGCAGGGGGAGTGAGAGAGGGAGAAGCAGGCTTCCTGCTAAACAAGGAGCCTGATGCAGGGCTCAATCCCAGGACTCTGCGAACATGACCTGAGTCCAGGATCATGACCTGAGCCAAAGGCAGACGCTTAATGACTGAGTCAGCCAGGCGCCCCAAGACCTTATCATTCTTAAGCTTATCTTCATTCTTCATTCTATACCACCATCTGATTAATCCAGCTGAGGAAGAATTCTAGGTGAAAATTAAAAGACATTTCTCTTTTGTCTTCAAACTTTTCCATTGGCTTCTGACTTTCAGTTTTGATGATGTAAATTGCTACTGATTCCTAATCCTTTGTATGAGAACTATTTTTTTTCTCTCCCAAAACTGTCTGAGTCATTCCGGTGTTCCCAGCATCACCATGGTGGACTTGATTGAGAACTATTTCCTTTCCTTGTGATGAGTTCTTACTGGGCTCTTTCAATGTTTAGACTTATGTCCTGAACTTTGAGGAAATATATTATATTAGTCCTTTGGTAATGCCTTGTTCTCTTTCTAGAACTCCTATTGTTCAGATATTCGACCCTATACAACTATCCTCAAATTTTATAATCTCTCCTTGATTTTTATTTCTTTGTCTGTGTGTGTGTGTGTGATTTCTTGCTCTTTAAAATTTCCTGCCCTTATTTTATTCATGGAATAAAACCCTGCCCTTATTTTATTCATGAAATCAATATTTGTTTGAGTATTAATTATAGTATTTTTTCTTCTATTTCCTGTGATTTTCTGGTTTTCTCCAAGTTACTATCTTCCTTATTTTTTTCCTGCCTTCCTTCTTTCTTCTCTTTTTCATTTTTCTTTGTTTGTATGTATTGGTCTCTAGCCTACGTGTTAAGTGTTTTTCTCTGATGTCTGATGATTCTGGTTATCCCTTTCTATTTAAAAGTGAGACACTAAAAACTGATTGTAGTGGGTAAAGCTGATAGACTTGGAGCCCTCACAGGGAGGTTATTTTGCGTCCCTCCAAAATGGAAATCTGTGTGTCTCATTCTTGCCTTCATTTCCTCAGAGATTTCTGACATCTCTTGAACATAGTTGTTAAAAATAAAATAATATTGGCATCTATACACATTTTGTTTAATTTTACTATCATATTTTAAAGTAATGGGTCTTTGCAAATTTAGTTTTGAAATCACGATGAGGTAATATCAAGGTAAAATCAATCAAGGTAATATCCTGAATATACTGAAAACTCGAAGAGAAAATTTATAAGTTTTCATAACTTTCCTGACAGAAAATTTTAACAAAGAAGTGCTGCTCAAAAGGCTGTAACAGCTAAATTTCTACATGAGATAACTTGTTGGTTTTGTTCCTCGTGTTTTTCTTGTGTGATTCATGGGGTCTAACATGAAGCAATACGGGAGAGGTTCATAAAGTAACCAAGATGTGTGGGACTGCCACAGGGGAGAGCCAGACTTCCCTCAGGGTCCAGTCACTTGTAGCAACACACACAGCTCTCTCTCCTACTGTCTTGACACTGGGCATTGCTGGCAGGAGAAAAGCAAATGAACACACAAAAATCCAGCACCTTCCTCAGCCCAAGGGACTCTTCAGAACTAGAAATCAAGACCACTCAGAGTTCAAATTCTGGTAATTTATTAAATGCAGCTGCCCTCATGACCTCACACGGGGAGCGCTCTGATAGAAAACAATAAGCAGTGCACTTGCTTCTCACCCCTACCAGCTGGCCTGAGATTGATATCTGCCATTTCCACCTTCACTGGGGTATCGGGTAATGAGAGCTGGTAAAGGATTTGGTGATGTTGGAGTGAAAGCCTTTTATAATACTAACAACTGTCAGAATGTTTAAAAAATTGACCATGGGACATTGTTTCCAGCAAGAACTTTTTGTGGAAGGTGATAAGCAGGTGGATATCAACTCATATCCACACCATGAAACAATACATTGGTCACCAAGGAGGCAATGCATCACATGAGAGATGGATGAGGTTATTTGTGACATTTTCAATGCCAAGGAAACAGAGAGGGTGCCTATGGCCATTACTTCAAAACTGTAAACCTTGTATCTTCGTTCCCAATAGGATATACTCCAGATTGGTCAAGGTGAGAAAGGATTCAAGAAAAAGTCATAAAAAACTGAAAAACAAAACAAAACAAAAGCCAAACTTCCCAGATCATTGCTGGACACACACACACACACACACACACACACACACACACACACACACACACCTGTGTGGTAACGGAGATGGAATTCAAGGTAAGTAGCACAGGAATTAATAGGTACACTAACAACTGATCTACTATAATCCAAGATATGGAGCTTTCTACAAGATAGCTGATGTTTATTTTTTTTTAAAAAATTTTATTTATTTGACAGAGAGAAACACAACCAGAGAGAGTGAGAGAGGGAGAAGCAGGCTTCCCACTGAGCAGGGAGCCCGACGTGGGGCTCGATCCTGGGACTCCAGGATCATGACCTGAGCCCAAGGCAGTCGCTTAACCAACTGAGCCACCCAGGTGTCCCTAGATAGCTGATGTTTATAAACAAATTGGACAAATCCTGCTTTGTTTTACAGGGGTATCTACCTCAGAACTCCCTCTTTCTTTCTTTCTTTCCTTCCTTCTTTCTTTCTTTCTTTCTTTTCTTTCTTCAAGATTTTATTTATTTATTTGACAGAGAGAAACACAGCTAGAGAGGGAACACAAGCAGGGGGAGTGAGAGAGGGAGAAGCAGGCTTCCCGCCGAGCGAGGTGCCCAATGCAGGGCTCAATCCCGGGACTCTGGGATCAAGACCGGAGCCAAAGGCAAACACTTAATAACTGAGCCACCCAGGCACCCCGCAGAACTCCTTTCCTAAGCTGCTTTCTCTAAGGTTTTTGACGGGGTTTGGATTACTAACTGATGCAATTGTCACAGAGTTAGGCTTGAGGGAGAAGAGTGTGGGCAGCTCTTCCAGGTGGAAACTAATTAGAAAAAGAAAATAGAGTCTTTGAATTGATAATTTAAGGGAACTAGAAAACTAAGAACTCACTCCCAACAATTTGATTTTTGTATGGCTTTTCAGAAACGTAACTTTGGGTAATTGGCAAACTACATCTACAAAACCCCATAAAATCAATATTTATTTCTCAAAGGCTCCTTAGCGTGAGCATCAACGATAGTTTATTAGAAGAAGAGGAATGCTTGTCTTTGTTCTTGGCTTACACCAGCAGTTCCCAGACTCTTAAATTTCATAATCAATAAAATTAAAACAATTAGCAAGAAAAGATCTGTGTGCAGGTGGATAGACACTGCAGACACAAACAGGCTCACTAACTTTTTTTTTTTTTAATAGAGATTTAAACAAAGCAAAATCTACTATCTTACCATTTCATTCAAAGACACAATAAAATCTTTTAAAAATGAGTGCAATTGCAAAATAAAAGGCTGTTCTTTATTAGCCTAAAATAAATTAAAGCAATTTTTTTCTTTTCTTTCTTTCTTTCTTTTTTTTTTTTTTTCTTTTAATACTCCATGGTCTTGAAATTTTCCTGCGTGGAACATGCTGGTAAAGTCTTCTGCATGGGGCAGTGATGGTTATTATAGCAAAGCTCTGAGCTGCTGATACGGACCTCACCAGACCCTGAAAGGTTTCTATTTGATCCCAGTGTAGGTAAGTTCCAGAGACAGAAAGGGACTTAGGAATGACTTTGTTAACTCATTTGTTTCTTGCTTAAGGAATGAAGAATCTGTCTTGTCTAAGGAAACCTTGCTAACCAGGGCCAGGGAAGGATTTGGGCCAGGTGTCCTGTCCAATGCACTTGACAGTGTTGCCTTCCTCCTCTTGCCTGAGATGCTAACATTTGGGCCCAGGTGTGCAGGTGGTGGAGCTTATTAAGGGAGGTCGTCTTCTGGAAGTTGAAAGGGTTTTTATCCACGAAGTATATTTACTGGGTACCTATGGAGAGAAAATCCTGGTGGAGAGAAAGTCTTTTTTTCTCGAGTTGAGTATATTGTAGTGAAGGCAGGTCAAGTGCATGAAAGTAAACTGAACACATGAGTAGGCAAATAGCAAGGATAGGCGGGGCCTGGGAGGCTGAGTAGTCACGTGCTTCCGGGGAACATTTATAGGAAGCAGTGTTGCCACATGTAATTTGGCTCATGGGCCCAGAACTCGCCTCTGACTATTTGAGCTAAGATGCAGTCTTGCTAGACTCTCACAAGCGCTTTGGACATCTCCACCTTCTGTCATTTCCGTTCTCACGAGACAAAGAGTTTTGAAGACGGCAGAAAGATGAACAGTGCAATGCGGGAACACCCTTTTTCATTCTCATTAAATGCCACAAACTTCACTGCGTAAATATGCTCTTGACCTTGTGGGACAAACTCTAGAAGCAAATTTCTCATTTGCTGGCCTCTCCCTGGGCCTTCTGCAGCATACTGTCGCTCAGACAAGTACTGTTCTTAATGGGTTTATGGGAAAGGCTTGGCCTGCCTTTCCATCTGTACCTTCTGCTGGCTCCCTCCGAAAAGCGCGAGCTTGCCATACGACATTCCCTTGAATTATTTAGATTGGTAAATCTTTCTGCATCTCACATCTTTAGTCCATCTGTTAGCCGGAGCTTTGCCTTTATGGGAAGTGTCCTTTATGCATGCTGGCATCTGTCAGCAGAAAGCGTCCCTCTTTTATTCATGATCTTCTATGGGAGAGGGTACAAGCTGCAGAAACGCCGCGTGCCTGGTATGCATTTCATTTTAATGGAAGATTACATGACTGGGGTGCTGGTTTATTACCTTGCTCCACATGCCTCCATTCATCACCTGGCAGCCCCCTCACCCAGACTGTTCGGAGGTGCTGGCTCTTCTGCAGCCCCTTGAGCCAAGGTTTTTGCAGGAGTGCGCTTGATGGCCGAGAGAAAACTCATCCTTTAAAAAAAGATGAAAGATCGTGGAAAGGGAAAAATATATAACGGAGAATCATGGGCCGCGGGAAAGGGGAAACGTCTTGACCTCAGGCTGATACACAGATGCAAACATGGAATTATTTATACAAATCACTAAGCGCATCGGAAAAATGTCCCTGTGAACACCATTTCATCACTGAATATATTCCCCCCCGAAAATAGGCTCCCAAACTTAACTGTTTTCTTATTTTCCACTTACAAAAAAATGAAATCTCTGAGACGCCTTCGTTTTAATCCTGGAATAGCTTTTATAATTCTGTTTGCTGGGTGTGGATTGTCCACAAGAAATAATCTACAAAGTTTTTAAATTGTTTTTTGTTATCATTTTGATATTGACGTAAAAATAATCAATATAAGGAGAACAAAGTAGGGTGACCATATATCCTGGTTTTCCTGGAACATTCATGGTTTATGTCTATTGTATCTAAATTAATGTCTGACAGTTATTTTTGTCACTTTCCTTTCACAAACATGAGCCAGTTTGGATCCTAAATTATGGTCGTCCTCATAAAATATCATGTGAATGGCTACCTTATATGCAACTATTGCCAATATAATGTTAGTAGTTGTTTACTTTTCCATTGGTACCATTTCATACTTCTTTACTATGTGTGTGGGTATGTGTCCAAGGAGGAAAGTACCAATATATGCATTTGAAAGATGATTTCTCCATCTAATGAGACTCTTGAAAAAGTCCTTTGAGCAAGAGTCCTTTGCTTAATAAATACTTAATACTTAATAAATACTTAATGAGCACCTACTATGTGTCACATACTTCTCTAGATATTAGGAATGCAATGTGAACAGAATGAAAGTCTTAGCTCTCATGGGACCTACATTCATTGACAGTGACTAAGATCACATTCTGATTGACAGCCTTTCACAATTTATCGTACATATTTACATTTATGAAGGAATGTGGTGTGTTCTCGCCCTGGGCGAGCACAGACTTTGTTACATGGCCCACAGAAGGGGAGTGAGGCCAATAACCCTTTGGAGGGAGCAAGGACCAACACACCCATGCAAAGGAACCACTGATCCACAAGCCCTCACTACATGTAAGTTGCGTTCCTTACTCCTTCCACAGAATTTGACATTATTTGAAGGTAAGCAGAGAGGATGAAGTCCTGGCAATTACTTTGAGGACCTATGGAAACACTGGCAAGTGACAGATTTAGATATGGGTTAATCCAGAAAGCACAAGTAAGAATTCTTTGATATTTGATTCAACGAGAACCTTGGAAAAACAGCAACAAATCTAGGCTTCAATGAGGTCATCAGTGAGAAGCTGGCATAAATACTTAAAAGTGTAGATTATTGAGAATTTCCTCAACTTCATCTTCCAAATCTTCCATTAAATTTCTGCTTCCACGATTATACTTTTAATTTTCAAGAGGTTTTTTTTTGTTTTCTGAATCTTAATTTTTTATATCATCCTGTTTGAAATTTACTAATGCAAAAAAGTTGTTGATCTCTCAAAGTGTATTAATTACAATTGGGTTGTTAAAGATTTCTTCTCTTTGCAATTGTCTTTTCTTGATTTTGGTCCTGCCTTTACTGTGAGGTGCCTTTTATAAATTATACGCTGACCTTTGATGGTCCACTTATCAGAGCAAGGTAGTCAAAAGACAGTTAGAAGCATCATATGCCTGGGAAGGGTTTGTTGGCTGTTGGGGTTCACTGTATGGTGATTGGACAGGGACCACGTATTTTTATTGGAAGATCTCCAAATGCCAGTTTCTATAAGTCGGTTCTCTTTGACATTCAGTTTCCCTCCAGTGGTAGTTTGCAGGCTCCTGTATGGAAAACTTAAGCCGTCGGCATTCTAGATGGTAAAAGGAGTATGGGGCCTGGAGTGCCTCCTGGTTCAGAGTGAACACTTTCACTTAACCCCTTGCCCTTTATGGTACCTGATCTCCTTTCTCTATTATGCCTGGTGTCCCCTTATCTGGAATTGATCACGTTCATTTTCCTCAGAGAGTAAATAAAGCTTCTTGCCTCAAGCCAGTATGGGAAGAAAATGATTGCCTGAGAGGGGTGAAAGAGGGCATCAGGGGTTGACTGGACTTCAAACATACTTTCAAACAGTCTTCTCGTTGCAGTCCCTTTGTATCCCCACATTCAGAGACAGCGGTGTCTTTCTAGCATTCTGAACCTTGAATTGGGTTGTTTCTTCCTGGCCCTTGCTCTGAAGACTTGGGTTCAGCCATGTTTGCTCTGCTAAGTGAGCTATAAGCAGCCATTTGCTTCCTCTCTTCCAAAATCTTATCTCTCTGCTTTGTCCACCACCACATTCTTCTCCCTTCTTTTGACCTTATGGATTTCTATTTTCTTCAAAAATTATTCTAGGGGCACTTAGCTGGCTCAGTGAGTTAAGCGTCTAACTCTTGATTTCGGCTCAGGTCATGATCTCAGAGTCTTGAGATCAAGCCCTGTGTCTGGCTCTATGCTCAGCTGGAGTCTGTTTTACTCTCTCCCTCCCTCTGCTCTCTCTCTCTTTCAAATAAATAAATAAAATATTATAAAAAATAAATTATTCTATGTAATTATAGGAGGGTTTCAGGAGGGAGCAGAGATAATTTGCAAATCATCTTCTAGCTTTAACTGAGATCCCTTTCTCTCTTTTCAGGATAAAGATTTCTGATTATTCTTGCAGGCCTTCATGTGAAAAGGTACTGAGTTCTTCTGTCATGCTGAATGCTTTTTCATAACACAACCCGTTGTCCTTTGGCTTGTTTCAACCTCCAATTATTATAATAAATGTAAAATATAAGATCCATGAAAGTAAGGTTTATTGATTTGGTTTTATGTTGCCACTAAAGTGACAATAAAGAAATGATATAGGAGTGCCTGGGTGGCTCATTGGGTTAAGTGTCTGGCTCTTGATTTCAGAGTCATGTGTCCAAACCCCAGGTTGGGCTCCACATTGGGTATGGACCCCACTTAAAAAAATGATATATGGCCCTTGTCTTTCAGATGATGACAATCTATTTAGGGTTTTGGTCTCAATAAGTCAGGAGGTTTGTTAGAAATCATTGAAAATCAAGACTGTTGTTCCTTATTTTCCTAACTAAGTGAAATCTTGGCTTATGAAATTTATCCAGCCTTCTGAGCGGGTAAAACATATAGAGAGAAGAGCCTCCAGTTTCTTCCATTCTACAGATACCACATTCAAGCCAGGATGACTAGGTGGTAGAGAAGCTCACTGAGCTGGGATGTTTCACTAGGAATGTCCTCTCAGCTCTGAGGTCCTAATGGACAGTTGCCTCACATCTCACCCTGAGAAGGAACCAGTGCTTTGTTTTGTGCTCTGTTGTCACCATCTTTAAATTCTTAGTAATATTTGAACAAGTAATCCTGTGTTTTCATTTTGCACGAGGTCCTTCACATTACATAATCAGTCCTGCCTGACATAACCTGAGAGAGTGGAGGGTGAATTTAATAGTCTGGCCTCCCCATTTCAGGCAAACAGTTGGGAATGATCTTAGGAGCTGAGTTTAGAGAGCATAAAAAAAACCAGAAAAACAGAAGATACAGGATAGATGAGATCTATAGTTGCAAACATGTGGGTTCAAGTTCCAGGCAGGCACTCTAAATGTGGGAAAAGGCTGGTGGTATACTAGGGCGAGGCTAGCTATTGGCAAACAGGAAGAGCATGTCCTGTATAAAGACATTCAAATTCAATTTTAAAACACTGGGTTATTGGACAAAATATACAAGCGGGTCACCAATTTGTGAGCTGTGCTTTGACATAATCCAGGAGGCCGTCGCATATCCACAATGATTCCCCATGACACCTGCTTATTTTGCACAGGTTTTTTTTTTTTTAGAACTTAGATTTTTCCCAAACTAGGATGTCAGTTCAGTTCATACATTGATTCCTTATTATTCCTCCATTGCCTCCCAAAGGCATAAACGTATATTTCACAGCTCGGACACCTATTTGGCACCAGGCCTTGTGCTGAATCTTCCTGTTTTGCTTTACTTTGAGCAGCCTCACCCTTGTCATTCATGCTGTATTTGATATTTGCTGTAATATGATTAGATAATTGTGGTGAAGGCATCATTCCCTGAGCAGATGGGCTGAACATTTAAGGTGAGCCCTGTAGCATGGTGAATGAGAGTGCTAAGAACCTGGCAGAAACTGAACAGAGGTTGTGTGTGTGTGTGTGTGTGTGTGTGTGTGTGTGTGCACGCACTCATGCATGCGCATGTGTGTGTTCTCCAAAAACAAGATTCACCCAAACACAGCTGGCACAAGGTGGCCCAGTCCTGACTGTTGCTGCAGGGACTCCCAAGGGACTGGGGGGAGTTATAAATTTAACAGCTGAACATTGTTCCTTTTAATTTCTGAATATTCCCCAAGCTGAACAGGGACTGACAGAGGTGGTGTATTATGCAACTCCTTCCCCAATTTAAATTACTGTGTTAGCTTTCTGCCGGTGTACATACAGACATACATCTGACCTGAAGGATCTTATCCTGAGTCTTGGGTTCTCAGGAAAAGAAATCTGAAGTCTTTATGGCCTGGCAAAGTGACACTTAAGTGCCTAAATGTAAGATCTATAAGGTATAGCCAAAAATGTAAAAGACTTAGATTGAAGTCCCTATTCTACTCATATGGCATAGGCTTTCATAGATCACTTAAATTCCCTGAGCATCTATGTCCTTATCTGTAAAACGGGATCATAATGATAGCTACATGATTGGGTTGTTGCACAGATCAGAGGAGATAAGTGTCCCTCCTGGTCATCTAGAGTTTTAGGGCATTTATAATTCTGTAACTCATTTATAGAACACAGACTGGTAAACTCTACTTCAGGTATCCAGCAATGACCCTCTCTGGTGGAATAAGGAGAGAATCTCTCATGAATTAAAGTAAGAAAAGCTACACCTATCCAAATAAACTATTCTTGTATAAAAGTATGTAATTTACCTAAAGTGAAACAACTTTAGAGGAAAGAGGATTCTGACGACTTTGGGTAGAGCCCAAAGATAAGGAAGAAAACTGGGCTTCCTAATCCTTAGGCCTGTAGGTTCCCTAAAGTTCAAAGGTCCAGGATTTAGAGATATAAGCTATATCTGTAGATACTGAATTACTGGAATACCACCAAGAGTCTTGTGAATGATCATTGTTCTTTCCAAAGGATACTGATGATGTCATTTGGATCATAGAAAACCAAATCATTCCGGCTTACTGCTTTTACATAGGCCTAATATCTTCCATTGGCTCCAGTAGTTTCTCTAAGACGTTAGTGTGCTTTATTGTCAAAAATCTAAGTACTCTGAAGAGACCAGTGCACCTAGGAGCCTCCTGAGAAATGATATGACATGGGTGAACTCCACATGTGAAGTGGAGTTGAGATCATCCTGCATACCACCTTCCTCAAAATCTCACATGGTAGGCTGAAAAATGACCTTCAAAGATATGCAGGGACTAATCCTTGGAGCCCATGAATGCCACCTTCCATGGAACAAGGAACGTTCAGGTGTGACTAAATTAAAGATCCTTGAGATGGACAGGTTATCCTGGATTATGTGGATGGTCCTCAATGAAAGGGTAAATGTCTTTGAAAGGAAATAGGAGATACAACAATAGAGGAGAGAGGTCGAAGCGGTAAAGGAGGGGATTGCCCAAGGAATGCAGGTGACCCTAGACAGGACAAGGAAACAGAGACCCCCAGTGCCTCAAGAAGGAGAAAGACCTGCCATCACCTTGACTTGAGCCCAGTGAAACTAATTTTGGACTTGCACTCTCCAGAACCATAAGAAAACTTATGGTTATGTGTTGTAAATTACTACATATGAAGTCATTTCCTTAGCATCCATACAAGACTAAAATAAACTGGTTTCATCGTGCCCTCCTAAAAACAGGTAATTCATAACAATATCTAAAATGCATTGAGCATCTACTGTCTACTAGGCACTACATTAATTTTACATAACTTATTTTATCTTCCCGGCAAACTTTTGGGATTGATATTAGTGCTATTATTATGTTACTGAAAAGGAAAATGAGGTGCATAAAGGTTTAGTAACTCCTCCAAGGTCACCAGCTAATAACATGGCTGGCTTCCTTGTTCCGAACCTGTCTTTCCCCATTTACTAGGTGGCAGCCTTCTTAAAGGCAAAGATTGTATCTTGGGCTCCTGTGTTCCAAATCAGTTCTCATAATACTGCTGAATTCAGATGAAGATAAAAATGAATATGAAGCCCACCTGAAAGCAGGATGTCAGCCAACGAGAAAATAATTGTATATGTACGAATTTGATCTTCACCCATCTGTTGAGTATTCTGCTAATTATATAACAGAAGATGCGCTTAGGTTCCCTCGCTGTTAGCACCACTACATTTTCTCCTGTCTTGTGGCTACAGCCACAGGAACATCCCGTCTGTGAAACTGGGTTCACATGTTTCTCATTGGCTGCCCCCCCTTTCCTCGGTGACTCAGAGGAAGTAGATTGCTTGCAGGAGATCTGTGATGCAGAGGCCACGTGCTTCTGGCATTTCATTAGATGCTAAGGGTGTTTGATTCAACGTTGACACCGAAGCCTAATTAAATATTATGCCGGTGCACATATTCTACAAATTAAGACATAGCACATCACAGAGCCCAGTCTAGGATGAGTTAAAAAGGGAGCTGTCAACATGCGAAAGACCCTGTTAAACGCTGTAAATACAAATTTTGAATTTAAAATGCAAATGGATGGAAACCTTTTTTCCTCTCAAACTGGAAAGGAAAATTAAGTGAGCTAGAGCGAATTTCTTTTTTTCATTTTCACTAAGTACCGAGTTTTGACTCCAGTCACAACCACAGTATATTATAACAGTGTTAGAAGTGGCAAGAGGACCTAGCCCAAACTAACCGTTCACTTCGGGCTCCTCTAGCTGCGTAAAAATCAGGAAACAAACTAATCCCATCCATGTCAACAAGTCAACACACATGTATTGAAAAAGAAAACACGTTTCCATGTTGAAACAGGCAAGACCACTGGTACTTTCCAAATCTGCACAGCTATGGGGAAGTTCAACACGTGCCTCCATCAGGTTGGGGCAGTGCTAGGAACAGCCAGAGAGGTCGTGAAATCCCAAGTGATGGACTCTGGAGCTGCAGAGCTAGGAACGGAGTTGAGAGTATTGGCTGGGGCAATCTGAGTTTCTGGAGAGCAGTGAGCAGACTGGGTCACAAGAAACACTGATATAAGAGCTGGAAAGATTTGGGATCCTGTGCTTTACTGGACCCCACCTTCACCCTTACTCTCATTGACATCAATTATGTATAAAAGGGACAGTAGGCAATAAGAAGTAGAGTTGAGATTCCATCCATGTACACCAGGGTATAGTTGCTTCTCTAATTTACTAGTTCTGTCTTCCCTTCCTGCTTCTCTTTGAAATGGTATTTGTACTCATCCAGCAAATACTAACTCTTCGCTATGTTCGAGCTCTGAGGAAACAAACATGAATACAAAGTGGTTGTTCTCCTCAAAGAGTGTTTGTTTGAGAAGTCAAAGAAGTTAGAGACATCTACCTAACCAGCCTCCTTCCAAGAGATAGATACTTCAATAGAATGATGAAATTTGAGCTGAGCTATCTTAAAAGTCAAATGTGGACTGCTGGATTTGAAGGACTAAGATACAGACTGACATACTTTGAAAATAATGTTTAAAAGTAAAATCACAGAAAGAATTAGAAGGGTAACATAAGGGCGTCTGGGTGGCTCAGTGGGTAAAAGCCTCTGCCTTCGGCTCAACTCATGATCTCAGGGTCCTGGGATCGAGGTCCGCATCATTCTTTCTGCTTAGCAGGGAGCCTGCTTCCTCCTCTCTCTGCCTGCCTCTCTGTCTACTTGTGATCTGTGTATCAAATAAATAAAATCTTTAAAAAAAAAAAAAAGAAGGCTAACATAAAAGACAGGTCATTTCTGTCCAACTCAACCAAAAGAATCATGATGTGTTCAGTTTGTTTTCTGAGTTGTTTACCTGAGGAAGGCTGACTCTGAACTATTTATATGGCCTTTCAAAGGGCTGGTATGATAGTACTGTTTGAGTTTTTAATTCACTTTTTTCTTAATATGTGAATAGACTTGGAAGGCAGGGATCTGATTGAATAACTAATCCAGAAAATTGGATAGAGTTGGTTTTATAAACCTTATCATTGGATCATTAAAATTGTTTAAATCCTGTAACCTCTTCAGAAAAAAAACCCATAAGCCTTGGTAAAGCTCCATGCCAATAGTCAACCCAATTTATTTTGTTTCCATTAAAATCAGTTCCCACCATATGTGCGATAATCTGTTAAATAAATGGAGAACACAAACACATATGAACGCACATATGCACACGTGTGTATGCACGGGTGCACGCGCGCGCGCACACACACACAGTTTTCTGCGCTTAAGGAAGTTAACGTTCTGAAGGAAGAACGGGGTTGTGTATGTGAGAAAACTGTAAGGCAATATAAAATCCATGAAAAAGCACTAGACTGAATACAATTCAGTAACAAAATCCAGAGTAAGAGGACAAGTTCTCTGGGTAGCTGCCATGGAGGAAAAGAAAGCTGGAATAGCTTAATTAAAATTGGCCAAAGTTAATAATCTTCTAAATGTATCAACATTACCATCTTAAAGAAGATTTAGTCATGTTATCACCATAGGTGATTTGAGAGGGAAAGGGAAATGATGGGGATCTATCAGAAATTGCTATTTTTTAAAACTTGACAAATATTCCTTATTGGAAGCTTCCATTTTTAAAAAATATCTTTACCATGTTGAACTACTTAATTTTCTTAGACTTGTGCTGGAAAAATTGTGATTTTTCAGATTTATCTTGATTTTAAGGACAAATTAAATAAAACTTAATAAATAACATAATTGCAAGAAAGAAAGCTGATTGGATGACATTTAATGGATTTTGCTAACTGAAATAATTAAATGGTAATTGCCTAATAATGTCAAATTATTTTCTGCTGTATACAATTGTTAATTACATACAAAGAAGAATTGAACAGTTTATTGTTTTTTTGGCAACTACAATGATTGAATAAAATAAGTGTCCAATTAATTGTGTTCTATTCAATGATAAGATGATAACTGATTGAAAAGTAGAAGATGAATTTAGTCTTCAGTCTCAGTAAGTAATATGTGGAATAAAAATCCATATTAAATCAAGAAAAGGAATGAATCATGTGTTCATCCTTCTTCATCAATAGATTCTGTTAAAATTAATTTCTCTCTCCTTTTTAAGTGATTTAGAACACAACTTTGGGCTTATAATCTCATTTTTTTTTTTTCCTGAAAGAAGTTGAAATATTTTACATAAATAGCTTGGCTCCTTTTGTTTTGTTGTTGTTGTTGTTGTTGTTGTTGTTGTTGTTGTTGTTGTTAAAGAGAAAGGGAGAAGGGAAGGGGCAGAACATTTTAAGCAGGCTCCACACCCAGATCGGAGTCTGATGTGGGGTTCGGTCTCATGACCCTGAGATCAGAAACTGATCCAAGATCAAGAGTCAGATGCTTAACCAACTGAGCCACCCAGGTGCCTCAGCCTGGCTCCTTTCTTTGCAGGGACGCAGGAACCCTTCCCATCGTGTGAAAATGAAGTACAGAGAATGACATATAACCTGAAATCTTTCATGAGCCTGGGGAAGGCTTAAAAGTAATAGGACTCATAACAAATTATTACTGATGAGCCTGAGAGCCTGAGACCTCATTACCTTAGTCACATGTGCCCAGTCACAGAGATATTCTTAGGGAGAAAATTCTCCCTTTTTCATCCATGTTGGCAGAAATATCCATTTCTTCTTCACCAAAAATTGCACCATTGATCACTCAGAGCATACTTAGAATGGCTGGAGCTGGAATGGAGCTGAGGTTCTTCTAGTGGCCCTGTCCCCCAAGTGCATGACTGCATCCTTCCTGGTGCTTGCTGTCAGCGTATCACATCGGGCTCCTGTGGCTGAGCATCTGCATGGGGCCAGAGGCCTCAGCCAGGTGTGGATGCTCTAGGCACACTCCCTGCAGCAGGGGCAGCCGCAGAAGGTTTTCCACCCAGTGCAACAAGAACTGCTTCCACATGTAACTGATGATAGTGTCTAGGCACCCGGGTGGCTCAGTCAGTTAAGAGACTGCCTTTGGCTTAGGTCATGATCCCAGTGTCCTGGGATGGAGCCCCACCATTGGGATCCCTGGCCAGCAGGGAGTCTGCTTCTCCCTCTCCCTCTGCAGCTCCCCCTGCTTATGCTCTCTTGTTCTCTCTGTCAAATTAATAAATAAAATCTTAAAAAAAAGAAAAAAGAAAATGTCCCAGAGGAGCAAGTAGGAAAACAACAACAATAATATGAAAACAAAAAGGAAGAAGAAGGCAACAATAGATACCAAGCAGGAGATGTTAGAAATGCGAGAGAGGTAGGTAAACAACAATCCAGAGCTGGTGGAGAGCATTCAACCACCTGGTGAAAATTAACTACCAGCGTATATTGGTAAGATAGACACAGAGAAGTAGATAGGTCCAGGATTATCTGATTGATTAGAGGACAAAACTCCTTTTTTATTTTTAATTTTTCTATTTAGATTTTATTTATCCATTTGACAGAAACAGAGAGAGAGCACACAAGCAGGGAGAGCAGCAGGCAGAGGGAGAGGGAGAACCAGGCTCCCTGCTGAGCCCAATGTGGAGTTAGATCCCAGGACCCTGGGACCATGACCTGAGCTGAAGTCAGAGGCTTAACTGACTGAGCCACCCAGGTGCCCCAGGACAAAACTCCTTCTTACCCAAGCCCATCATTGCTGTGGTGGCCAAATGCAGGCAAAGAAAATTTCACATTTTTTAAATTTTTTTTTTTTAAGATTATTTATTTGACAAAGAGAAACATAGCCAGAGAGGGAACTCAAGAAGGGGGAGTGAGAGAGGGAGAAGCAGGCTTCCCGGTGAGCAGGGAGCCCGATGTGGGATTCGATCCCTGGTCTCAGGGATCATGACCTGAGCCGAATGCAGTCGCTTAACCAACTGAGCCACCCAGGCGCCCCCAACTGAGCCACCCAGGCGCCCAAATTTCACATTTTTTAGACCTAAAATAAAATATCCTGTTGGACTTACAAATTTTCATTAATATTTGCATTATAAAATGTATTTATGGTAAGAAATCAAAATACAAGTAATATTCTGAGACCAGACAGTGCATCGCACCACGTCCAGTTGCCTGGAGGTACAGGCGAACAACTCTTCTCTAGCTTTCTAGAACTTTCTGAGGGGAGGTGGGTGGAGGCAGCTATAAAAGCAGTTGTAACAAATTAACACAAAAGAATCATCCATATATAATATTCTGCAATTTTCTTTTTTTAACCTTAAAATGTAGCATGCCTTCTTAACTCTTCATTCTTTTTAGCTGCATAATATTCCATTGTGTATTTGTGCCACTTAGCTGATCTGCTCATGAGGGATAATTACAGTGTGTTCCGTCTTTTAGTAACACAGGCTTATTGAATCTTAAAAATTTCTCTCTGCTTAACAGTCTACTGAGACAGCAACAGAGGTGATTCAGTTGATTGCAACCTTTAAGGTGGATAATTGGGGAAAAAGGTGCAAAAAATCAAGACTTGACTTTCTATCTATGAACAGCATCATTGTTACTTTGTGACCTCGACAAACCTCTGGCTCTTTACCCTTTTCTGGAAAGTGATAATGAATCTCATTATCTCACAAACATCTGTACATGAATTTGTAGTCATAATGCATCATTTATATTAAAGGGTAGAACTATGATGAACTTACATGATATTAAATGGACAACGATCCTGGCCCCATTCTCTGAAGCTCACAAAACACGTCACATAGGGGATCAGGTCAAACTTAACTATTTTCCCCTTGGTTCCCTACTTTGAAATTAAGGCTCCATACATCATTCTTATTTATTTACCTACTTTTGAATTTCACAGACTCTAATTCAGTTGGTCATTACATAGTTTTTGTAAACTCCTCATGGGCCAAGCACTGGGCCAGGGTAGAAATATAAAGGTAGATATGCTCTGAAGTGGTGTGTTCCTCCTTGTCACTTAAAGAACATTGGAAAGGGCAAGCCATTATCGCTCTACCATTTTGTATCACTACATTTGAATTCCTTCACAGGGCCCTGCTCTACACTTTCCAAGCCTGTTCTCTCTCCTGGGCTCTGGTTTTCAGAAACAGCAGGGCGTTCGTGCAGCAGCAGTTCAGCGAACGTGGGGGCTGGGGTGGGATTGGAAGGGAGCTCCATGGGAAGAATCGGAACTCACGATTTGTAAGTACAAAGGATTTGCTTAGTGACGTGGTGCAACTAGGGACTTCGCAAGATGCCTGGCAACAGGACAGACCGAAGAAAGAATTTTACTAAAAAGCGAAATGCAGATGGTAGAGAGCCTGCTACGATGAAGATCAGCCCAAGTGGAAAGGAGAGGTAATTGTGGAGATGCTCCAGGATAAGAACGGGGAAGACGGAGGGACATCTGAGTGCTGGCGTGAGGGAAAAGGGCACACAAGACTTTTTTAAAAGCTGATTATTTCCCCCCCCCCCCCGGCCTGGGTTGGGGGAGGGTGTTCTTTATCTGTGTATGTGTCACTCTTGCCAGAGAGCTCGGTGCTATGTGTGTCCCCGTAAAACACCCCAGCTTCCATTAAACAAAGTGCTCTTCTTAAATGCCTTCCTTGTAAGACCTGGCTGCCCTACCCCAAGCCATTAGTGGGAACAGAACGTTAATAAGGAGGGACTGTGGTATCTCTGAGAGAGGTTGACCTCCTTCAGCAGAAGCAGGGCACCCATTACAGTGTAATGATAAATCACAAGCTTTTCCCTTCCATTATTTTCCCTGAAGACTCTTCTCTGAATGCATAAACATACTGGAGGGAGGAAGAAAAAAAAACATGCAACAGATGAAAGAAAAGTGAAGGAAGAGAGAAGGGACAGACAGACAATCAGCAGACTCCTAGTGGGATTGAAAATAACAAATGCACCATGTATTTGCATATAGTGAAATTTTAACATAATCTCAAATGGAAAAATCTCTGCCAAAAATAATGTATACATGAACTGTAGGATAAAAGGGCTTCACTCTGAGAATTGTAAATACAAATGACATCTCTAGGCGGGCTACTATTGTGGTGTTTTTCTCTCTATTGTTATAAATTCAAAAGCAGACTAATCCAAGGGATGGAAAAGAGCACAAAAAATAAATTTATAACTAAGTTTATTATCTGTTTCGTTAGCCCACCTTTCAACTGTTAACAGTGATCCCCTCGCCTTTAACAGGAAGTGGCTTTCAGGGGAAAACATTTGCTTGGTTTGCCTCTCTCTGTTTTTAGAGAGTGTGAGAGTGAAGTGAGGGAGTGAGCCTGGGGGTGAGTGCACGAAGGGGCAGGGAGGGAGTGAATCTTAAGCAGGCAACGTGGGGGCTCGATTTCACAACACTGACATTATGACCTGAGCCAAAATAGAGTCAGATGCTTAATCAACTGAGCCACCCAGGCGCCTCTGGGTTCTCCTCTCTTGATACAGATCAAGAACCAATACTGAGGTATAGTGCAGTCCTGCTGGCCGTGTGATGTCTACAGGATCCTTCTATAGCTCTTGCCAGAAATCTGCTCTTATATCAACCATAACATTGTCACCCTCAGGTGACCTTTGCCTTTAGAACCTAGAATATAGCCAAACATGGAAATGACCTTCAGGGCGCTTGGAAGATGGCTCCTCTTCAACGGAAACGGGATCAATGCGAAAGCATGACAGAAGCGAATAAGAAAGGATCCAAAGCGTCTGATCGCAACACTCTTAACTTTTTGTAGTTTGTCTATGTGGTTGAAAGAGCTCATGGTGAGTGCACAGATTAGTCGGACTGTCTCTGCCCAGCTCAGAACATCAGACTCCATTTTTGACTTTGACTTCTGTGTTGCTTTTGATACCAAGAGCTTCTTGTTCAGACTAGATCTTCTCATCATTGAAACCTAACTTCCATAGAAGATCTTTGGCATGACTCTCATCAAGTTCTTAAATTTATTTCCCCTTCTGGGTTTCCCTAGCATAAATCCCATAATTTGACTCTAATCCAGTGGAAACAGTCTCTTGTTTATAGCCAGCTCCAATCCACTCATATGGGACTTCAAGCAAAAAGGAACTTTCATGTTCAAGGACATACTCCAAATCGTTGGTCAATTTTTTTTTTCCCTTTGACAAGCATCCAGCTCACTTTAAAATTATTCTTCCACTGTCTCATATACAGTTTCCCTCCCCTATCTGAAAGTTCACTTTCCATCACTTCGCTTTTGAGTGATCTTCGTGAGTATCTGTGTTTCCTAACGAAAAGAAATCTGAAGAGGATTTTCACTTCTATAAAATAGAAATTTTATGAATAGTTTGCATCTTTGCTTTACTATTTCAGCTTAAAAATATTTCACAGGAATGTTCTACTATCGGATACTGAGGGAAAACTATATACTATATTTCCATGACATCAACCTTCTATAATTTTATCAAAAAAAAAATGTTTGCCATGTCCACCCCCCTACTCTCTTTACTTCCTCATCAGTTTTGTTTTTGTTTTTTTGTTATTGTTGTTTTGGGTTTTTGGTTTGTTTTTTGTTTGGTTTGGTTTGGTTTGGTTTGGTTTGGGGTTTTTTCCCATAGCTCATTTTATGACAGTGACAGTTATCCATTTCCCCTTCATTTTAGAAAGAACTGAGGCTCACATCACTTGCATGGTCGAGGACCAGATCATCTTTGCCTTGAGCTAAGGAATATTTTCTCCCAGACTACTGATTTATGTCTCAGATTTTCCAAATATTCTCTAATAGTGTTTTCCATCAATAGTTACTTTATATATACAAAGTATTCATTGCCTTCTAATAACCTGGACAGCTTTTTCCATAGCTTTGTTGCTAACATCTATTTTTTTGACCCTATGTCAGTGTGGTAACTCAGTCATTTTTGAGCTATCATGATTTTCATCCCTTTTCCTGATTTACTAGCAGACTACTCTCACTCTAGTATGCCTTTCTTTCTTAATATATTTGTGAAAGACTCTTTGACCCCAGCTGTCCTGAATGTTTTACTGTGCTCGCTGGCCAAGGCTTTTGCAATTGGTGTAGTTTTATGAATCTCAAGATGAGCTTTGCTTTTAAAAGCTGCCCTTTCAGTTCATTTAAATAAAACGTCTCCAGCTGTGTTTATGCTACCAAACCATTTGTAACTATCTCCTCCACTTTGGCTCCAAACATTTTTTATTCACAGACCTCTAGATTGCAGCCACAGTGGGCTCTTGGTTTTGTACTTTGCTATGTATCTGTAATAGCACTCTGCAAGATTTGTTGATTGCTACTCCATTTCTGGATCTGTCCTAGAGCCTGCATCCTGAGATCAAAAACTGGCTTCATAAACAGAATCTGCGTTATAACCCCTCTGCTCAAAGACCCAGACAGTATTTCCCATCACTAGTTTCCAGAAACTTACGGTGTTCAGTTAGCAGCCCACTCAGTCTACTTGGGGGGTGAGGAATGCTTGCCATTAACAGAGGTCCTTGTGACTGCCTGAAAGGTGACTTATGGACTACGGGATGCAGCCCACAGGACTTATGACTAGATGACTTATTTAGTTAAGGAATTTGACTCATAACAGCCAAAAAAAAAAAAAAAAAAAAGATAACCATACTAGTTTTATAAAACTATATTTTCAAGATGACAATGGCTAAAATTAACAGAATCCTCTCCTGGGGAAACTGTTGATTCCTTATGTCTTCTCTCCACAGTTTTACTTTACCTTCCATTTCATTTTTCTTGTCTTCACTGATGCCATTTGAATAGTCCTTCAGATTCACAAACAGATGAAGGCTTGGTTATCCTTCCCGTCTGTAATGGCAGTGCCAGCTAATAAGACTGACAAACACTGTGTGTGGAGGTTGTCTTCTCCTTTGTAGTAAGAAGTGCTGCCAGTTCTGATCGTTACACTTGGACTGTCGATCACAGTCCCAGTGTAGACAGCATTGACACATTATTCCAAAGAGTGTCATACGATAGGTTATCGACTATCAACATGGAGCATTGTACAAGGGTGAGTGAGAACAGGAAAAACTTGCAATGCATGACTTGAGAGCCCAGTAATGCTAGGTTTCCTACTCTGAGTAGGCCAAAGTGGGAATAATAATAATAATAGTCAATACTAATGAATGATACATTCTGAGGCAAGTCCTTAAGTGAAATTTGAGAATCAGACGGGGAAGACAAAATGCCAACATGCAGTTCAGTTCAAAATACCAACATACAATTCACAGAGATGGAATAAAGATTTTATCCTGGGGGTAGCACCAAGAGTTTACAAGGGGGCCTTTAACCCTAAGCCTGACAGCTTGCCCATTTGGGCTCTAAGAACATGATGATCAACACCACAGTCTCTAAATGACTCAGGGTGTTCCCCGTTACATGAAATGTCTTCTATCCCTTCCTCCATCAAGAGATAACTTAGCAATAATCTAATAAGCCTGCCCACAATTAACTGATAAAAAATCAAATAATTACTTTGTTGATTCTTTGTTAGAAAGCTTCAATTGAAGTTAATAGTGAGTTGCTTATATGTTTTGAGCTCATGGGGATGTCTGAAATCTAAGTTAATGTTTAATAATATTAATAGTAATTGTAAAAGCAAGTGAAGTCCTAAATGCTGTATGGCATGGTGGATTGGATCCTGAAAAATTTAAAAAAAAAAAAAAAAAGGACATCCTTGAAAACAGTGGCAAAACCCAAGTAAAGCCTGTAGTTTGTATCTTTGTTAATTTCTTAGCTTTGAGATATGTACCATGATTATAATGTTAAGAGATACTGGGTAAAGTTTTGTACTATCATTGCAACTTTTCTGTAAACTGAAGATTATTCAAAAGTAAAATGTTTACTTTTAAAAATGATGCAAAGCAGAGAACATAGCATGATTGTTACCATCATTGCCTTGTTTTTCCTCTTTGGCAACATTCAACACCTTTATTTCAAGGTTTAGTTTGCTCCTCTTCTTTTCAAAGGCGCAAATTAATGATCAAAAAATTAAGCCATCAGTTCTGTTACTATCATTAATCTATATATGGGAGACATTTATATTTAGACAAAAAGCAAACAAAACAAAGACATAAAAGCAGCAGCAAAAAGCTTAAAAAAAATAAAGTTTGCTTCCATTATTCCTTTTTATCTAAACCAAGTTTCCTAAAAGGACAAGAATTTTGGTTCTTGGGTGGAATCAGGATTCATTTGTCAGGATCCCCCTGGTGCCTGACTCAAAATCCCCTGCACATTTTTCCTCCTGCAGCAGCTGGAGATGTTATTTGGGTCTTGGTCAGCACAGCCAGTTCTCCTGACAGCTGCAGACCCTTTGGTCAGAACAAGTCATGGTGGAATTCTAACTTGACCCCACCACGAAGACCTGGAAACTGGTGGTTTCTCCACAAATGTAGCTGGATGAATAAATTAGATTGAGCAGAGAGCCCATGGTGGAAGCAGAGACCAAAGGGCTCTCCTGATCTGGTCTGCCAGATGCGCGGTTCCTGACCCAGGCCTAACCTCTGAGCAACGTCTCCTGATGGTTGCGGGATGTTAACTTCGTGCTGGGTGTGGTCCTGATCTAGGAATGGAATTTGCTTTGCCTGTGAGCTTCCTGAGAATCAGATGTTGTCCAGAGGGAATAATCAGACTCTGGGGACAGAATGGAAGAATTTCTCAAGGAGCTTTGCTCTTGTCTTGAATTGGAGAAAGTCAATTGGCTGTTGAAGGTTGATCTGACAGGAAACACAGCATTAAATGGCAGGATGGGGCATAAACATGGCTTTATATGGGCATACCTGCAAGGAAGGGGAGTGGCAAAGAGCCATAATTCCAGGAGGAAATTCCTTTAGAACCCACAACTGTCAGAGAGCGGTATGGGCTTGTTCCCCGACATCTTTTCAGTTAAAGAAGCTATTGGAGAAAATAATTATGTGACAATTCATAATCCTTTCTGCCATAGCGAAGTGTTTCTCAGCAACTTGTACTTTGAAAGCTACTCTTCTTTTGTGTGGCCAACGGGAGGAATCTCTGACTCTTGATGCAAGGGAGAAAAAGGGAAATAATGAGTGATTGAAGGTATGGGATAGAGGTCAGATTCCCAGACGAAGGAATCACAGTTGGGAATTTGCTAAATACCTCTGCTTCTCTGGTTGGCCTGTGTTGGTGATAGCTGTTGTTGCATTATCTTTACCGAAAACACAAATATTTCAAAGTTTTGTGATTCACTGTGAGTGTATTCTCTACCCCCCAATGAAGAAGCTCATCTGTTGCTTGGAAATAGCTCAAAGGTATAGACTCACCTCACCCCAAAATAAATCTAATTCCATACTTAGAAACACATTCCTTTCGTCCTAAAGAATTCTAGTTCCTGAAAATGCAGTTGCCCCTGGGAGGAGCAGCGTATTAAACTTTAGAACTCATTACAGCTGATTAGACTAGGGGACCTTTCCTGGAGGGTTTGGGGAAAAGAGGAAAGACCTTGAGGAAGAAGAGGAAAGGAAGAAGTGCTTCTTAAATGCATTTTACACGTATTCACGCTTCCCCGTCACGTGACTGTCGCTTCTGACTTCAGTTGCAGAAGAGGGAACTCAGGGACATGAGGCAAATTGCCCAGGTACAAGCAACTGGTAACTGAAGAATCTGGTGTT
The DNA here is from genome assembly GCA_004023965.1 of Spilogale gracilis. Taxonomy (NCBI): domain Eukaryota; kingdom Metazoa; phylum Chordata; class Mammalia; order Carnivora; family Mephitidae; genus Spilogale; species Spilogale gracilis. The sequence goes on from PITA01000020.1 coordinate 411,752, forward strand.
TAAATCTGGGGCATCTGACTCCCAAGTGCAGGCTCTTCCCTTTGGAGGAAGCTGAGAGCCAGGGAGAGGCAGTCCGAGATGGCGAGAGCAGAGGACCACTGACCTTGCAATGGGGAGGAGCAGACCATTGGTAAACTGTGGCTGCTGGATCTCAAATCCTGACTGGGTTTAGTTCAGCTAAATTTTTTTTTTTTTTAATTTTTTTGTCCCCCAACTGTAGACAGTGGCAGATTAGTGCATCGATTTAACTCAATGGGTTCTGGACGCAGCACACTATCTGGGTTACAAGGCAATCCCTGCTTGCTAAGTATGTGACTTGGAAAATACACTTCTTGTTTTCTTGTGCCCATATTTGTAAAGTGCAACTATTAACCAAACCTTATTCATGGAATCCGTGTGATAATTAAGGGGAATACTGTGTATGAAATGCTTTACATGAAGATGGAGACCAAATACATGCACAGTGTTCCCTGTTATGATTTCTGCAGGGAAAGACAAGGGGGTGGTATCCTCTGCGGATGGATCCTTCCAGTCTTTCTCAAACAGGAGCATTCCTGCACTCCGGACTTCATGACAATGAGGCTTGATTTTGCAGTGGTATTTGAGACTTCCTTTGTTTTTGGTGGTTTTTCCCTTCCCATATGGGGCTCTCATCATCTCAATTACAGTTCTGACACCTTCCTATCTCTGAATATGGAGGAGAAAAACACTCTAAGTGCAATATTCTCAGAAAAGAGAGACAGAAGGAGACAGGCAGAGAAGTGTCTGAGAAAGCTCGAGGATCTGGAAGGAGCTTTATGCCAACTCATGCCTTTTCTTCAGGAATGGTCAATTTTTTCCAATTTCCCTTCTCCATCCTACACTGGTATGTTTGTTAAGGGTATGGACAGGGAGTCAGTAAATGGGAAACAGTAAGCAGGAGGCTTTCCAAAGGATAGTGGAACTATTCACTCTTGTATGAAAAAGAAAAGTTACAGGGCATGGTGAAGGGGGACCTTTTCCCTGTCATTTGGAAAACTCATCTGGTCACAGTGGGGCATAATATCCAGTAAGAAATATTCTACTAGAGACTGTAATTTTAGATAGAAGGAAGGAAGGGAGAAGGAATAAGACCTTAAGGGCCACTTGAATTATCTCCACTGAAAACTGATTGGGGATTGGGTCTGGGTGGCCAAGAAGAGAAAGGGAGGGGAGAGGGGGTTGATATACAAAATAAAACAAAGCCCAAACACCCAGGAGAGTCCCAGCGCCTTAGCTTGTAATAAGTCAGCTTTTGTTAGCTTGGCTTTTGAGTATTAAGCACTCAGTTCATCTCCATTGATTTGTAATGAGGCTGGGAGACTCACAAAGCCTTAATCAAGCCAGGATCCCTTTAAAATGAACTCTTCTACGGAAGAGAGCTGGCAGATAGCATCTGCGCAGGAGCTGTGTTGGAGAGAGCTCACTGTCCCCATTGTCAGGCTTACACTGGCCCAGAGAATGGGGTAGGGGCTTCATTAGTCTGATAAAAACAGACAGGCCAACTTTTCATTAGAGGGATGCACAAATCCACTTTACTTGGCTTTCCTCCTTTACATTATAAAAGCATTATCAGGCCCCAGCTTATGGGACTCATTATTCCATACAAATACCCTGCCTGGAGGTGGAGAAGGGGTGGGAGCTGAGCCCTCCTCTTGGAATGGCCTTGAGGGCGTCTGCTGGCTTTTCAAAGCAAGAGCACTGGATTAACCTAACCGGGGGCCAAACATCCTACCTGATTTAATGATGACCCACAAGATAATCTTCTGCTTTTTCTTTCCTCTACTGTCAAACAAGAGAAAGTGGCAGAGCATTTGACCTTTTGCAATAAGGGCACGGTGTCCTAAGATTTATGCTTTGGGATTGTGGATCATAGAGAAATTCTAATGCTGGTGTGTCTCACACTCTGTTCCCCTAAGATGGTTTTAAGCAAATTAAGTAAATCATACCGAGGTTATTTTGTTCTGCATCATGTTCCATTAGGTAATCACAGAAAATATAAAATTCTATAGTAGATTTAATTAAGACTTGTGGGGGTGGAGGCATTGGTATGGTGGTTTGGATCAATATTCCTGATTTAAGTCTCACAACAATTTTCAATTTCGTTCTCAGCCTTCTACTACTCCGTGTCTTTGTTTTACTTATGTTTCCCCCTACGTTCTCAACGCTCCATCTACTAAACTGAGGAACTGACATAGCCTAACATGCTCTTGTCAGTACGGTACAAGCCCCTGGATCTTCTTTTCCCTCATTTCTTTTAAAATTTAAATTTAATTAGCCAACAGATAGGACATCGTTAGTTTCACATAGAGACAAACTGAGGGTTGCTGGAGGGGGGGATTGGGTGATGGGCGTTCCCTCACTTCTTTGTATATAATCATGGACACTGTTCAACCGTGTATTTTGTTAGGTGCCTTTATTTTCCACCACAAATTGTGTTACTATCTGACACTGTCTTTAAATTCAGGCTTTAGGCTTATATTCTGTAAAATAATAATAATATGCCATATCAGTTTGTGTCCCAAGTTTTGCAAAGTAAGTGTATTTGAAATAAGGCACCCCTGAATAAACTTCCAGTTTTCAAAAATAAAGAAGCATTCTTTATTATTTAAAATTTTTATATTGAAAACTTCAAAAGAGAGAGCTATCTTGTGTAGTTGTGGAAAACCCAAATGATGGCTGTACTTTGCAGTTCTAGATTAAGCAAATAACTTAGATCGTAGGCCAACAGTGATCCATGGCTTCATGGAAAAACTTGGGGTTGGGCTTGGACGAAGCTGGCATCCACACAGTCAAGAATTCATTGCATTCCCTGCCACCAGAGAGCTGAAATTATGACTCTGCCTGAAACGTCCAATGCCATCATCCATTCACTTGCATTCTTTCAGCCAATCACTCAGAAATGATGCAGTCTACAAAAATGGCAAGGTCCTGACCAGCTTTTAGTGAATTTTAGTTTCACCAGAGATCTAAGCTTCAGTGTCTCATTTTGTGTTGGCAACCATGCTCTCAGTGTGGTCCTCCCTTTGGTGATACTCTCTTAGATTCAGAGTCTGGGAGCTGCAAATGAGACTGACAAAACACAAATCAACAGGAGGAAAAAAAAAACAACACAGATTGTATACCCATGCAATGTGCGCACACGGAGGAGAGCTCAGTGATGAGTGACTCAGAGAGAAGGTTAGACTTTTGGGCCCACACACCATCTTATCAAAGGACGATAAATGTGTGGAGAAATGACAGGACACTGAAAAGGGGGATTGGGTTTGTAGGGCCAGTGACTGTGGGAAGATAAGATGCTTGGAGGAAATTAATGAAAGGTGATGTCTTTTCTGCAAGATCCATGCAGACCCATTTTGGTTCTACTCTGTCTCAGGGGATTAGGGTTGTTGTTCTCCTGTAGGAGAGGGGAGGAGAACACCTTCACAGGAGGAAATTTATGTTTTGCTTTTAGGCATGTAAGTGGGGGGCCAAGAGCTCTTTCTGCATTTGGTGCTTCTTAATTGTCTTTGGTTCAAAATAATCCTATGCCAAAGTGGCATATTTGGGGGTGACCCATTCTGATCTTCTTCAGGGTCTTAGGGTCCAACTTATATAGGCCAAGGACTTGACACAATGGAACACACTGGGGTAACAGAATCAACTCACATTTGCAACAGCTTTGATGCTGAAGGTGAGGCATCCTGATCCATTTTTCTCTCACCCCTTTTGTATTTTTAACTTCTGGCTCAAACAGGACAGAGGTTGAAGAGCAAAGACCTCGACTGTTTCTATTGGCGGTTATCAGGTGATTCAGCACCTCGGGGTTTTTATCCAGCTTCTCGAGGATGGTTCTCTGATTCCCGGTGTCCTTTCAGGACACTTCCCTGAATTAGGCCCTGGGATCAGTTAGGCACAGAAATAACAAAGTATGAGAAGCACAGTTCTCCAAATTGTGACATGACATGATAGGAGATAGACATTATGCTTTTCTTTAGGAATGGCTGAATTTGCTAGACAAAGGCCTGATTTTATTTCTAAGAGACAAGAATTTGGGGCAATGCCAGGTGTATACAGATAATAGCATGTTTGACGAAAAGAAGAGTGGGACTGTCTTTCTTAGCTTGTGGAAATACCTGTGAGAACCTAACAGTTTCTGTTCTCTGGATTTTTATGTGAGGCAAGGGTTACCCACGTTTACACTCAAAAAAAGATGTAGCTTTTTCTGACCTGGAACTGCCATATATCCTTACTACAAATACATAGTTGATATTCAGGCCTATACTTGAGCCTGAACCAGTGAAAATGAGGGGTTTTTGCATCATCTGCTTGAGACCACATCAGAGCTGATGCTTACTTGAGACAAGCCATTTGGTCTGAATGTTAGTTTTCTTCTTTCAATGAAGAATTAATCTCCTTTCTTTGATATAACCAGCACTAAAGGGTCTGAATTACTTTGTTCATTTTAGTGATAAATCTAATTGAGTCTTAATCCTGAAAACAACTCTGGTTTGGCACTTATCCCAAAAGAGATGGAATGTGGGATGGAGGTCAAGCAAAGGGTGATAAATTGAGGAATTATGGATCATACCTTCAGCTCTGTTACTTTAATTGCTTTTAGCATCACTGTGTAGAAAGACCAAAGCTGAATGGCCAAGGACTTAATGAAATAAAGCAACAACCAAGGGCCCCACAAACAGGAGTAGGTGCAGTCTGGTATGGAGTTTTCTGAGGGCAAATCATGTGCTATTCCAGCTTCTTCCGATGTTAGCAGTGGGGTAAGTGCAGTACTGTGGCCATAGAGGTGCCAAGCCTCTCAGAGGATGTCTGATTCTAGTGAGCATGAGTGGTGTGAGTGGGCTAATACCCAGTTTTGGACAGGGACAGCCTCTCAGGATGTGTAAGCATTGACAAGAGGTTGGCAAAGCAGAGAAAAATGCCCCTGAAGCAGCCACAGAAGTGGCTGAAAACAGTCTGATGGCTCTGCGAGGACCTCCCAGGGTGGACAAAGAGACCCAGGAAACTTGGCACTTGGCCATGGTGGAAACACAGAAAGTTCATTGGGTTGCAATGAAGATAGATACTGAGACCCTGTAAATCAGATGCCCTTTCCCTAAGGCCATGATTACTGTGGTGAAAAGAATAAGATGAGGTGGAAAGAAAGAACACAAGAAACTATATAGTTAACCAAAATTCAGAGTTTTAACCAAAAAGGATGATTTCTATGAACTGATAAATTTTCATTGTCTGCTACAAGCAGAAAGTTATACATCCAAGCACCTTGGGACTACAAGAGCTCCTATAAGAGCTCCTATAAGCTCCTATAAGTTTCTCTAACAACTGACGTTGTTGTAGAAGAAGGAACAAAAATCCAATAAGATAAGTATTGAAAAGGATCCTCAGAAAGAAGCAATGTTGACGCTTGTTGGGGAGTTGGTTGAGAGATATATTCGTAGGTATAGAGGGCATCCTGAGTAGTGAATGGGGGATTAGGACCTGGGCCTAGGGGCTGTATAAGATCAGGGATGGGGAAGAAAGAAATGAGACTGGAGAATAAATATAGCAAGACTTTGGGTCAAATAAAGAATGTGGTTGGGGGTGCCTGAGTGGCTTAGAGGGTTAAGCTTCTGCCTTCTGCTCAGATCATGATCCCAGGGTCCTGGGATCAAGTCCCACATCGTGTTCTCTGCTAGTGGGGAGCCTGCTTCCTCCTCTTTCTCTGCCTGACTCTCTGCATATTTGTGATCTCTCTCTGTGTCAAATAAATAAATAAAATCTTAAAAAAAAAAAAAAAGAATGTGGTTGGAATGCCTATAAGCTAAGGACATAGCCAACAGGGAGAAAGAGAACGTATCTAGGTGGAGGGGGGATATGGGATACAGTGACATGTAGATTGGTTATTGTGAGTAGGGAGAAATATGCATGGTGCCCTCAGACAGGAAGGAAGTCAAGAAGAATGGTTGCACTGCTCTTGATAATAAATAAAGGTGGTGACCGGTTGAGGGAGGTAATGATTGATCTCATTTCCAGCAACTTCTCAGCTAGATACCCCTGCCTGGTCACAATCTCCTTTTGGCAAATCCTTTCAATGGCTCTCTCTCCTCTAGCATTTGAGATTATGACATCTCATAGAAAGTCACCAAAACCTCTCCTAATAATCTCTTACTGTCTTTTTCAACCTTGTTTCTCTAGTTCTCCTCTGGCTTCCCGTAGATTCATATCTAGTCTCCACTGGTCTGCATGGTATCTTCACATTGGTTATGTGCCATGTGTTTGACTGGCCAATGTCATCAAATGCTGCCTCCAATATTATCCCATAAGCTTCATAATGAAGCCATTGGACAAGGCAAATCTCCTTGTGTGTGTCAAGGCTTTCTGACCTACCCACCCTGGAAGTGCACTTATGCGGAGTTAAAAGCACAAGAAAAACCTTTTGCTGCTAATTTTTTAAAAACACATGTACGTTCTTCTCTTCCTTTATCACCCAATTTTTTTCTTATCATAATGGAAGTTCTTACTACTCACTTTTGACCATCTTGGAACTCTCTTGGGCATGCAAAATATTTAGAAAATTATTTAAAAAATAGGAAATCTAAAATGGAGCATGTGGCACCCTACTTTCTTCCCTAAAACCAAAAGATGCTGCCATTTGTCTTCTCCTCTTGTAGGAACTGTGTCCTTTAAAGAAAGAGGACTGTACCAATGGTTTGACAAGTCACTGAATCTGGTGACCAGGAAATGGCTTCTTTTTTATTTTTTTGCTGAGGTAGAGACTCTGAATCCCATCAGTGTTTAATTTCATAGCAATAGAACTAGTTTGGTCTGTGTTATAGCTTAAAATCTATGGCAGTTTCACAGGATGCTTGCTGATTGTACAGAGATAAATAAGATGAGTAGTTGGGAGTCATAATTTTCTCACCTAAACGATTTAGGTTCTTAATAATGAAAATTGAGATTCCAAGTCATTGCTTCAGTTATTTATGTACAGACAATAAAAATCATCTTGTGAAACCTTTTAGGACTTGAACTTTTCTAAAAAGAGGACACATTTCATAGAAAAGGATGCATGATTCAATAATGGGAAGAAAATCATATTTACATAGCTGTTCCTTACTTAGAGCTTTGGAACACGTTGAGCTACTTGCTTCCTTCTCAGCCCCTCACGAGCTGTGTGGCCAGAGGTAAGTTATTCAACCTCCCTAATCTTCAGTTTCTCCATTAAATAGAAATGATAATACCCAAGTTTGTCGCTTCTTTCTTAGAGTGAGCTATGATCAGGATTCTGAATTCCTAAATCTTGTTCTATCATCAACGGGATTTGAACTAGAGAGGTTTCTCTAGGCTAATAGCATTCTTCATGGCTGACTAATACTTTAGCCTCAAATTCATGGATAACCAGTCTGGAAACCTGTTTTCCTGCTCTCCTAATACTGAAAGTTAGGGGAAAGTCTGACCAGTTTGTTCTGTGCCTCTGTTCTCTGTGCTCCTCCTGGTGCCATGGGGCAACCCCAATCAATCAGGGGCCTCTCCATACCAAATCTACTGTAGGAGAGGAAAGAGAGAAAAGGGGGAAATCACTAGAAGGTGTTTTCTCTGGCTCAGTTCCACTCATAAGCCCATTCCTTCCGCTATGATTTCTGAATCCCAGACTGTAACTACTCTGGTTTGTTCAATGGGAAATGTTTGGCATACAGACTGGAGCTAAGCAGCTACTCAATCAACAGTGGCTATATTTATGTCATTGCGATTAATATTTATTAACTGGGTCACGGACAATGGGAACTACAGCAAATAGGTCCTTCTTGACTAAAAGCCCAACATACCAGACCACAGGCATTTTTCTTTATACAGAGGGACTTGGAAGTTCCACCTGGCTTTGGTTAAGCTGTCATTGATCTCTTAAACAACATGAATGGAGGATCTGAGCACTCGTGTTGCTAGACGTAGACAGTTTAAGAGGACTAAGTTCTGAGCAACCTCCCTTTCCCCCACGTGTGTATAAAAAGGAGAGTCTTGGAGCCTGGAGGCTAAATATATCTTCTTCTTTTTTTTTTAAAGATTTTATTTTATTTATTTATTTGTTTGTTTATTTATTTATTTATTTATTTATTTATTTATTTATTTATTTATTTGAGAGAGAGCGTGCACATAAGCAAGGGGAATAGCAGGCTTCATCCCTAAGGGTAACATTTAACCAGAAGTGGGAAGTAGGGGTTTGGGCAGTGATAGGACACATTAGGCCTCCCATTAATTGGTGTCCAAATCCAATCCTCATGTGCTAGCCTCTTAGCAGATTACCACCCAGACTGCAGTGTGGACATTTGGCTGGACACGGCACCTGACTGGGGGGATACTCACCCTCCTGCTGCCCTAGAGACACTGCTGGGAGCAGGGCGCTCTGCCTCTGTGTCACTGGCCGCACTCTCAATGACCTTCCACTTGCACCTTTTCAAGGTCATAGCTGCTGCCACCAGGGTGAATCTATGGGATTCAAAGCCACCAAAGACACTGTTCCCAAACCTCCTGGCTCTGCCCCAGTTACAGCCCTGCCATGGATCAGCTCCAGACACCTGAATGGACCCCGCTGTCTGCAAGGGACAGACTGGGAGGTCTGGGCTGGTGCAGACAGCAGCTGTGCCAGGACGGCGGGGGGGAAGGTTTAAGGTCCACGTGTGGGAAAGGGTCCAGGAGGGAGGTGCTTCTAGGCTGAGGTTGTGGCTCAGGCATCCTATAATAAAACGACCTGTGAGCCGTATCAGACAGCTCCGGAATCCTTCCACAGAATGAGGCAATAAATATATCACTGCACCATGAAATGGCCTCTGGGTGGCTATAGAACACTTAATTATTGATTAATCTTCATTAATTAATGAATCTGAACATGACTGCTACTAAACAGGAATATGAAGAAGCAGTGTTCCATGAGAGAAGAGAGGGGAGGCTTCACTGTGTCCCCAAGGCAGGGGCGACTGCTCGGGGAGTAGACAGCTGCCTGAGGAGGAGTTAAAAGAGCCTTTGTTGTAAGTGCTACTGCTGGGTTGGAGAGTGACCCCCCAGGGGGGCCACTGCGGTGCCAAGACCTGGTACAATCATCCAGGTAGAGTGGAGGAGGAAGAAGAGAGATTAAGTGAGAAAATAACCCCAAAAGCAGTAATTCAGTTCAACATTTATTTACCACCTACTACATGCCAGGAATTGAGGTGTCAAAGGTGAATGAGAAACAGTCCTGCCTTTCTGTCATTCACAGTTTAGTAGCAAAACGGAAGACTTCGAACCAACGTCTAACATATTTGTACTCAGCACTGCCTGGGAAATACCAGAAAGGTAGGGTAGGAGCAGACAGCACTGAGCAAGAATCTGAAATTAACAAGTGTACCATTAGGTTTAAAGAGGCCTTAAGATAGAATAATATTAGTTAAGCATCTTCCTTGAATTGGGGGGAACGAGTGAATTACTCGCGATGATGTCTCTTCCTTTGCTCTTGAATGATGCAGGCTTTATGACCTGCTGGCTGGTGGCCTTCACGCCCCCTGCTTCCCCTTCGTGGCCTTCATGCCCCCTGCTTTCCCTTCATGGCCTTCATGCTTCCCCTTCGTGGCCTTTATGCTTCCCCTTCGTGGCCTTCATGCACCCCGCTTCCCCTTTGTGGCCTTTGGTTTCCTCATCTGTCTCCTGAAGATGATTACGCACTCCTTATAGGGTTGTCATGAAGAGTGGACAGGATTGTGTGGAGGGTATAGAGATCCCGGACTTGTAAGAAGCATTTATAACTAGTAGAAATTCAAGTCATTGTTTTGTTTGGGAGTGCAAATCACAATCCTTTCAACATGTGACTTCCCTGCTCAAAACGCTGCGATATTCATTTCTGATCCCCGGAAAGGGTCCAGGACGCGAGGAGAGAGGCGTCTGCACCTACAGAGACACAGACAGATGTCTTGCTTCAGATCAGGGGGCCTGCCTTCGGCTAGTGTGGGCTTGAATTCGATATGGCCATTTACCAGCTGTGTGACTTACGGCAAATTACCTAACCTTTCTGAACAAACCCGCAGTTTCCTTACCTGTTTGATGAAGGTAATGATAACGCCTATCTCCTAGGGTTCTGGTGAGAACACCTATGACACTGCAGGGAAAGCACAGCGCCTGACATTGAGAAACCTCAAGCGTTAAGTGTGAAAATAACTTTTTAGAAGATCATTATTAGAGAGGATCACAGCTAAGTCCCACTGGGCCAAAGTACTCTACTACCCAAAGGAAAAACAATCTCCTCCTCTCTCCTGCCCTCATTCCCTCCCGCTCCTTACTGAGACCCTTGCACACACCCTCACACACATTTCTATTTACTATGTGGGGGTGAACACTAGAGCATCGAGAGGGGCTTTTTTCTAACTTCCAAGCCACAGTGGTTTGGAAGGTGCTGACCCTCTGAATCACAGCACGACTGCCTCCTCCGGAAGCAGAATTACAATTAGCCATCTGAGGACATGGTTGCAAAAGGCTTAGCTTTTTTTGATAGAAGTTCTAGATGAGTAAGACACCTTGCCTACCTCCAAGGAGTTTATGGTTTAGAGGGAGAAGTAATGCCTAAGTAACTCAAATATCAGGCAGACTGTTTTAGAAGCTAGAACACTGAGATAAACAGCAGCAGGAGCTTGGAAGAGAGGGAGAGCTCGACTCTGGGTGATGGGGTGACTCTCCAAGGAGGAAGCAGCAGCTAAGGGATGCTTTGAAGGATAAGTCAGGTTTCAGTAAAGCAAGAAGGGGAGTGAGGTTGTTCTGAACTGAGGAAACAGCACATGTATAAGCATAAAGGCATAGGAACATGGGGAATATTCTAGAAATGCTGTGTTAGTAATTCTTAATAAGTGATTTTTATAATCATGTATGTTGTTCAGTAATTTCTTTGTTGGTTCGAATCTGAGTTATAGTGTCAGTTCCTGGGACTCATGAAGAGATCCAGGCTGTAAAAGACTCCTTTCCATTCACAGGGGATATGGTGATAGAGATATTGGTGGATTCTCCACAGGAAGCCATTTTGTAGAGAAAAAATGTCAGCTGGAATTTGGGACTGTACCCTGAGAAAGATGGCTTCAAAGAATGCTGAGAAAGAATTTTCTTAACGTATCACCCAGATTCCTTAGCATGTCAGCAGGGATAGATATCATTCAAATTAAAAAAAAAAAGGGGGGGGGGGAGAAAGGAAAGTAAGGAAAAAAAAAATCTCAACCCAATGAAATGCATCCTCTGACCCCATGGAAAAGGTGGGAAGTCCTCTGAGGACAGCAGTCAGGTGGAGAGGCAGGATGAGCTGGGGCAGAGCTGATATCTCCCCGGTTGTAGGTGTTCTTCCCTCAGAAGGGAAATTAAATCACACCACATAGCCTCCCCCATCTCCCAGATCCTCCCCCTTCCCAGACCACTGAATGCCTGCAGGAAAAGAAATAAAAAGCCGGGTAGAGTTCAAATCAGAAAAAAATGGAAACCAGATTCTTTGAGGGAAAAACAGAATCAATGACACAGCTCGAGAAACCTGGAAAGCAGAAATGCTAAATGCAAGTGAACAAGACTCTTGCAGAAGGAAATTAGATATGAGCTGCCAGGTGATACAGCAGCTGAAAGGTCAGTGCTATTTTGAGCTGAATATGAAGAGGCTTCAGGCATCTCAGGACAAAAAAAATGTACAAACCAGAGAGGGTTCAGAGAAAGGCAATGCGTTGATTAAAAGAATGGCTGTTGGCTTTGTGGTGAGAGATTAAAGGCATGAGCCAGGCAGGAGCAGCCAGGGAGCTCGGTGCCAGTTGTGTATTAATAGCACTTTGTGGTGACAAACACACTCAACACCGTGTTTATTTCGTACCTCTCACGCAGTTGTTCTCTCCTTGTAAAATGGGTTCATTCATCCAACCATCATTTATTGACCACCTGCTTTGTGCCATTTATTGTGCTGGTGAGTCAAAGTCAAATACGCTACTGCCTCAGTCCTTGAAAAACTCACTGGCCAACAGAGACAAGAACAAGCAGTAAAGGGAATGCCATGGGGTAAGTACTCAACCAGTACCATGAACTCAAAGAAAAGGATGCTTTCTGTGCTATAGCAGAGCAGCAAAAGCTTAAACAGAAGGCAGTCTTTTAGCTGGATATTGCAGAATGAATAGGTTTTCTCCAAGTGGAATGGGTGGGTGGGGGTGGGAGTGCATTCCAAGCAGAGGAAACAGTGTGATTAAATACACAGATTAGAGAGCATGGCCCCATGACACTAAAGCCCAGGACATGTGGATAGAACAGAGAAGGGGGTCGTGGAAAACAGATCACAAAAAGTAGCCATCGTGTTACAGCATGTTGGACAGTGCTGACTGACGTGAGCCTCACCAATAAATATCATTGAAGGTCTACAGTAAAGCTCTGTGCTCGACATGGTCAGAAATATAAAGGTGGGCATAACATAGTCTCTGACCTGAAGGAGCCTATCAATCAATCAATAAACACTTGTTGAAGTCTTAACATGTCCCAGGTGCTAAGCTGGGGATTCAACTCAAACAAGACAAGCCTCCAAAAGGCTTTCAATCAAGATGATGGTGGTAGATAATTATATAAATTACTTAAAAAAATTTAAATGCATACAGTAGCAACCCACAGAACTACAACACGGCAGTAGTGGGGAGGGAGGACCGTATAGGGTAAGTTCCTCTTCCAAGTATCTATCAGGGTAAAATCAAACCTCCCCCAAATTATAGTTGTTAAAAATAGCACCACACTTTATCAGGATAACTCATGATTCTGTAGTTTAACTGGGTTCAGCTGGCTGGTTCTCCCATGGGATCTCCTGTGTAGTTGCTGGTAGATGGCAGCTGGAGCTGGAATTATCTGCAGGCTCAACTGCGCTAGACATCCAGAATGCTCCTTTATTTCCAGGTATGGTGCCTCTGTCCTCGTGGCTGGCACTGGTAGGTTCTACCCAGACCTCTGTCTCTCTCCACATGGCATCTCAAAATGACCATTTGCACTTCCTCATAGCAGTAGTCTCAACATCTCACACAGTATTCATTGTCCCCAGAACACATGCTTCCAGATTATTTCCAGAGGCTAAGGAAGAAGCTGCCAGGTTTCTCACACCCGACCTTGGGAGTTATGTGGTATCACTTCCATCACATACTATGGGTCAAAATGCAAGTCCTGGGGACAACGTGTTCAGTGCCTGAATATAACAAGCATGGAATACAGGAAGCCCCTCTTTGGAGACAAGCTATCATGGCTCCAAACACAGAAAGGATTACAAGGGAGGGGATGGTCGTTGTGGGAGGACTCCAGAGAAGATCCTTCACTGGGGAAGTGAAACTTAAAGTTGGGCCTTGGAGGAAATGTGGGATCCAACTAAGGAAAGAAAGAGCCTGCAGGGTAAAATGAGCATACATTCTCAAGAGGAACTGGGTTTGAATCTTGTTTCTATCAATCATGCATCTCTGGGGGCAATCCTCACAGAGTAGTTAAAGAGAATAATTATAATAACCCCCAAAATCCTGTATCCTAGCCAGAATTACTTTAAAAAGAGTTATTATTTTTAATCACAAAAGAGGGTATTCGAGACTGGGTAAAAATTAGACACCAGGAATGCTGAGGATGGAATCAGTGACCTACGACATTACAGTAATGGTATTCAGAATGGATTAGAGGGGAAGACTTATAGCAAGAGCCCAGATTTCACATATTTTGCATCTGTCACAAGTCATACTGCCTGAAATGTGTATGTGGATAATAATCTGGCCAGATCCCATCATGGTATGATTAGAGAGCAAAGGAACACTGTCTTATTCCAAAACCTCATCTTTTCTAATATGCCCAAGAGTCTTCTACTCCATCATTAGTAGTTCATTCTTCTCATTTAAGATATCTTGTCCCCTGGGATCTCCTATCACAATGGAAATACTCTGGAAGAGGTAATACATTAAGATATCATCAATTACTAACAATGTGTTATACTCTTGAGATTACCTTTCAACCTTAATAGTCAAAATATTCTAGGTTACACAGTGCTAAAAATATTCCCACAATCTTAGTTCCTTTTAGTATGACTAAACTTACATGAAGTCCTCAACATGTTGAGACAACTGTCCAGGGCAGCTGTCCTCCATGTGTTGGCTCACACTACTGGCTGCCTGGGTCTTATGGCATCTCCCTATCTACTTGTGCCTCATGAACACCATGACAGGAGAAGACAGAAGAGTCATGCATTGGGGATTACATACATCAGAGATATTCCATTGCACTAGCCAAAGCAAATCCCATGGCCACATCTAGCATCAAGGGAGGCAGGAAATGATAACCATTCATATGCTCAGAAGAAGAACAGGATATTAGTTAAGCATAATATGCATGGCACATTGACCAAAACGGAAATTCAGGGAAGACAGAAATTAGGCTTCAATGAAAAGATTTGAGTAGTGAAATGGAGTGGAACTGTTAGGTGCTGAGTAGGAGGCAGATCTGAAGAGCCATCACCATGGTTCTAGGCCACATAGGTACATGGGGTGATACCAAGCTCCCAGAAGAAGACAAGGCATCAAAAATAGAGATAGATTTTCCCAAAAGTGGGGAAGAGGAGCACATGCCCAGCACAAGCCTTGGCCCTCGCACATTTAAACGTCAAGTCATTGGTCTTCATCACTAGGTGGTGATGTTCAGTGTCATCGGAGAGCCAACATCTCATGGTAATCCTCCACAATGGTTAACAAATGGAGAAGACAATCTGTGTCAGCTAGCAGAGGAACAGAAACGAAAGAACAGAAAGTGGGCCAGAGTTAGGAGGGTGAAAAAAGAGACAGAAGGTCATGTCTGAGTATCGGGAGATATCATAATGAGAAACTGAAAAAGCAGGGATAATTGGAAACTGCTTGGAACTGATTTTAGTTTGGAGTTCTGAGGTGAAAGAGGGCAGGCTGATGCTTCTCAGGGGAAATAAAAAATTCTTTTTGGAGAAGTATCAGCAAGGAAGAGTCTAGCAGTGCTACTGGGGCTCTACCATATTTGTAATAGAAATACCCTAAGGGAGATGGTCATACCCCTCATCCGAGGGCTGCAGCTCAACTCTGCACCTGAGCCCTGAGGCAGCTCTGAAGGCTGGTCTCTGCCTTGCTGATGTGTTGCCTACCATCATTTATCTTCTAGCAACACTGGATAGTGAGGTGAGAGTAGGTTCATGGCTGGCCACTCTTTTAACTTTCCATTTTAGGAAAATTTTAGAATCACAGAAAATTTGAGAAGAGCATACCAAGTGTTCTCCTATATCCCATCCACAGTTCCCTTATTATTTTCATCTTACAATAGTGCAGTGCATTTGTCTCAATTACTGAATCATCCATTAATTACATGATTATTAACTAATGGATGACAATCTTTTAAAACCAAATCTGTGTATGATTTAGAGATTATACATGGGCACTGTATATATTTTTAAGTGTATACAAGGGGTTATGGATCTGTACAACTTTGCATATAAAGAACAGGGCATTTCAGCAATCTTATCTTTGGAAGTCAGACAACAACAAAATCATGTACAGAAGGGGTCTCTAGGGCCACAGTGGGTATTATTTCAATCATGCACTAAAGCTCAAACTCAGTGAGGTGGAATGAAACTAATAAGATAATCAGAAGATTGAGTCTATGATATCTCAGGAAGGAAGGAAGGGAGGCAGGGAGGAGGGAAGGAGGGAAATTATGGAGGGAGGGAGGGAAGGAGGGAAGTAATGAGGGAAGAAGGGGGAAGGAAGGGAAAGGGGGAGGGAAGGAGGCAGGGAAAAGAGGGAATGAGAGAGGAAGGAAAGACAGAAGGAAGCTAATCACCAGTGAGAACTATGTCAGACTGTCTCATCTCTTCTCAGCCACTGTTTCTGGAGATTTTCAGCCTATAGTTCCTTGGCCTCTCATGAGCTTAGCCATGAATTCACTAGCTTGTTCCCATAGGTGGTGTCTACAGTAACTCATGTTGCCCCGGGCTGGGTACCTGATATTCTCAGATGAATCTCTGAGCACTTGTGGATCTTAT
Source organism: Spilogale gracilis (assembly GCA_004023965.1). Taxonomy (NCBI): domain Eukaryota; kingdom Metazoa; phylum Chordata; class Mammalia; order Carnivora; family Mephitidae; genus Spilogale; species Spilogale gracilis. Next base: position 427,785 of record PITA01000020.1, read on the forward strand.
AAACTTTAGCTTTCTTTCCAAATAGCCAAGACCTTGCCCTCCTGATTTACTTCTTTGGCTCTTCCCTGAAACCTCACTCTGCTTGACTTATGATATAATGGCCTTTTCCAGATGTCTCACTGAAGAGTCAGACTTTGCCCCGACCTGTAGCTACTGCTTGGGGTACTATTTCAAGCCAGAGGGGCAATTCTATCATTATCTTGACTATGAATATTATTGCTTCCAAAGAGACCTGCTGCCGTATCTTACCGATTCCATGGATAGGCACAACAGCTGAGCTCAGACCTAAGGTCACTATATCCGTTGCGTGCTATTATCCAAGCTGCTGACAGCCTTCCCTTGTGTACCAAACTGACTATTGTTGAAAAGTCTACTGTCTAGATACACAAGTATCTAGCACCATGGGGTTGACCTGAGTAGATTTAAAAGCCCCATGGACAGCATAAATGGTTGTGTGCATGTGTGTGTGTGTGTGTGTGTGTGTGTCTGTGTGTGTGTCTGTGTGTGTGGTGAGTGGGCAGGTGCTTCTTGCTGGAGTGCATAAAAAGCCCTCTAGAGGTGCTTTATCAATTGCCTAGGGAAGGTCATCAATGGGAGAGACTTTGAGGCAGTAGACAGAGTTTAGGGAGAAGAGAGAGAACACAGACCAAAAGAACCAGTGTCGGCCTAATTTCAAGCTCCCCCCACTCCCCATTTGAATAAACAGATCCCTGGAGGGTTATCAGACAGAGAGGAAAAGAGACACAGAACCATCACTGCCTTGGAAAAAATGAAGGGGACTGCCTACCTTTCCCCAAAGTCAGAGACATGAGTCACAGCCTGTGACGCAGCATCTAAGTGGCCAACTCACTGTTCTAAAACATTAGACTCACCTGTCCTCAAATTCCGTCTGCATCTCGATTTGGACACAAACCATCACTTGCTTTAAACTTTCATCTTTGATTTCCAGTTTTTAGTCAGGCTCAAGGTTTCTATTTCATTAGTGGAAAAATATGAGAGCCCTCCAGTGGCCAAAAATAAAACCTATAAATTTATACCTACTCTAAGTAAAGTCTCTTTAGCCTTGTGGAAAAAAAGTTGTCTCCATATTTCAAAGGTGGAGAATTCGGTGTCAGATAAGGTGGAACTTTTATTATCATCCCATTGACTCTCAAATAACTTGAGTAATTCTTAGGATAGCCAGAAAGAAACATAGCATTGGAAATAGAATCAGAGGTGAAACCTTACAACACACAGGAAAAAAGCCTCTTGGTATATTTCCTTAAATGGAGATTCATTATGTAAAAACAAAGCAACAACAAGAAAGAGTTATCATTCATCATGACCCAGTTAAACATCTCATGTTCAGAGGAACTGGGACTCTTCTCTTTGAAGATATAAATCTGTAGCATGAGGAACTATTCCTAGATTCCTAATGGGGATTTATACAGATATATGGCTAGACTGTTTTTTCCCCCTCACTCTGGTTTATCTATGCTGTACACTTTCTCTTATCCATGCTAATGGAGGGGATCAGTAGTGCAGATAATTGAAAGGTTGTGTGCCAACAAACTGCTTTGTGGCTTCTGCCAAAAACTCCGCAGTGTTGCACGGTTGATGAAAAGTCAAGAAATGCCAGGGTTCTCATCACATAGGAGCCCCGTATAATAATAACAGCTATTATTCATTGAATCCTCTCTATGTGCCAGGAAAAAGTGTTTTACAGCCTGTTATCTCACTTTATCCTCACTTACAACCTTATGAAATTGGTATATTTTCTCTTTTATGGATGAGGAAATGCAGTCTCAGTGGGTCAAGTAACTTCCAATGGTCATTCTACCCATTTAAGTGGTGCAGCTGTTTCTTAAACCAAGGTTTTTATGAAGGCAAAGCCCATACATGCTGCCGTTTTGCTATCCCACCTGGAAATGCTGTAATGGATCCACCATGCTTGGGGGAAACGTTTTCACGTAGGATTTTGAAAGTGGATTCAGAGCATTGGTTCTGCCCTAACCCTTCGTAAAGGACTATTTCCAAGCTAGAAATTATTATTCATAGACTTTCTGAATTTGAGTTACTCCTAAAAATTTAATTAACGTCAGGATGACAGGAGAAATGTATCCACATACAATGGAAACGCTTTCATCTTTGAGATTCTCTGTAGAATCTGGCTTAGTAACTCTTCTTGAAAACTTTTCTTAGTTCAGCTTTGATACCTCATTCAACCCTGGTTCTTCTCTAAACCTGCTTCCAATTTCTTTCACTGCAGTCTCTTCCTGTACTCATCCCTTAAATATTGGTTTTCTCCACAGTGTTTCCCTTTGCCCTCTTCTTGGCTTACTGTAAGTGTTCTAACTGTCATCTCAACTAGGACCCACATGGCAATAGTTTGCTAGGCTTATTATTCATCTCTGATCCCACTCCCAAGTTCCATATTTCCAATTATCAACAAGCTATTTCCATTTGAGTATCCTATGGGCACCTCAAACTCACCAGTTTTGAGTATATTGTTTACATTGGTAAGAAAATTATATTATTACTTAGCAAAGTGCCATTCTATGTGATTTGCATTACTATTAGCATCAGCAGCAGAAAACAAGTGATAGATGAAACAATGTATAAAGCTCAAACCTCTTAGTCAGGAGTGTAGTGATTGCCTGATACAGTTTTTTTCTCTCTTCTTTTGTATACCTTCAATTCCCTCCATTCTGACACCACTTTCATCTACCCTCAGATACCTGAAGTTTGTTCTTTAATTTTCTATACCCAAAGGTAGACAAGATTTTGATTTCACGTCTCTGTTTCAATGTATATTGTTTTGTTCATTTTCTCTTTATCTTGTGAACTTTGACCTAACTTATGAAATTCATTCCATATGTCTTCTTTTTGCCCAGGTCTTTCAGGCAAAGTGAAAAGTATTTTTATCTGTGATCCTGTAGTACCTTATACATGTTAGTAATATGGAATTTGTATTTTAATGCAAAAATTGATCAGAGTATCTGTCCTCAACCCTATGAGCTGTTTGAAGAGAACCAAGATGTATGCTTCTTCTCACTTTTATTGTCAGAGTTCCTTTGAGTTCCTTTGTCCACACAGGTATGTTGAAAGAGTAAATGATCCATAACCGCTCTTTGGCATATTCTGCTATAGACAGTGTTTAGAGCAATAGAACTAACTAATTTAATTTTACCCAGATGCGCCATCAGGAAGGGGAAGAAACTTCAGAAATTAATTCCACTCCATATTGCCTAGCATTAAGAGGAAAATGTAAAAGTGGATTTTGTAAGTAAACTCTGAGAAGAGAGAAGAAAAAGAGGGATGAGTGAGGATCTAAGAAATCCACAAGGACAGATAATTAAAGCTTCAATGAGAAGGAGATCTGTACAAAAGGTGAGCATCTCACCTTCTTCCCTGCTGATCCAAACTACTGTTTCCAGCGGCAGCACTATTCTTTCTGCCCCTCTCTGTGAGCCTACTCTATTCTCCCACGGGGGATCCGGCATCCGAGGACCTTCCCTTATCCTTCCCTGTCATTGTCTCCCTGGATGTGGTGTTTCCCTTGCATTCAGACACCCTCAGGTGCAGAGGCAGCCAAGAAAAGCAGAATAGCAGGAGCAAAAGGAGTAGGAAACCAGTTCAAGTCAAGTGCAAATGGAGGTGAGAACAGGGCTGGGGCGCAGGGAAACGGGACCTGGGGAAGATTCCCATTCAGGCACTTTGTTGAGCCAACACAGAAGTTGAGGACTTTCTCTAGGGTCTGCAGCTTTCAGCATGTTCTGTGTAAACACCATTACCCTTGCACCACTCCCTGACATCTTGAATGCTTCCCATGCACTTTTTTTTTGTCTCAAAGCTTCTACTTACTCATATTTTCTGATGTCTCCATTTTGCTCAGACTTGCTGTCTGCCTACTTCGTCTTGCCATGCTCCTTTGTGGAAGAGACGGCTCCTTGTCCTCCAGTTTCTGCTCTCCTCCCAAAGTAGTGGCTTTAACCCTATCAAACGAAACACCTCATTTTCTCACTGAATATTTTACAGTCTACCCTTTGCTAACCTGAAATTTGTAAGCATGTTTTTGGTATTTAAAGACTCTAAATAGAATCAATATTGCCCTAAGTATAATGTAAAAAAAAATGCAGGCAATAAATGATTTAAAATAAAATACTTTTTGAGGGCACCTGGTGACCCAGTTGCTTAAGCCTACAAAAACTCTTTTTTTTTCTTTTTTAAGATTTTATTTATTTATTTGACAGAGAGAAACACAGCTAGAGAGGGAACACAAGCAGAGGGACTGAGAGCAGGAGAAGCAGGCTTCCCGAGCAGGGAGCCCGATGTGGGACTCGATCCTGGGTCTCCGGGATCATGACCTGAGCCGAAGGCAGTTGCTCAACCAAATGAGCCACCCAGGCGCCCCAAGCCTATGAGTCTTGATTTCAGCTTAAGTCATGATCTCAGAGTCTTGAGATAAAGTTTGCAGATACATGGGCTCCATACTTAAGATTCTCTCTCTTCCTCTCTGCCCCGCACTCGCATGCACGATCTCTCTCTCTCTAAAAGAAGAAAAGATGAAACAATTTTTCTTTTCACGTTACATAAAGTTCTGATGTTATTTAAATCAAATTAATTAATTAGTTTAAAGAGATACACAATTTAATAAGTAAACATTCAGGCAGAACTACACTAGAAAATAGTGAGATGATTATATCTAAACATGAACCAGGATAAAAGTAGCACTTACAAATGGGGATTTATGCAGTGTCTCATACTAATTACTTAAATGCTGTAAGCAGCATTATTGTAGATGATGTACTTTTTTTTTCTGATAGGTAAACAACTGTGGGTAAAGATACAAATATAATAAAGTGCCGTATCTCCTTGATTGAACCAGCAGGTATACTCCTAGAAAACTCAGTGTATATCACAATGACACATTTCTATGGAAAATGGAGTTAAACTCTAGACTTAGAAAATTTTAAAAATGTTTTTCTATCTACCTGGATGCCCTTCAGGATTTCCCAAAGCTGGGCAAAATATAAGACAACTTCTTTTTTTATAAGACAACTTCTTTTTTTTCCCCCCTTTTCTTTTCTTTTCCTTTTTTCTTTTTTCTTTTCTTTTCTTTCTTTCTTTTTTTTTTTTTTAAGATTTATCCACCATTTGAGAAAGAGACAGAGAGGGAGAGCAGGGGTGAGGGGCAATGCAGATGGAAAGATAATCTCAAATATACTCCCTGTTCAGCACAGAGCCTGACATAAGGTTTGATCTCCAGACCCTGAGATCAGGGCCTGAGCTGAAATCAAGAATCCAATGCTTAACCAACTGAGCCACAAGAAAGCTCTTGACTGTGTCACCTCTCTACCTCTGAATTCAGCTGCAGCTGCTGTAGAGCATTCCACAAGAGCCTTGCCTCACTTTAGGCCAACAGTGTCCTGGTCAGGAGCATTCCTCATGTCCTCACCTTCTGCCACGTGGCTTTTTCCTATGATGTGAGTGCCAGAAAAATCTTGTCCAGCCAGTAAGCATGTGCAACTGGGAAGTGCAGGGGTGTTTATAGCCTCTGAGTAAACTGCCAACCAATTGCAAATGGAAAACCTTGGACAGATTTTCCTGCTTCCCCCTTTGGGGAGACAATTCTGGAAGGTACTCTGAACACCTCTCATGAGGTCCTGCAGAAACAAGCTTTAGAGCACTTAGGTTTCATTAACTCCTGGGATACTTTAGAGGAAGAAAGAAATCTACTCAGAGTCCAGGGTTAAAGCAAGAGGCAATAATTAAAGCAAACCTCAGCTCCCACATCCATAGAACAGAGTGTTCAAAATCATGATTAGAATTTTATTGTAAGGGTGTAATTATAAGGGATCCGAAGGGTACAAAATGGGGTGCCACAACAGGTCTCTTTCATCAGGGATGAGAGGTGACAGGAAAGAAAGGGGCCCTTAGGACCTAGAATGGGGACATCTGGGTGAATGAATGAATCTGAGAGTCTTGAAACTCTATGTTCCCTTGAAACCTCTGAGCCAGCAAAAGTTCCCTGACACCAGCTGGACGTCAGCCTTTCTTTGTGAAGGAACCAGGCAATACATTAAGGCAAATTGCTGCAAAAGATGAAGGTGACCATCCTAAAATCTGTCCTAACATAGCCTTCATTGCCCATAAATCCAAAACTAAGATCAGAGCTTAGCATGCCCCAAGTGAGAAAGTGGAGTCCCTGTTCCAGGAGGAAATAGCTTACCCAACCATAAGAATTGCAGTCCTTGATTCAGTAAATATAAACAGAAAGTTGATTTTAAAGGAGTTGGACTTGGGGAGGGAGCAAAATATATGGCTACATAAATCCTGTAGTTATTTTCCAAATGCATAATTAAAATGTGTATACTTAGCAGTTAGTGAATATTCACACTGGTTTTCTGGCCTGTGGAGTTCAGCAGCCATTAGTAAAAAGGGCCAAGGGAAACTGTTGAAACAGCCCCTCAACCCCACCTTGCCATTAGAGTAAAACAGACATAATAACGCATCATTGAAAGAATTTTAAATGTCAGTGCTATTCTCAAGGACTTAAAGTTTGCAGAGTACAGTCCTTATCATATCCCCATTTAGTTCCCTCATTGGATCCCTGCAAAAACCAGAGGAACTGTAATCAGAAACAAGTAAGTATGAAAATCACCATACGCTTCATCATTTGTTGGCCCAAGTAGCAACTGCTATGCCAAATGGTATTTTTACTGTAGTGGAGACTTAATATACCCCTCTGAATCTCTCAAATGGGTTCTTCTCTACCTACCAAAAGCTGTTCAAACTTGCATGGAGATAACATATAAACATATTTGTTGTCATGTCCATGCCCTAGGTAAACCTTCTTGTTCTCTACCACAATGTAATACGCAGTGACCTTGATCATCTTGACATTCCTCAGAGCATCATGCTAGTCTACTATGATGATGCTCATTGAACCTTCTGGACAAAAAGTGACAAATGCATGGGGCGCCTGGGTGGCTCAGTTGGTCAAGCGACTGCCTTCGGCTCAGGTCATGATCCCACAGACCCGGGATCGAGTCCCACATCGGGCTTCCTGCTCGGCGGGAAGCCTGCTTCTCCCTCTCTCACTCCCCTTGCTTGTGTTCCCTCTCTGGCTGTGTTTCTCTCCGTCAAATAAATAAAATCTTAAAAAAAAAAGTGACAAATGCTCTAGTATCCGCAGACATACATGCCAGACACATATGTGCCACAAGTGGGAGAGATAACTTCCAAAAAGTTCAAGGACTTGTCACATCAGCAAAAATTTCAGGGATCTAAAAGCCTAAAGTATGAATGGGCACCCTTTCCATGTACTTTGCACTTTGAGCCTCTTTGGAATCAGAAGTAGCATATGCCAGGCCTGTGAATATTGCTTTGACCTAATTATTGAGTGGTTCATGAAGCTGTCAGTTGTGAGGGAAGCAGCCCACATCCTCAGGGTTCTGGGGCCGGGCCATGACTTCTGTAGCCAAGAATTGCTGTTCACATGCTTGATCACGGTGGTGAATGGACAACTTCAGCAGCCGTGATCTAATGAGGGCAAGGCAAACTGTGGACCCAGACTACTCAAAAATGAAAATCTGGGTCATCCCACTAAGCAAGAAACTTATATCAACTGAAGTGTCAGATAAGAGTAAGGGAAATCTAAAATGTGCAGTGGAAAGAAGATATTTTATGCATCAATTAAAGTCCCTGGACCACTAATAACACATTGGGCCAGCAATGAGATTGTAGTTTGTTTCACTGAACTTTGTTTGTTAAATCTCTTGTAAAGGTTGTAGCCAGCCACTACCCTGAAGACGCATGATAGATTGGGCTTTCTGTAAGCATGAACAGATCTGGGCAATGCAAGGGGTGGAATCTGTCAGATGCCTCTGTGCCCTGACTCACATCTCAGCAGACATGTGATTCCAGCCACACAACTGTCACTGGGCAGTTCCACAGAGACTTCAGTTAACTTCCTGCTGACAGTGCTGACACTGTTTCCCTTCAAGAATGTGCCACATTCTTCTAGTTTCCCCAACATCTAGGACACTGGCAGGAACTTGCTTTGCCTACATGCATTCCCTTCTAGGAAGCTGAGAAGTTAATGTTCCTGAGGGAAATCCTGAAATGGTGAGGAATGGGCACTGGTGGATAAATATCCCACCTTCCCTTCTTCAGCTAGATCACTCTGGAAAGCATTTGTAAGTTTCTCAGGTGATCCCAGTGAAAGTAAGGCCTTATCGCTCACAATGGTAACCTCAATAATGTGTCCTTAAGATGGCTTGTGTCCTTCCATGTCTCACTTTCCCTGTCCCTCATTTTGTAATCATAACCTAAGAAAACTCCCTGAAAATAAACTTGGTCACGGGAACGTATTTGGCAGAACATAGGAAGGAACACTAACTCTGACTTGCTAACTCCCAGTTTGACATGAAAGAAAGAAGTGTTTATTTATGCCCTCGTGATCTTGGCCAAAATATACCCAACTAATAAGCCTTTATGTAATATAACTAATATTCTAATATGACTCCCATTCTAAATATTTCTTTTTTTAAGATTTTATTTATTTGAGAGACAGACAGAACACTAGCAGGGGGAAGGTGGCAGGGAAGAGGGAGAGGGAGAAGCAGAGTCACTGCTGAGCAGGGAGCCCGATCCAGGGTTCAATCCAAAGACCCTGAGATCATGACCAGAGCTGAAGGCAGAGCCACCCAGGTGCCCCATAGTTATTTCTACCTTGGTATATCCTTTCAGTTTCAATTCCCGTATCTAACTCTTCTCTTCTGGCATTTTTTAGTTTAAATTCCAGAAAGAGTTTGATTGATTTAGCCCATTGTTTCATACCAGGTCTATCCATAATCTGGATATAGATGGACAGATCTTGTGGAGGAAGTCTATTATTGGGTGAATTAACTACTTCCAGCAGTGAAGGTTGGCATGTGGTGAGAAACACAAAGTTACTCCTTCCCTTAAGAGCTTGAATGAGGCAGTTTCCCTTAGAGGGAGCTGGGAAGTTGGTCAGTCTCAGGACTGACTCCAATGACATATTCCCCAAGGCTCCAAATCTTCCCCAAGCAGCTCTTACTCCCATCCCTTCATCTTCATTTCTGAACACCACAGCACCACCCCATATTTATTAAGTTTTGCTGGATACCACAAAAGGCTTCTACAATAGCTTCTATTCAACCAGCTTCATTCTATTTTCATTCAGTTTTCATGACTGTGCTATATTAAGTTTTCTGCTTTGATCATTCTCCTTTGTTTAAGTATCTACTGTAGACATTTCTTGCCTTTACACCGACTCTAAACCACTATATCTAACATTTAAAGACACCTATAAACTATCTTATTGGAATACAAGTTCCTTCCTTCCTCCTTCCTTCCTTCCTTCTTTCCTTCCTTCTTTCCTTCTTTCCTTCTCTCCTTCTCCCTTTCTCCCCTTCTCCCCTTCTCCCCTTCTCCCCTTCTCCCCTTCTCCCCTTCTCCCCTTCTCTCCTTCTCTCCTTCTCTCCTCTCTCTCTCTCTCTCTCTCTCTCTCTTTCTTTCTTTCTTTCTTTCCTTCTTTTTTGGAGAGAGTGTGCCAGCAGAAGGAAGGGTAGAGACAGAGGGAGAAAATCTCAAGCTGACTACCCAATGAGAACAGAGTCCCCCAAGGGCTCAATACCACAAGCCTGAGACATAGCATGCAGATCATGACCTGAGCCAAAACCATGAGTCAGTCATTTGCTTAACTGACTGTGCCACCCAGGTGTCTCTGGAATACAAGCTTCTTTAAGGGAAGGCTACATCTTCTGTTCTTTTGAAGAATGTCTCATCCAAGTCCTATGCAAACAAGAAGTTTTCACTAAATGTGTTGACTTTAGTTTAGCAGATACTTCTGAATCATTCTTCTATCATCTGCTTAAACACTTAAGGTATTCTCCAGTCTGAGAAAATGAATATTTTTGTAAATGAGAAATCAATCTAAGTGACATATAAAGGATGCATAAAAATTAAAAAAAAAAAAGACCAAGAGAGAATAAAATAGATTGTTTATTAACACATGATATGTCCAGGGAAAAGATAATCTCAGTTATGCTTGACATCTTGCCCAACTAAAAGACTAATGTACATTGTTACCTAATCAATTTAATTAATTCCTTTGTAATTAATCACCAACATTGACCAAAAAAAAAATCTATGGAAATTGTTCTGCATAAAAGTTACAACACAATATACCTGCAAAAAAGATCATTTAATTATATACCATTAACTGATTTTTACTTACTGTAATTTTTTAGTTGTAATATTTTAAATGTCCCTATTTTAATAATAAAGATTATAAAACAAATATCTTTCTTTATGTGTGATTAAAGGTGGCATTTTATTATAGTTCAGTACTGCTAAGGGCAAGATAATTTAGCCATTGACTTCCTGTAATAATGGTCTCCACAATTCTACTTGTCATCAGGTCAGGTAGGAAAACTTGCTCCCAGGAACCAATGAGGCTTTCAGTTACCCTTCAAACATTTTTGGGACCCTGATAGGTTCTGTTGAAGGCTATAGAATTCCTCCCTATGGGAAGAACAAAGTTTATCCATTATTGGCTTTAATTCTTGGAAGAGAGGGGGCCATGGACACCATAAAACTCATCCATCAACTCTTGGGAGGGGGCTTGGATTTCAAACATCTGCCTTAAGCGAGGTCTCCAAAGTTATATCATGCTCTTAGAGAACACAGCTGTGCATGTGCTCAGCCATAAGAGCTTCCATGGGTCAGATTCTGTGCTAAGTCCTGGGGAAACATAAATAAAATGTATTTCTTCTCCTAAGAAAATGTATGAAGGGGAATGGATAAACTAAAATGAGCAGAGTGTAATGTGATGTTCTAGATACTATGACAGCAGTACTCCAAGGAGACACCAAATAGTGTAATATTACAAGGTGGAATATGAAGTCAAACTGGCTGAGATTGAGTCTTGCCTTCGTCTTTTAAAACTAATCGGATTTTGTGCAAGTAATTTAAATGATTTTCCCCCAGTTCCTTTTTCAGTACATTGCAGGTGGTCATACATGTGATTCATAAGGGTCTTATGGCTTGATGTATGTAAACCGTTTAGAACAGTGTCTGGACCACAGTGTGGACTCAAGAAATTCAGATGATTAAACTAAGATTATAAATTATAATTATTATCCTCATTGGGGAAGAGTAGATTCAGCTGGAAAGGCCCCCGTAACTGAGGAAAAGAGAGGAAATGTCTAAGGTGGGGGAGGCAGGAAAGGGAGTGGAGTGACAAGCAACAAACTTAATGCACTCTTTCTGCTCCTGAGGAGCTCTGAGACTCTGGAGGTTTACTGGAACTCAATCTTCCAACATTCTTGGGAAGACTTAGTGTGATGTTTTCTCTATGAAGTATCCATCACTCTAATAAATATCTGCATTGAGTGTTTACGTGCAAGCAAAGTAAGTGACTTGCACAAGGTCACATGGAGGAGTGCCTGCAGAAAGACAAGGAAACTCCTCATTCTTGCATGGTTCCTTCTGGACACCAGATGGACTTCCAAATGAAAATTCATTTATTTGATTTACTCAATGAAGCACACATCCTTTGAAAATGACAAAAATTATCTTGGACAGGCATTAGAGTAGAATTTTTTTTCCCCTAAGGGCAAAGAGCCACTATTTGCAATATAATAAGAAAGTCATTGGAATTATTACCATGACATGATAGGAGACTACCAGCTATTTGCTGTTTACTTGAATCTCTCCAGTAATAAGGCGATTTGTTTTTTTAAAAAAAAATCCATGTCTCTTTAGTTATGTTAATAAATAAATTTATAGTTTTCATATAACATTAAACATTTTTTTTTTACCTAACAGTTCTAATACAGGCTCCAATTCCTGGGGTTCCATTTTTCAAATGTTTTCTTATCTAAACCAAGCTAAAAGTTTTAGGCACATATCTTGCTCCTTTATCTTAAATCTTTCTTTTGAGAATTGAGTGAGACAAGATATGTAAACCACCTATCATAATGCCTGATTTTATAGGAGCCTTATTAATAATAGTACCAATAGGGCATCAGGGTGGCTCAGTGGGTTAAAGCCTTTGCCTTCGGCTCAGGTCATGATCTCAGGGTCCTGGGATCGAGACCCACATCAGGCTCTCTGCTCAGCAGGGAACCTGCTTCCCCCTTTCTCTCTGCCTGCCTCTCTGCCTACCTGTGATCTCTCTGTCAAATAAATAAATAAAATCTTTAAAAAAATAATAGTACCAATAACTAACTAGTATTACTATTCCCATGATATATTTACTGTAGCAACAACAGATTTTTTAATACATGCACCAAAAATGTTTATAGATACAATGGATGGGCCAGACTTGACCCATGGATGGAAGACACAAGAGACATAATTTCAAGACCAGCATGGAAAACTCATTCCCTTAAAAATCCTCCTTTAATTTTTGCCTCATATTTTTGAAATTCCATCATTAGAATTTCAGGATTGATTGCATATTTAATATCGTGACTATCTATAGCTTCCTCTAGGTCTGCCACCTAAAAGCAGTACTGTAAGCTGTAACAGTCTTTCTCATCTGAACATGAAAAGCATCCAAAGTGATTCCAACAGGGTTGCAGGTACAAAAATCAAAGACATAGGGTGTCTAGTAAAATAAAATTTGGACATTCAGGGGCGCTTGAGTGGCTCAGTTGGTTAAGCGACTGCCTTCAGCTCAGGTCATGATCCCACAGACCCGAGATCGAGCCCCACATTGGGCTCCCTGCTCGGCGGGAAGCCTGCTTCTCCCTCTCACTCTTCCTGCTTGTGTTCCCTCTCTGGCTGTGTTTCTCTCTGTCAAATAAATACAATCTTTTAAAAAAAAATTGGGGCATTCAGACCACACTGACTCAGGGATGGGTTCATGTTATGTCTGTCCTCCACTCTGTTCCTCCATCCCTGGAGATCTCATTCACTTCAGTGTTGAACTAGCTGTCTACCAGCTAAGAATGCCAACTAGAATGATAAACTATCATTCTGAGTGGCTGGCTGCTCTGCATAACTGACTACAAGGTCTGTACACTTGGAATAGTCTCCCATTGGTCTCTCAGGGAGCATCAGTGTTTCCTTTATGGGTCCCATGACACACTGCCCATCTCTGCTATAGCATTAAGATGAATTATAATGGTCTCTTTACTGGTCTATCTTCTCCACTGGACTGGGAGTGCCTTGGAAATAAGAACTATGTCTCTTGTTCACTCATTCACTCATCAGCTGTGTGATTCATATTTGGATCTCAGAGAACAGAACTGTGCTTGGCCACAGAATGTGGCTGGTGAATGTTGAAGGAATGAATAAATAAATGTTGAAGTAAATAAATGAATGAATGACCAAAATGAAGTGGCTGCAACACTAAAGACAAACGTCTACTTTGCAAGGAGACCCAGGCTGGTCCTGGTTGCTGATAATCAGAAACTGTCATCAGAAGCAAATGTATAACTGTCTCTCTTCCGGAACACTCTGTAGCAGGGTTCAGGAAAAGGCAGTGTGATGAGAGTGAGATTAAGCAGTCTGATAACATCAGTGTCCAATCACCATTTCTCATGGAGGACTGAATGATGAATGTAGGCCTGTCAGGCATCTATCGAAATTCCTAGAGCACCTGTCTCCTGGCTTCCAGGGTAGCTCTTCTCTTGTATCTCTGAGCAGAAGTGAGGAAATGCATTTCAACCTTAGCTTTATCTCAGCAGCTCCAGAAGCTGGTTTTATTTTGTGGAATTTTCCATTAGAAGTTTGTTTCATTGTCCTTCCAGTAACCTCTTGAGTAGCTGGAACTGGACTGGAGTGCTGTTTTACCAGATCATTAACATGTCTATAGGTGGAATGGAGAGAAATATGCGTGGAGCTTTTAAAAAACATGTTTTGTAGGGCAGAGCAAGTATTTTCCATTTTCAAGCCAATATCAGAAAATGAACCTGAAGACCAAGAAATGGCAAAGGGGTCTGGTTCATACTCTCTTAGAGGCAAAAGCAAAGAAGAATCCTAACTTTTCCAAAAAGATTTTCATTTCTTTAAGCATCCCTGTTGATATCAAGAATAGGAGACAATCATAGACTATTAAAGGGGGTGGAAACTTGCTATCTAATTCACCTTTACAGATTACAGTTGTTGAAATTGAATCCTGAAGATTTTAAACGACCTGATTGAGATCATTCAACTACATGATTGTAGAACCTATAGTAGAATGAGGTTCATAGATTCCTCCCCTATTCTTTCCCTTTATTTGTTTTGTTTTGACCTATACCACATGGTAATCAAATATTTCTTATGTTCTGACTTGTATGGAACTTACAAATCTTTTCAATATTCAACAACATTCCTGAGTACTATGTGCAAGATACTATGTTGAACATCGATGGAGGATTCAAGGATGACTTAGACCCTCATTCTTCATGAAGTATATAATCTCCTCTCTAATAAGGTAATACGATAGTTTCAGAAATAGTCTGTAATGTAGAACCAATGAAAGGAAAGGTTTCTTGAGGACCTGGAAACTGATTCCACTATTGTGTGCTATAATAGAATCTCACTGTGCATTGCCAGCTATCATTTTAGTAACCATTATTATAGGTATCCAGGGAATCTCCTTTCTGGGTGCTTAGCAAAATGCACATTTCTTCATCAATCTCGCATTTTCCTTTCCTTAGAACTGTCATCCCATATTTCTTGAGGGGTCTCTGGCTTCACTCACCCAAATCCCAAATTAAATCCCTTGTGACTATCATTGCTAAGTGGAAGAAGCTGTCCTCACAGTAAATGGGATATCTTATATATGCATTCAGCAAGAATTTGAGTCATGGAGATAATTAAAGCTTAGGTCACAAGTTGGTAATTGGCCTGAAGGTATATTTTGTTTGACCTATCTAATGTGGATTCATATAGTGTTTAAAATTTGAACTAGTTGCCAACATGTAATTACTGGGAAATTGTGCTTACTGCTTTGGGTTTCCAGACTTCACAGAAAAACTAAAAATCCTGCTCACATGACGTCTATCTTTCCATATGGCAATGATTTCTAGTAGCCATCAGTTATTTAGACAGAGGATGTAGTTTCCAGCTTGCCAGAGAACCCATCCCATGATCCTGCTTCTGCAAAGCAGGATACCATTCATCACACACCCACCTCACCAGCTTAAGACAATATTTGGTTCTATAGGTACAAGGCTGATTACACCTGCTTTAGGTAATAAGGACAATACCTTCGATGAATTTAGAAGTCATTTAATTTTGTTTGCATTAGTTTACATTTGATCAGTATGCGATACCTACAATTTACTTTCTCATAAATTATAGGTCTCTCAAGTTCCCAAAAATGTGTGAGGTAGTTATAGTTATACCCATTCCTCAGCTGTAGGCATCACATCTTGGATATATAGAAAAATTTGCCTAAGGCTATGCAGGTGTACTCAACTTACCCAGCACTAGGCTCTTGACTGGACTTCTCCATTCAACAACCATGGTGAGGAATGCCAAAACCCTAGGAGCAAGAAATAAGTGCACACTCATCTCTTGGTTACCCTATTACCATACTGCTGTTGAAGCAGGTCCCAATAATATACAATAACAATAATTTCAGCTACACTGAAATACCAATATTATCCTTTAGCTTTAATTCAGAATAAACTGAATTTTCTAGGTGAACAATATTTTTCATTGCAAGAATTTGCATTTTAAATTAAAATCTACCATAAGTGTTAGAGCTATAAGAAACTGTGTATGACGTAGTCTACTTCCTTTGTTTTATGGATTATAAGACTAAAATTCAAAGAAAAGAGTGGCTTATCCATGGTCATATAGACAGCGCCAGATTTGGTATGGGAACACAAGACTTTCAGTCCTAAAAACATTCTTCTTTCTCTTTACTGTGTTATATTCTTTGAGAAGCACTTAATGTAAGAGATAAAAAAAAATTAAAATGATTCTTACCTACCCTTAAAGAGTCTAACACCTCTCTATGGAGCTACAAAGTAAAACTCATCCAAGAAACCAACACAGGGCTGTATTTTGTCCTACATATTATATAAAAGATATATATTATACTACGGGCAATACTAGAAAAAGTTTTTACTAAAATCCATGCAGATTCAGCTGCATAGAGTTTTCACCTTCTTTTTCTCTCTCTCTTGTTTTGAAGGTTGTAATTAGAGCATAAGGGATTATGAAATATAGTTGGGGAGAAAAGGAAGGAAATTGAAGAGCAGAGCAAACAACATTATGGATACTAAAGCAAGCGCAGGGAGAGAAGGGAAGTGTTTCCAGTTGACGACAGCCATCTAAGCCGCCAGGTGGAATATGACCACAGGAATCTAGGTACAATTTTGCCTCAACATCAGGAGATATAACATGAGTTACAACAAACATTCACCTGTAAGAGAGATCCCTCACTGTGGGCAGTGGGGCTTGGCATAAAACTTAACTGAGTTAGGGAATCATATTTATGTTTTTCACTCTGATATATAGGAATGTCAGGCTGAGGAGGCCCATTATAGTAAGAGGGACAGAGTTGGGTGATGTGTTCTGTGGCTCTCGGTGCTATGATATGGTAGCAGAGCCTATGCCCTTTGGATAGCTTATAAGGTGAAAGAAGGATGTTATCCAAGATTCCAGCAAAGGTCTGTCTCAAGGATACAGCAGTTTACCAGGGCTTTATCTGAGCAGTCAGGGACTTGTTTTTACACTCTAGTCTGGTAGGATACAAAAGTGCTAAGTAGGGAGACCAAGGCAGAAGGCAGGTCATGCAAACCATTTGAACAGAAATGAGGAAGTCACAGCTGAGGAGGTATAAAAAGCTGAAAGTCAATGCACAAAGACCATTTATTAGGAGTTATTAATCAGGTTCCAGAATCTCATCCTATAACCATCAGCTAAGATCAAATTCTATGAGCTGATGGGTGTAGACAGGTAATGTACCTCCAGCTCTGGTCATGATCACCTCACAACCTGAGCTAGTCTGGAAATGACATCAGTGGCTGTCCCTGCAAGAGCCTGGGGACACCAGGCCTGGCAAATAGGCATGCTAATGATTTCATATGCGGTTCTATGAATTAGAAAAAAATAAAATTTTCAAATCAGTGAAATGTTTATTGTACACATTATAATAAATCCAAAGGGAGTGCAAATCTAAACTAAGCGCTATCTCATATGTTTCTCTCTTAACAAGAGGATATACATTTAAATAATTTAATTTTTTTTCATTTATGTGACACGTCTGCCACTGATGTTACATTCTTATTTCTGAAAGCATTAGCAAATTACACGGGAACATTAAGCATTTCAACTACTATTCTTCGTGTTTTAAAAAACAACTCCATACAGTTGTGGAAGAAAGAACACTCTTTTTTTTAAAAAATCACTTTATCAGCATTGGGGTTTTGCATTATAATTTGAAAGCATTCGGAATAAGAATAGCGAATGAGAGCGCGCACACTTAAATTTTGAATGAGATCTCTGCTCTTTGGAAGCAAGCACACAGAAACTAATTGATCTTCCAGCTTCCCTGTGCTTGATTCCACATGTTGAAAAATGCAGTGGCCCATGCTATCTGTAAGTTTGAAATATATAAGAAGATCATTTGATTTTAGTTTTGCTCTGGGACTCCTCTCTTCCCACAAGACACTGAGAAAGAAACACATCTCAATCATCTATGAAGGATTATCTACTTTCAGTGGGTACGTGACAAATCTTAAAGAGATAGGGCAAGACCAGCTTGCTTCCCATATATTAATAAAAACAACAACCATCCTTGATATCCACATAGTCTTTATAGTTTACATGGTGTTTTCATATCCAGTAGCTCATTTCATTGCCACAAAATCCCTGTGAGGTCAGTAGGGCAGGAATGAGCATCACTATTTTATAGCTGCATTGACTGAGACACAAAGAGGTAACAAAACATGCACGAAATTGCACTGCTGGCACACACACACAGAGGTACAACTAGAATCAAGAGCTTTGGAATGCTTTGTGTGTGTGTCCCGCGCATGCACGAATTCCCCTTTATCCCTCAGATCCCAACAGGAAATGAGAGGGAAAGAATTTGTTTGTTTCTGCTACCCCAGAAAAAGCTTTTGATCCAAGATTCCTTCCTTTGCCTTCTAAAAAAAGTGGGCCAGCTCAACCAGAGGAAAGTTAAAGCCAAAGACAGCTTTTTGCTTAGGCTGAAGTGAATTCTGGGCAAAAGAGAACTAGGAGAGGGGCAGTGAAGAGGAAGGAGGGTGGGGGCCAGTAGGAAAGTATTGAGCAGCTATGGAAGAATTAAGGGGAGACATGATGGAGAATATACTTGATTTTTTTTTCCCTTCAGAGTGAGCCCTTGTAGTGCAGCTTTTCTTTCTTAGATGAAAGTCCCTGAGCATCAATTCAATCCATTTCAACATGTATTTATTGAATACGAACCATGTGTTCAGTCATGAACATGGCACCATGGGGGACATAAAAAAAGAACATATTACACAGTCCCCACAATATAAAAGAGCATGCAATCTTGCAGAGAGGAGGGGAGATGATGGAAATATATATGAAGAAGTTGGAGGAAAATCTAAATATGATGTAAAAGAAAGAGTTATCTGAAGCCTCCAAATGTATGGGACAAACCAGGACTTGCTGGCGAATCAGAGAAGGAGAGATTGGTATTCGCAGAATTTTTAAGGAAAGGCTTGGTGAAGAAAATGGAACCGAAATAAAGTATGGGCTCAGAGTCAAAACTGGCAAGTCATACTATGACTGGGTCCAGCTTCCCCATGCCCTCACCCCTCACCCCAGGCCAGAATCCTCTACAAAGTTTTGGACAGCCAGGCATCTAGCTTCGACTTGAACAGTTCCAGACACAGAGATTCTTGCTTCTAGGAGAAACATTGGAGTGTGTCTTAAGACTGTCTCATAAACTTACTCTTAGAAAACACCTCCCTATTTTTGGCTGAATTCGAATCCTTCTCTCTCTCATTCTTGGGTGTGGGCTGTGCTCTCTGGTTCTGGAGCCACATGGAAAGGCCCTAGTTTGTCTTCCACGGAAGAAACTTTCAAGCATTTGAAGATCCCCAAGACTCCTCCTTTTCCAACCTGAACATCTCAAGTTGTTCTGCCAGCTGTTAATTCAGAATCTTTGAGGTTGGTTGGAGAAGCGGAGGACTGAGAGACGTGGTCTTTCTTTAGTCAGCTGGCAGCCACTTCCCTGGGATAGAGCTCTGGAAGAGGCCAGGTAATAGTGAGGAATATTCTGAGGGTCCAGGGAGTGGACAGATATCTCTCAATTTTAGTTTGCTACTTTCATAGGATCCAGTTGCTGGATTTGCCCCTGCCCACCTTTTCTGTGATTCTTATATTCTCTTTTGATAGGCTAATCAGAGGTCGAGAGTGTCGACCTGAATAAACAACTCTTGGACACAATGCTTACAGCAGAATCTGGAATATATCCTTCCATTTTGAAGGCACAGAAGCACCTTTAATATTGAATCTATACTTCTGCAGACATAAGCCTTTGATTCTTGATACACAGAGCAATATTCAGCACTCATGCCAGATGCAACTTGTCCAGGATCATTGCACACAGAGCAAGGTTGATGCCAAGCCTGGTAACTAGAAAGATCTGAAGACATCACTTGATTCCACTCTTCTCCTTTATTTATAGATATGGAGAGTAATATATCCAGTGTTCTATCCTAGAAACTGTAGAGAATATGCTTCATGTAGGTTTATCAATCCCCGTCAAATATCTCTAATGCTTCCTAAAGTTAGGCTCCATTTTTTTAGACTGCAGTGATCAGAGTATTTTGTCCGATAAAGCCCCCTAGAGAGCCATTCAGAGGCCTCTGATATTCCAGCCAGGAAGCCATTATATGTGCCTGGTTAGATGAGGGGCTTCTGGTAGTATTTTTCAAATTGCTTTTAGGAACTCGTTATTGATTCACTACCAGCACTGATTCAGCAGGATGGAAGGTACGGTTACACAAAGTCTCACACTGTGAGAAGGACTTGGTTGAGTCCAAATATCAGGGTGACTGGACCCCTGATTGGTTTTATCCTCACTTGAACTTGGTTAACCAAACATTATCTCTTTCCTCACGTCAGATACTACAGAGAGCACAACACCAACTCTGAAGTATTCCCAAAACAAATCAAAACAAAATCCAGTCAAAGTTTTGTATCTAACTTTCAGCACACAGGAACTATAAGGAGTACAGAAACTAAGGCAGTGACACTAGAAACAGACAAATCGAGAACGTGAAACATTCTGGCCGAATTTCTTCAACAAGTCAATCTGTATGTTAATAACAGGGAAACATAAATTTAAAAAAAAGAGGGATACTAGGTAGTCCTGGACTGAAAGAAATTTAAAAGATATTTATGAATATAATAATCAAATAAAACAAGGGGTCTTGCTCTCATTCGGACTGAACAAGCCAACTATAAAATAATTATATTTTAGATAGATGGAACATTTAAAATATAAGCTGGATTTTATTTTTATTTTTTTATTTTTTTAAAAGATTTTATTTATTTATTTGACAAAGAGAGAGATCACAAGTAGGCAGAGAGGCAGGCAGAGAGAGAGGAGGAAACAGGGTCCCTACTGAGGAGAGAGCCTGATGTGGGGCTCGATCCCAGACCCTGAGATCATGACCTGAGCCGAAGGCAGAGGCTTTAACCCACTGAGCCACCCAGGTGCCCATAAGCTGGATTTTAAATGGTGCTTAGGAGTCATTGTTAATATTGTTAGGTATACTAATATTTTGATTATGTAAAAACAATATTACCTTTGAAATGCAAACTATAGCATTTGGGGAAAAAATAAAGTCTGGCATTTGATTCAAATTGTTCTAACAAAAAATAAATAAAGGTAGAAGGATGGGAAGGACAAATGAAACAAAATGGTGACCCTTGGGCACCTGGGTGGCTCAGTGGGTTAAAGCCTCTGCCTTCAGCTCAGGTCATGATCCCAGGGTCCTGGGATCGAGGCCCGCATAGGACTCTTTGCTCAGCAGGAAGCCTGCTCCCTCCTCACTCTCTGCCTACCTCTCTGCCTATGGTGATCTCTCTCTGTCAAGTAAACAAATAAAATCTTTAAAAAAAAATGGTGACCCTTATTGAAGCTGGAGCACTGCATGCTCTGCTTCTTTTGTAACTATAGGTATTTTAAAAATGAAACTCAAAAAAAATGAGAGTGGCAAACAGGAGACTTAAGACTGAACATCACATTGTTTAGACCACTGACACTTAGCAAAGTGATTGATCAGTGACATTAAAACATTCAGAGGGCATTTAGAGTGACCAGTGATGATGGTTGTTTGGCTTATGGGATAGAATGAGAATTTGTTTTGATTACAAGCTGAGAACATTGAAAATTCATTTATTAGAAGGCGTGTTGATTTTTTTCTGAGAGGAGGAATTCTAGTTGTGATTATAGAGATGCTTTCGTTCCTAGTCCCACCTCTCGCCTGGAATAGCTTAGTCTTAATCTCTCCTAACAAAGAGATGTTATCATTCAATCGCACCAGTTTAGGAATGAGAATTTAAAGTTAAAAAAAAAAGCGCAAAATGAACAAGAGGAGAAGAACAGGAAATGAGAACACTATCCTAAAACCACTTGTTGTTTGTGGCCTCATTTTGTGCTTGGGAATCCCACCATAGAGTGTCAGATGTAAGAGGGACAAAGCATTGAAATGGAGATGAGCACAGGGACATCCTAATGGCCATAGCAAATTGGCTCTAGTTGTCCAGCCTTACTCCAACTGATGCGAATTTGAACTTTCTTTCTTTCTTTCTTTCTTTCTTTCTTTCTTTCTTTCTTTCTTTCTTTCTTTCTTTCTTTCTTTCTTCTTCCTTCTTTCCTTCCTTCCTTCCTTCCTTCTTTCTTTTCTTTTCTTTTCTTTTCTGCTCACCAGATGATCACATCTCACAGGCATAGCCAGTCCTAATCAACTGCCTTTTGCTGGCTGCTCATTTGGCTGGGGGCTGTTGGAAAAATGGGCTGTCAGCCACACGGCATAAATTGCTTCTCTCTCCTTGTCAATGGTTTGCGATACCTGTCTACTTTATGGGCAAGCAGGAAATTCTCTACCCACTAGGTGATAGTGTTCACAGAAATCTCCCTTTTTTTCATCTAAGAAAATAGGTTAAGGGGGTCATTTTTTTCTGTGAGCGGAAAAGTCAAGAGTGGGTCATGTTGACACGAAAATCCATCAAACACAATCATAGCATCACTTACTGGCTTCTTGGTCATGCTATAGGTTAGGCTGAAACTTTGCCCACACCAGCTGACCAGTCTTAATATTCAACTATTGTAAAGCCAAGGGAAGAACATTCTTCACTCAGTCACTTATTTATAAGAACTCTTCAAGTACCAGGAACAGTGCTAGGTGCTGGCGACTTGACTGTGGGAAGGCTAAACATGGCTTTAACTACCAAAGAACCAATAATCTAGGAAAGGGCAGAGTTTAAAATACACACACACACACACACACACACACACACAAGAATGATGTTTGATGTTAGACGAGAAGATGAGGGAAGACCTCTTTGAGAGAAGACTTTTCACATTGAGATCTAAAGGATAAGGATAGGTAGTTAAATGGAGAAGAGGTAGGGTGGTGGAGAAGCCATTTATTAGGATAGAGGAGTAAGAGGAATAGGTCCACTCCCTAGAAGAGTGTCAGGCATGCCCCAAATATTATTAAATTGTTTTATTAAAATAGCTAAAGAGTTATAAGTTTTTGTTTGTTTTTTAAAAATGGAATTTGTAGATTAAATATAAAATATGAAAATACCCAGAATTTTAAACTTTAGCTGGAATTGGTTTGATCTGATTTTTCATACAGATTCACAGATTAACAGTGACTTACCATAACTTCTCCTTCCACTGATTTCTTGTAGCTCATGCTTCCTTTTCCGCTCACTGTGTGCTTGGCTCATGTTACACATAATTCTGTGAGGACGTTAAGATGACCTTCTGTTCACTCATGTTGAGTGTGTGTGTGTGTGTGTGTGTGTGTGTGTGTGTATGTGCACATGCATGCATGCATATGTTTCCTAATAATGCCATGAAGACATCAATTAGAACAAAAGTTGGTGTAATAATAATCTAGAACATCTAAATAATAGTGGTGGAAATGAGATAGAGGCTTATTTTTTTCTCACATAAAAGAATTCTAAAGATAGACAATCCAAGGCTGGGATGACAGCTTCAAAGAAGCCAGGGACAAGAATCCTTCCACCAATTGGTTCTCAATTCTTTATCATGTGTCTTCCATCCTCAAAGCCAACACGTGGTAGAGCTGGCTACTACAGCTCCAGCCATCTTGACAGAGTTTGAGCAGCAGAAGGAGGAAGGCAAAGGGTGCATCAACCGGTTGAGTCAGCTGGTCTAGTCCCCTTATAGAAAGAATCCTCAGAAGACCTACCAAAGGACTCCATACACCTCACTAGCCATTGTTACCAGTGCTGGTGGCTAGGAAAGAGAGGCTTGCTGATTATTTATTTACTTATTTATTTATTCTTTTATTTTTCTGAGTGCACTGCTGCTCTAGGTAAGCAGGAATTTTGTTACTCAGAATAGAAGGGAGAGCGATTGTTCTGTAGGAAAGAGGCAGACTCTATCACAGTGGCTCTCATTTGATGGGCACTTACCACACACTGCACACTGTCCCAGACAATTTAATAATGTTCTCTTTATTTAATTGCACAGCATTCTTGTAAAGCAACTTTCATTATCCCCATTCTGCAGATATTACAACCCAAGATTTTTAGAGGCACCGTGCAGACACAAGTTAGTCAAGTAAAACGGGGCTGCTGGCAAATATTGTTGGAGACTTTCACACGAAAATGTTTCTTTATGTTTTTTTATACAGCTCTGTCCAAGCCCTCTGTAATCTACAAAATCCAAAATTCCAGTGAGAGGAATCCTGCACTGCTTGTGGCTTCCTCCCACCCTCCCCCCCACTCCTCTGAGATCTGCACCTGGCTTGTAAGATGTGGTAAAATGCATATTTACTCTGCAGGTGTCTGTTTAAAGCCAGGACAGGGGGTATGGGGGTGACTCAGTCAGTGGAGAATCTGCCTTTGGCTCAGATCATGATCCAAGAGTCCTGAGATTGAGCCCTACAGCAGGCTCCCTGCTTCTTCCTCTCCTCGCCAATCCCCTGGCTCCTTCTCACTCCCTCTCTGTCTCGAATAAATAAATAAAATCTTTAAATAAATAAATAAATGAAGCCAGAGCAGAGTGGAGCAGACCATCCTCTCCCGTAGATAACTCTACCAGCCTTCTTACCACTTAGGGCCAGCATCCCCCTGTCAAGCCCTTCTGCAGGGAAGTCTCAGACGGGCCAGACAAATTTGTGCTTCTGCATTACCTGCCAGAGGGCTGGCTGCTTCCTGATGTTCCCTCCGTCCAAGCAGAGGCAACTCTGTTAGAAACAAAAGGTAGTCCCTCTTGCTCCCACAGTGTCAGAGGGCAAATATGGAGAATGTGGATGGTGGGAATAAAACGGAGCCTAACTTATAGGCAACATTTTAAATTGTGCCTAACACAGATAAGACTTCCTAAATCCAACAGCCCTACAGAGAAATATACACTAACAATGCAAAACAGATTCCACATGACTTCATATCCTGGTATTTCTCATTAAAGAGACAGTCTTATGGATCTAGGCTACTTTCACTTTTTTTTTTTTCCACAAAAATGCTTGAACAACTTTAGCTACTAATAAGAAGAAGTGAAGTGTATTTACTCAGGATAATATTTGTTCAGTCCTTGCATGTTACTGGGCAGAGGAAAAAGAAAAAACTACAAATGCAAGGATGTATACAGATGGCTTCTGTCATCAAACACTCTCCCAGTGATACAGACAAAAACATTGGATCGAGTGTCAGGAAGAAAAGCAAAATCAGAAAACCCTGACAGTGTGAGATTAGGAGGATCTTCAGTCTGTGTGAAAACATTTTTCTATGGACTACGTGACTCTTTTCAATCTCTTCAAGAGTGGCAGTTATAAAGAGAGTTCATCTGAATCTTGGAACACTGAAAAAATAAAATAAAATAAATCATAATTCTATCAATAGACCAAAAAAAAGAGAGCGTTCATAGGGATAAAATTAGCAAGGGTCCTTTTGTTCTCTCTTCCTGTTGCATACCATCCCCTTCCGCTGTGGCATGCCTAATGCGAGCTGGTAAGGGGATAACATTTATTATCCACGTCCTAGGATGGTTGTCAAATCTTAAATGAGATAGACCATATAAAGGGCATAGTATAGATGTATTACTCTTTTAAAAATCAGTGTTTTGTAAAAAAAAAATTTAAAAAACAATTCCTGCAAAGGAAGGCTAATACTGTATTGACTCTACTAAGGTTCTCAAACCATGCCTTCTTGGACCCTGCATTTTTGTGAGAAGGAACCATAGGAATAGTTGGGGGGCAGGTGGGGTAGAGGAATGGGGTCATGTTATGCACACAGATTTCTCTTTAAAAGACATTTTGGAAAAAAATAGAAAAACAAAAACCCAAAACTATGGTCAACAAATCTATCATTTTAATGTAAGCTTTATGAATGTAGCCCTGTACATGTTTCCGTCACCTTGGACTCTAGTGCCCAGATCTGTGCTTCTAACAAAGTAGGGGACCCAGGATATACATGTCAAAAGAAAGACTAAAAAGGAGCCCTAGGTGACAGCTCTGGGAGAGCTCTTTAATTTCTTCTAGTGTAAAAAAAAATTTTTTAATGAATTTTTAAAAACCTGATCTACCCATTTCACTACATTTTCACGCCTTTTATTTTGTATTTATTTTTATTTTTTTCACTTTTGTGTCTTTTAGAACAAACGATCTATTTATTTATTTCCTAGTTCTTTTTTTTTCTTTTTAAAGATTTTATTTATTTGACAGAGAGAAGCACAGTTACAGAGGGAACACAAGCAGGGGGAGTGAGAGAGGGAGAAGCAGGCTTCCCGCCGAGCAGGAAGCCCGATGTGGGGCTCGATCCCGGGTCTCCGGGATCATGACCTGAGCCGAAGGCAGTCGCTCAACCAACTGAGCCACCCAGGCGCCCCATTATTTCTAATTCTTAATCAAATATTTGATGAAATACTGTAATATCCCACCCCTAGGCACTGGGAATTTAAAGATCATGCTGTTTCTGTCTACAAATTGCTCAGAGTCAAAAAGAAAAGGCACAAATATCACCATCAATAGAAGCAACAGGCTATGATGAAGAGCGAACACTGACTAAAGAAGGAGACATTGAATTCACCTGAAGGTGCTCAGAAAAGGCTTCCCAAAAGAGAGAACACTCAATCTAGGTTATAAAGGATAAGGAGAATTTCCCCATTCAGTATGTCCTCAAGGCAAATTATTTAATCCATCGTGAAAATAAATCCGTGGCTTAGTGATGTGCTTTATAATAAGGTTTGTCATATGTAAAAGATAACAGGAAGTGTGATGGAGACAACTGTGCCAAACGCCTAGAATTCTGCGATGATGCACGCACCTGCTGGTGGTGTTTGAGCCTTGCCGGCAAGGTATGGCTAGAAAGCAGTGGGCTGATTGTAATAATCACCATGATCCAGGCAGACATTATTTCCTTAAAGCAAACAATGATTGCCTGAGATGTGCTGAGCTCTGTGGATGTGGGAGATGAACAAAGATCTATTAAATCATCCTGGCTGCTCCCCCTGGAGGCCACATTCAGATCAGATTGGGTCATGCTATCTGCCTCTGCCCTAGACCCAATATAGTCAACCCAGGGAGAGAGGGAGAGATGTGACCAGGAAGGCTGTGATTCGTTTCCTCAGAGTTTTGCATAGAAAACTCCCTACACCTAGATCAGCAGGATTCTATTTCTCTCTTAGTTCTGAAGTAACTGTCGCCCAATTTATTTTAAACAAAAAAATACTCGGGTAAAAATATAAAAACACGTGCATCTTTAAATTGTGACTTTCTGAGACTATTTGCTTCTCAGTAAGGGAGTTTCAGTATGGAATTTCCTTTTAATAAACTGC
Organism: Spilogale gracilis; assembly: GCA_004023965.1. Taxonomy (NCBI): domain Eukaryota; kingdom Metazoa; phylum Chordata; class Mammalia; order Carnivora; family Mephitidae; genus Spilogale; species Spilogale gracilis. Next base: position 454,786 of record PITA01000020.1, read on the forward strand.
AGAAGTGTTTATAAATACTATGCAAAAATTTTGCTCATGTGATCATTCTTGTATTGTCTTACTTAGTTTTCTTGCCTTGTCTTACTATTCACAATCTTCTGTGCCTTTACCACCTGCCCAAGTAACCACTCTTGCCATCCTAAATCATCCATTCTAGTCTTGGAAGAAAATTTAACTCTTGCAAAGGTTGGGAGGAACCTCTTCACTCTTTTCACTTATGGTTCCTTCATGGACTTTCTAAGATTCTTTGTCATGTTTCTAGCAAAACAAGACAATACACACACACACACACACATACATACATACACACACACCATCTAATTTACTTGCAGAGTGGCCTGAGTTGGATTTGTTCTCTTACTGGTTTCCAAGACTCAGCGATGGTCCAAGTTAATTCAAGTTTCTGGTCAGAGTGATTTTATTCCTTTGATGTTTAGAGGAAGGCACAGCTGACCTGGCACCACCAGGAAGTAGAATAATATGCTGAAGCCAAGCCTCCCATTCCCAAAGAAAAGTAATTATATAGCGGCCACTGCCCCAAAACAAGGCAGAATCATCCAGAATTTGGGTAAACTGGGTTTGACCTAGCTATATTTTTCTTCTCTTCCCAACATCTCCCACACAATTATCATGGTTTCTGCAGGTAAACTGAGGTCTTGTCTAATATAAAACTACATACAGTACATCAATAACAGAGGCTGCATGGAGAAGCTAAAAGACCTAGCTAGTTTCCCTGTTAAAACCTAAGAAGTCCTCTCTATGAAAACAAATTGGGGACCATTCTTCAGTCACTCGTTCAACAAATGTTAGTGACTACTTTCTGTATTCACTAAAAAGTGTCTTCCTGACTTTCATCATTCCCTTTTCTACTGGTTCGCCACATTGTGGCTTTCCCATCAGCAACCAGAGGGCCCCTTCAGAGGAGAAATTGCAAAGAGACACCTATTGGATTATCTGACTCAGAGATGAGATTTGTTTCACTCACTTAAATTTCTTTCAATCGAATCTGTATCTAAAACACTAGACTTGGACCATTTCACATGAACAATAACAAAAATATCTGTGTTTTCAGGTTCCACTGAAAAACTAAAACCTCCAGAAATGACGGGCATGTCTCCCTATGGCAGTGGTGGTTACAACCCCCACCGATGGCCTCTACGAGGTGGATCCTTTGCTTCCCATCTGCCACAGTGGCTGGCATCACCCTCAAAACACTGCCTGAGACATTTGAGTTTATGATACTTGGTCATTTCATCCAAGAAACTCCTCCTGCCTGTGAGGAAAAGGTAGGAAGTCTAGGGAAACCAGAAGGAATAAAGGAACTGAAAGAAAAAACTCAAGGGAGATAGGTGACCAGGGAGAAACCAGGATCAAACTTCACCCTATTCATTATTGTATAAAGTTTATCACCTCCAACAAGCACGAAGCAAGGAGATGTCTTTTCCTCAAAGACTTCACCTGGAGATCTAATAACAGCCATTTGGGACCAGGGAAGAATCAATTCCATCATCTCACTATCACACAAATCATTGGAGGCAGTAATAGTTTTCCCAAGATGCATGATCCAGGCAAAGTTGTGATAAAGGTCAAATTTGACTTGAGCCAGTGGTGGACAGAACTTCCCAATTTCCTGGTGATCACAGCCTTGTGGAATCCCTTCCCTTGGAGTGTGAGAGAGAACTGTGACTTGCTCCTAACAAAGAGAGCATGGACAAAGGGTGGGTACATCATTCCTGTGATTGCATTATGATACATAAGCCTCGGTCTTGGCAAATTAGAACTAACAAAACTCCTTGTGAGCTTGACAAAGTAAACCATCACATCGGAGGAGCCCATGTGGCAAAAAACTGTTGTTGGCCTCTGGTGTCTGAGAATAGTCTCCAAGCAAAGCCATCAAAACTTAAGGCCTGCAGTCCTATAGTCACAAGGAAATAATGTGAACAACAGCGTGAATGAACAAGGAAGTGAATTCTTCCCCGGTTGAGCCTCCAGATAAGAACAGCCTGGCTGATACCCTGCTTCCAGGCTTGTCAGAGCATAAACAGGATTCAGTTAAGTTTTTCCCAGATTTCTGACTCACAGCTGTTCCCAGACTTACTAAGTGAGATAATAAATATGTGTTTATTACCACTAAGTTTATGGTAGTTTTATCATACAGCATCAGAAAATGAATACAGTGCCTTCTGTCTCCCATTTACTTTATCTTTTGCTGTGGCTTCTCTTGCTTCTGTCCAATGTCTACATGAATTACTCATTTTCCTAGCAACCTGTCCCTTACAATGTCACCACACAATGTATTCTTCAATATACTTTATTGTTTGCAGTGTTTGCCTCAACCCTCCCCCCTTTCCATTTAATCTCTACATGCTTATACATATACCAAAATGCGCCTGTCCTCACTTTTTTGTGCAGTAGTTTTTATTGCTTCTGTAACAAATTACCACACATTTACTGGCTTAAAACAGCATAATTTATTACTGTATAGTTCTATAGGTAAGAAATACAAAATGGGTCTCACTGGGCTAAAACTAAGGTTTTGTCAGGGCTATATTCCTTTCCAGGGACTTTAGGGGAGGATCCACTGCCCTGCCTTTTCCAGCTTCTATGGGGCATCCACGTTTCTTGGCTTATGACCCCAGTCCTTCTGCATTAATGGCCTGGGTCCTCCTCACATTGCTATCTCTCTTCTGTCTCCTTCTTCCAATTATAAGGGCCATTGTGATTTCATTGAGCCCACTTGGGGAATTCAGGATAAGCTCTTTATCTCAAAGTCAGCTGATGAGCAATCATAATTCTATCTGAAACTTTTCTTTCCCTTTGTCAGGTAGCCATGTAAGATCTGGGGTTTAAGATGTGAACATTATTGTGGGGTGGGCCTATTTTTCTGCCCACCACACTTTGTGAAAACTGTACATTTTGAAAAAACAATCTGTAGGACTTATTGAAGCCCTAGTGCTGATAATTGATTGTGGGTTAACCTTCCCAGGGGTATTTATGCCTTAATGGGACCTCTCCAAAATACCCAGAACTTAATATCTAAAGAATGTCTTCTACAGAGGGAATCTTTTGGCCCTGGGGCAAGTCTGTGAGAGATATATTTTAAGCAAGGGGGAATTTAATGGTTCACAAATCACATCATAAAAATGACTGCTTACCCTGCCTTCTTATAAAAATATTTCACATTGAGGTCTTCATAATCCTCACCAGTATTAATGTACTATCATAGTCTAAAGAGGTTAGTGGTGGACTCTAGTGGTGAGGTAGTTAGATGAGAAACCAGAGACTATACTGCCGTGGGGAGGGAAGAAAAGTTGTGAACCAATCAGCTGTTGTAACACCCAAGGGGCAGTCAAATTCAGGGGCTCGGTTTTGTGACTCCCCAGCAAATATAAATTATCCCAATGGGAGTTCCAAATTTTCCAATAAATCTCCAAATGAAATTAATTTTAATGGCTTTCATTAGCCTTAATTATATTGTTACTATTATTTTATATGCTCCTTTTGTGAGGTTAATGAGAAAATACTTCTAGAGAAACCAACAGGCAAATGAGGGATATGATAGGTCCAAAATATTTGGAAATGAATTATGTGACTTTTTACGTATATTTCTGAGATTAAAATTAGGGCAATCGTCTATTATAAATGATTGTGACATGTACGCATATTCTGAGATAGGGCCAAGGACCACAGATTCTGATTTTTTCTCTTCAAAATGTTCTTTCTCAATAGACACAGAGTCAAGAAACACACACACACACACACACACACACACACACACACACACACACACTGTATGTTTTACATTAAATTTTTTTTCTGTGTTTCCCTGGCCTTCTAATTTATAGTTCTGAGAATTTTCCTGTAGGTCACTGTTTCAACTCATTCATTTCTTTTTTTCCTTTCTTTTTCTTTCTTTCTTTTTCTTTTTTCTTTCTTTCTTTTTTTTTTTTTAATTTGGCCATGGTTGTCAAGAGGAAATTAATCTTTTGCAGCCAAATGAAATTTGGGCTTCCCAGCACTAGCCACTAATGAAAAATGCATTAATGGCAAGCATCAGAAAAACCCCTGGCTCTCAGTACCAGAGGGTACATTTAAATAATTCTATGAATATAGATCAATAAAACTAATTTACTTATAGCCTTTGTGTGCAGTATTCAAATCTGAATAAAAGTCATTTGTATTACAATGTTTTGTATTAATTTGAGGTATCTATTGTTTTGCATATTAAATTAATCTTGCTCTTTAGACAAAACTTCATAGATGATATTAAAATACAAGGCCTGGGATTTGATATTTGTAATGGTGTGATTTCATAATTCAGGCTGGTTTGCCTGGATGTCATTTGAAAGGCTAGAGAGGTCCCAGAGGGCCAGCTCTCAGAAGCTGGGGTTAAGCTGGAGAGAGAGCAGAGGCCTTTAATATTCAAGCATGTAGCATACCCACAGTGGTGCCCCAAGGCCCACTGGGAGTGTGGGGTTTGGAATGGGAGCCTGCAGAGTAGGGATGTGGGAACTGCGTTCATAAGCACTTAAGTGTTCAGAGCATGAACGGACAGCTACAGAATATGAATATCTTGATGCCAGTGCTGGGACCAAGACATTACTTCCTATTTCAGTGAAGATCATTATTTATCACCATCAAGTTTTTATTTACTCAATGCTTTCACTTTACTAAGTGTATAGACACAAAGAGGAAATGACCCAAAATGAGATTCTAGAAGCTTAAAATGGACACAGGCCAATCACTAGGCAAGTAGGATTCAATGATATTGGTAAATACTGCACCAGGAATAAGTACTTGGTGCCCTGAGACCCCCTTAATATCCCTAGAAGCCCGGTGTTTTTCTGGACTTATTTGGCTACAGAATCCTTTAAACACACACACACATATACACACACAGACACACACACACACACACACACCACATCTTTTCACATCCCTTTAAACTCTGTTCATACATAATTATGGATATGAAGCAATGACACAGTTATCCAAGAGACAGCAAAAAGGATTAGACATTCAACGCAACCCTGTCTCCTGTAAGAATAAGAAAGCCAAATCTGACCCCTGCGGCACTACCTACCCAGACTTCTCCTTGCTCTACACCTTCCGAGTCTTCCCGGTCCTTGAGCCAAATCCTGCAGAGGCTTCCTTGAATGGTAGTTGTGCCATGGATGGGAGCTCAAAATAAACAAATAAGAACTTCCTGAGGACTGGTGGTCACAATACTTTCAGTTATTTTTGCTTGAAATAGTGTAGGGATTGTTATTAGTCAGCTAATTTAGCTATGCATCATCTTCTACAAGAATACAACTATTTCAATGCCTCTCAATTTTAGTTATAAGGAGAACTGGAAATGAAAAAGTTTTGTAAAATGGAGTTCACAACACATTTAAAGCATTATTATTATTATTATTATTATTATTATTGCCAAGAAAACATCAAGAGAAGAAAGGGCTTCTCTCAGCCCAGTGTTCTAGGATTCTTGGGGCAGTGGAGAAGAGAAGAAGCTGGTACCTCCATGCCTCCTTCACCTCCACATCCTGGAGATTAGTCAAGGCTCTCTAGAGAACTGCATTAGAAGAGGCAAGAGCAAGCGTCTGCACTGTCTCTTCTTAGTGGTATGAGAAATCACACTACAGCTTCTCAGAGCCTCAATTTGCTTTTCTGTGATATGAGGAAATTAGTGATTGCCAGGCTTACCTCACAGAATTATCAAGAGGACTAAAATTAGAAATGAGAAAATGTATGTGCAAGAGAACTGTTTTGTGTCCTAGCATATAGTCTTATTCTGGGGAATGTTTCATGGGCACTTGAGAAAAACGTGTATTCTGCTTCTATTGGTTAGAGTGTTCTATGAACATCTGATGGTTCTTGATTTATAGTTTTGTTTGAGCCTTCTGTTTTCTTATTAAGCTAATGTTTAGTTCCATCTGCCATTCAAAGTGAGATGTCCAACTATTAGTGAAGTCCCCAATCATTACTGTTAAAATTGTTTCTCCTTTGGATTCTGTCAATTTTTGCTTCATATACTTTGGGGATCTGTTGTTAGGTATGAATGTGCTTATTATAGTTCTAACTCCCTAATAGATTGACACTTTCATCATTATGAGTTGTCTGTCCTTATCTTTAGTAACTTTTTTGTTTCAAAGCCTATTTTGTCTGATGTTCAGCTATTCTTTTACTTCCAACGGTTTTTGTATCTTTGAATGTAAAGTATGTTTCCTATAGACAGCACAAAATAGGACCTTGTGTTTTTTAGGCATCTGATAATCTTATCTTTTGATTGGATTGTTTAATCCGTTCACATGTAATGGACTAGATACAGTTGGATGTAAGTCTGCCAGGTGACTTACTGGTTTCTACAAAGCCCATGTTTTTGTTTTTTGTCTCTTATGTTCTTCCTTTGCCTCTTTATTTTGCATTAATTAAATATTTTCTAATATATCATCCTAATTCCCTTAATGATTTTTTAAACTATTTTTTTATGTCACCCTATACTTTCTCATAGACAGCAATTACCTGGTTTTGTGGGGGGGGGGGTTTCAATCCATTCTGATGATCTCTTTTAATTGCAGAGTTTAAGCCATTCACATCTAATGTAATCAGGAATACAGTTGTTTTTCTGTTTTCCTAATTTCTATTTTTCAGTTTGTTTTCTATTTTCTAATCTGTTTTTTGTTCCTTTTCCTCTGTTCTATCTTCTTTGAAAAAATTGGGTATATTATGGGAATTTTTCTCTCCAGTATTGGCTTTTTGCTTAAACCTCTTTCATTTCTTCTTATGGTTGTTCTAGGGTTTATAACATATAGTTGTAGCTTATCAAATTATGTTATACAACTTTGTGTATATTGTAAGAACCTTATAATAGTATATTTTAATTTGCCCTCTTCCAGTCCTTAAATTTTATAGATCTTACTCTGATGTGAATTATAAACCTCCAAATTCATTGTTATTTTTAGTTTACATAGTCAGTTATCTTTTGAAGTGATAGAGATGAGTTGAAATGCCTTCTATATTTATTCACATGTTAACATGTCCAGTGCTATTTATTTCTTTGTATAGATGTGAGTTGCATCTGACATTATTTCCCTTCTGCTTAAAGAAGTTTTTTTAACCTCTCTTGAGGTACAAATTAATTGATGATGGGTTCCATTTTCTTTTATTTGTCTTACAAAATCTTCATTTTTCTACCTTTAGTGAAAGATATTTTTACTCAGTAGAGAATTCAGAACTGATTTTTTTGTGCCAGTATCATACTGTCTTGATGACTACAGCTTTGTGATTTAGCTTAAAATCCAGAATTATGATGTCTCCAGTTTTGTTTCTCTTTTTCAAAATTGTTTTGGCTGTTTGGAGTCTTTTGTGGTTTCATACAAATTTTAGGATTGTTTTTTCTAGGTCTGTGGTGGTATATATATGCTGGTGGTACACACACACACACACACTAGAATATTATTCAGTCATCAAAAAGAATAAAACCTTGCCATTTGCAATGATATGCACAGAGCTAGAGTGTATTAAACTAAGTGAAATAGTCAGAGAAAAACAAATACCATATGACCTTGCTTGTATGTGGAATTAAAGAAAGAAAATAGATGAGCATATGGGAAGGGGGAAAAGAAAAAAAAAAGGAGAGAGGAATACAAGCCATAAGTGACTCTCAATGAACAAACTGAGGGTTGATGGAGGGGAGGTTGGTGGGGGATGGGCTAGATGAGTGGAGGGAATTAAAGAGGACCTTTGTTGTGATGTGCACTGGGTGTTATACATAAGTGATGAATCACTGGATTCTACTCCAAAAACCAATAATGTGCTGTATAGTTACTAACAAAATTTAGATGAAAAAAAAATAAAAATAAATTGATTTTTTAAAAAAATCTTACAATTCCTAAAAATCAAACCTCCTTTTCTTCTGGCTTGCATTATTTCTTACAAGAGGTTGGCTATCATTCCTATCACTGTTATTCTGTCCATTTTGTACACATGTATCTTTCTTCCTCTGGTTACTTTTAATATTATTTTGATATTTAAATCATTCTATTTTTCTCTTTATCATTTGTTTTTAACCATTTACATGTTTGATGTGAACTGAGGTAAGTCAGAGAGGGAGATGAAGCATGAGAGATTTTGGATTCTGAGAAACAAACTAAGGGTTTTGGAATGGAAGGGGTGGGGGGATGTGTGAGCCTGGTGGTGGGTATTAAGGAGGGCATGTATTGCATGGGACACTGGATGTGGTGCATAAGCAATGAATCTTGGAACACTAAAAAAATAAAATAAATTATTTTTTAAAAAAGAATTTTTAAAAGTTAATATCATATGAGTTTTGCCAAGGTTTTAGATGTGTGAGTTTATAGTTTTCATCAAATTTGTAAAAGTTCTGGCCATTATTTTTTCACATATTTTTCTGTCCCCTCTCTCTTCTGCTGTTAGGAATCCACTCGTACCTATTTTGAATCATCTGGTATTGTCACACAGTTACTGGGCTCTGTTCTTTTTATCTTTTTTGTTTCTTTTCCTCTCTGGGCTTCATGTTCGTTTCTTTCACTATGCATTTACCTCCACTAACATTTCCTTCTACAATGGCTCCTATGATGTTAATCTATTTCATTTAATGTATTTTTAATTTCCAATTTTTTTTTACCTCTAGGGTTTTCATTTTGACCATTCTTGTACATTTCCATTTTCTTCCTATCATGGTCATATTTCACTTTACTTCTTTAACAGATGAAGTATATTTATGATATTTAGTATCTTTTACTGCTTACTCTCATTATTTCTTTTTTCAGAACCTGTTTCTATTGATTGATTATCTTTTTGTAGGATCATATTGTCCTGCTTGTATTCATGCCTTGTCATTCTTGTTTGGATGCCAGACATTGTGAATTTTATGTTGTAAGTGCTGAATTTTGTTGTTGTTTCTGTTCCTTTAAATAGTTTAAGGTGTTGTCCTAGAAGGCAGTTAAATTATTATTAGTTTGATCCTTTTGAGTCTTACTTTTACACTTTGTTAAGGCAGGCCAAGGACATTCTTTAGTTTAGAGCTAATTTATTCCCACTAACAAGGCAATACCTTTGTGAGTACTCTGCCAAATGATCCATGTTTTATGAGGTCTTCCCACTCTGGCTTTTAAAAATACAAGCTATTCCCTACTCTCTGTGTGCTCTAAGAATTGCTCAGCATACTATTTGCCCATGGTTCTTTGGCTGTACAGAATAGTTTTAGGTTTTTTTCTTGTGTGTCCACCAATTACTACTCAATCAATGACTCAAAGAGACCCCTCTGCAGATTTCTGGGACTCTCCCTGTAAAATTCTTTCTTCTCTGATACTCTAGTTCCAAAAGTTCTAGCCACTTGAGCTTCCCTGCAAGAATACCAGGTTCTATTTGGATTCTTCTACTCTATCCTATGCCCTAGAAACTCCAGGTAGTAAGGTGGGGCAACATAGGGCTTCTGTTGTTTATTTCTCATATATCAGGGATCATAGTCCTGCACTGTCTATTTTCCAATGACTAAAAAACTTGTTTCATATATTTTTTCTAGTTTTCTGCTTTTTTAAGCTGTAAAGGTAAATATGTTCTGTATTGCTATACCATAGCTAGATGTGAAACTCCATATTGTTATTTCTGATATCTACCTTAGACAAAGTAATTCACCTCTATGAGCCTTGGCTTCCTCTTTTATAAATTGGGAATAATATTTTATAGGATTATTATAAATAATATATAGCTATGAGATAAATAATCATGTATTTCTCTTTCTTTGATAATCAAAAGATACAGTACTCCTCTGTACTTATCCAAATCACTTCCCATTCTGGCAAGAGTCAATAAAACATATTTTTTCCTTCCTTAACAATGGCCCTGCCAAGCCTAGCTTAAAAGGGATCTCTCCTTTCTCTTAAATATTTCAGCAATTACTGTCTGTACAATTTGTTCAGTAATTAATCATAGATTCCCTCTAATAACATAACTCCTATTATTTAGAAATGCTATTTAAATCCTTTATTGTTGGATATTATCTAATGTTTATAAGTATCTCTACACAGTAAGACATAAGCTTCTATGAGGACAGGTGACTCATCATAAATGTATTAATATTCCCTATAGCTCCTGAATCAGTGCATAGAACATAGTAGGAGTAAAATTATTAATTTAGTTTTAATAATATGTGGTCAAGGAAGCTATTTATTCCCTAATTCCCTCCCTCCACCTTTAACTTTTCCCTGTATCATTTTTAAGGAATTAAAATTTCATCCTAAAAAAAATCATGCTAGTAATATGAAATTTACACATAGCTCATGGGAAAGACTCTCCCCCCCTTTAAAGTACCATAAATGATCAACTTCTGATCTTTTCTCTCTGAGCCCCATTCTTTGGCATTCTTCACAGAAAATAATGGATAATGTGAAGACCATAGAACACAGGAGAAGAATATATGAGAACACATGTGCCACTTAAAGGACCTATCGGTTCTCATGAATGAAGAGTCATGTCCAGTTTAACTCTGTACCCTGCATGGAGCATGGGGTCTGGCATTTCCATTCATACAATATGAGACTCTTAAATCAAGAGGTCAAGCATCAGGTAGATAAACAACTATGTTTGCAATTTCTTGGCTGTGGTCAAAGCTAAATCATGTGCTCAGTGTGAATTGTAGGATTTATTGTGCCAAATTCTATTAATATTAAAGAGAGCTTATTTTTCCTTCCCAAAAAGCCATCATTATCCCATAAGCTCAAAATCCTAATGATAAGCCAAACACATCAGAAGTCATCCACAACATTCTTTGGAGGAGCAACTGGTATCTGATTTTGCTTTCCTTATCTTATGACCATGCATCATTTTCCCTTTGAACTGGAAATTTCCAAGGAGAAATGACATTTTAATGAATGATGGTGTGAATTTGGAAACCTATTTAATCTCAGTAACTTCCTCCAAAATTGGATGTTTGCTGGTCACATGATGGCTGGTGACTGAAAACTCCTGCATGCTTGCTCAAATCTGAAATACCCCTGCATTCTCATGGCCCTGGTACAAAATCCAGGTGCATATGATCATAATCTGATGACAATTATATAGGAGATTAATGGAGTTTAAGGAATCAAAATCCATTGTTCTAAACTTTAGGGCTGGTTCAATTCTCTTCCTCTAATGTAAATAAAAGTGAAAGAGATATTCTTTCCGATATCTGGAAACTGAGGTGTTACGTGGAAAAGAACTTCGAGTACCATGAATCATCAGCAGAATGAGCATGAAAACAGGAAACGTTTATTCCTGTCTCATTGTCTCACCAGATCTACATAACCTTTTGCTAAGGGAAACTATGAAGTGCACTAAATATCTAATTTCACCTGGTTAGTCAAGAATGTCCCTTTCTTCTGCCTCAGATACTCAAGACCACATGGCTTTTCCCCTTTTTGTCCATGACTTTGTATCTAAATGAGGGAAAGTTTTGGGTGCCTGGGTGGCTCCATCAGTTAAGCATCTGCCTTTGGCTCAGATCATGATCCTAGGGTCCTGAGATCAAGTCCCACATTGGGCTCCCTGCTTACTGGGGACTCTGCTTCTCCCTCTGCCCCTCCCCTACCCATGCTCTCTCTTTATCTCTCTTCCTCTTTCAAAAATAAATAAATAAAATTTTTAAATCAAGGAAGGTCTTTAAAAAGTAATTAATTCACCCATTATTCATCTTTCCTCCTTACCCCTTCTTTAACATGGACAAGACTTCACCAAATGATCTGAGCTAGAATGGAGTTCTTTTAACATTCCATATAAACATTTAGGGGCACAAAGACTTTCTCCTAGTTTATAACCCCAAGTCACTACAGCCACTGCCCACTCCCACCTCTCCTCAGGGTGATCCAACAAGGGTGTTCCATGGACATTAGCAACCAGAGTTCTCTTTCAGGAGGCACAGGAAAAGCAAGCAGAAATGGTTCATTTCACACCAGCACAGCCTGGAGGGAGCCTGCTATTTCCCATTTTTCACTCAAAGTAGTAGTCTTTATAATAAAGCCTCTCCTGATGTCCTCCTCCATGTCTTCGTTTGCATGATGGCTCCTTTGTCCTTTCCTTGACCTGTACTCTGGGATAAATGACCACAGACTAGGATAGCTGCTTCCTGTGTGAGTTAATCTGCTTCACAGGGGAAAGAGGAGAAGGCAGAGCTGTGTCTGTTTGAATCCTCCCCTACCTTCATTTTTCACTAACATTGAACCCCTAGCTGCCTCTGGCTTCCCAAGGGTAAGCCCTGCTCTCCCTCCGTGATTGGTACCCAATCCAGCCTCCCTTCCCTGGCCCTTCAGCTCCCCATTAACACACAGAGCCCCTCATGTTTCAGGAAGTTAGTGAGAGCAGTTGGAGAGGTGAATTGTGCCTCCTGACAAGTATGCAAAGCATTCCGTGATATACTGGATCTGGAAGCCCCTATTATGGGAGATTTACTAGTCTGTTCTAAGGTTGCACTCCAGGTTGAAATTGGCTGACAAGGTCTTAGCTTGGGTAGGATTTATTCCCCCACATTAAATTATTTTTTTTAATTAGTTCAATGCCCCGGTCATTTCTAAACCAAAGAAATGTGAAATAAATAAGTTTCTGAAGTAAAAAGGAAACAGACCATAGTTTGAGTAAGTTGTTCCATTTATGCAAAAACATCTGCAGCCCCCTAGTCCTCAAGCCCTACTATACATCGGCGTAACCAGGAGCCACCAAACCTAGATTGTCACAAATTAATTCTTATTGCTACCGGTCTTCTTGGTCTCTGCTTGCCTTTCCACACTCCCACCTCTCTTTTAGGCGAGCATGAAATGCATGTAAAATCTTGGGCAGGAAGGCAGAAACTGAGCCTTTTCATTCTATCTGAAATCCTTTCCACATCCTTGGTTTAGTGAGTAGATGAGCGTGGGAGAGGTCGGTGGAGGGTGTCTGTGCCTGGCAGATTGTGGGAAGGAGGTATTATTGCCCGCATACATGCACACACAGACATCCACAAACCCCAGATGGTAACTAGATGAGGAAAAGGAGCCAACAACACCATGAGTTATTTTGGGAACAAAACTAGGAATCTGCATATGGCTAGATTTTTCATTCCTAAATGTTGCTCTTGCATGTGACAAGCTCCTTGGTGAGGTGGAAACCAGTCCATTGATCAATTAAAATCAATTTCCTAGCATCTAATGCTCTGGAGATAGAAAGAAGAAGGTGCCCCAGAAAAGACCATCACGCCCCCCCCAACCCTCTTCCCAGGATAGATATGCAAGAACCCGTAATGGCAGAGAATAGCTAAAAATCAAGAAAAATAGCTGGAAGGTAGCAGTTTCAGGCTTTGGTGGCTGATTGGCTGGGTTGATTATGGGATATTGTTGGGGGTAAAAACTCGTGTGTTTGATCTGCAGGGCACCAAGCTTTGCTAAGGTGCCACATTTACCAGCTGCACCTTGAACCGCGCTGGTCATCAGATTCACAATCTCACTGCTGTTCAGTGAGGGAGTGTGGAGAGCATCAGTGGCAAAACACAGAAATTCTTTATGACTCCTGTGACCACTGCACAACTCCAAACACAATACTGTGTAAGGAATAATTTATTAATATCTTTATGCACACATATTATTATCCATGAGTGAAATATATAGGAAGACTACCACTTATCTCTTTTTCTCCCCCTTCATCTTCCCAATCCATCAGCAAACATCCTTGATGGTCACTTTGGAAGGTGTGCTGTGAGTTCCAGGAGTCATCTTACTTTTTAATAGCAATATTTGTCTGAAATGCAATGGGAAACTTTTTTCCGTACCATTGTTTGAAAGACTTGCTGCTTCCATGACTTGGGAACAGACTTGCAAACTAAGAACTAGGTTTTTTTCCTCTTTAGCAAGAGAGAGAATACCGCTGAAATAATGTGCCAAAATCTGTGCCAGGAACCAGGCACATAAAAGTGATGAAGACATAGTCACTGATCCCAAAGAGCTCACAGTCTAGAGATGAAGACAGGCACATAAATAATAATTACAAGGCAATGTATTAAGTGGTTTACCAGATGCACACATTTGATGCTATAGGAGCACAGGGGAGTGGGTCATGAATCAGAGTAGGGGGTACAGTAATGGTTCCTGCCCGGTTCTATAACCTCGGAATGAGGTTTAACTGAGTGTTTGCATAATAAACTCTCACTGACCTGTAAAACTTAGGGATGACATGGCATGCATAAAACTTTGCATATTATTTACAACAGTGTCATAGCATGCATCTATTGCTTTATCTAGCATTTGTATCCTTTTGTTTTAAGAGCAGTACCTCCTTTGGACGGGAAATATTGATTCCCTACTCTTCGAACGTGTGATTCTACTAAGTGTAGTCTATCAGAACACTGTACTTACTAAGTCCCATGGTTCCTCAGGTTGAAACCATGGGAAGTTAATCAGTCCCTCTTGAGCGGAAGGACTTTAAATGCAAGCCAATGGATATGTTTCCAACTTTTGGAAAAAGTCAATCTAAGGGAATGGAGCAGGAGATGAGAAAGGAGATAAGAGAAAGAAGCTAAGACTCTGGTTACCTCTGAGGGCCCACTGCTCCCTGCACTCCCTGCTGTTTGATGTTGGAGCTGAAACACTACATTTTTTGCCTTAATTTAAATAGATTGAGTTTGCCTTTTGTATTCAGCAATAATTTAGATGACCAAGGGAGTCAATGGTAGAATTTCTCCAGAATCTATTAAGACTTGATATTGTTATCAAACCACTAATCTACAAGTGAAACCTCTTTCTGCAGACTTCGGTTACCTGGTATTATGTCTTAAGTTCCAGGGTGCTCCAGAATTCATGGCATGAGCTCCGTCTGTGCCCGCAGTTAGGACATCTCTACTCCAGGCTGTATGAAGTTACAACAGATCACAACCAAGTCCTGGATTAAGAATGCTTTAGAATTCAATAGGAATTATTGGGAATGTATAGTCTCATGAATTGTAAGCACACACTCTCTTCTGAAATGTGAACCAGAGACTGAGGGTCTACTCCAAATATGTGACTCTACTGTAGAAATGGAACTTTCTCTATAGCAATGACAGTAGACAACTAATGCTGAGGCAACTAATTGGAAGCATGTTGGGAAGTTGAAGCTGGTCGTATTCACCAGAGGTTTATGCGAAACCACCTAGGAATAAGCTCATCATTCACTCTCCCCAACTGGCTCCTCTTACAGTATTCTTCATTTTAGGTCATAGTGCCACAATATTCCCAGTCACACAAACTAAGAAATGAGGACTTTGTCACAAGTGGAGTTTACTTCCTCAGCCCTGGTATCTGACTACTCAGCATCCCCATTAATTTTATCCCTCAAAAACTGCTTCTGTCCATCTTTACTATGAATTCCCTGGTTTAAACACACATTGTATTTTATAAAGTTGACTTCAACATCCTTTTAAATGATCTACCTTTCTCCATTTTTTTGTCCTTCTCTGCCCAATCTTTCTCATAGCTCTCAGAGTGATTTGTCTGAAATGCAGATACGATCCTCACGCTTTCCTGTTGATAATTATGCAGAAGAGCCCTATCACCTTAGGAGATCTAGTAGTGAGTTACCCAGTTCTCTCTTAGAATGGTTGGTCCCTGGTCTGCTTCTGCCTACCTTTCTGCCTCCATACCCTGCCACTCTCTGCCTCTCAGTTTCTACTCCAACTGTGCTGGTCTTCTACAATTCCCTTCTCATGTTATTCTTTCTCCTTGAACATTCCTTGTTCAGGCTAGGGCTGAGATATTCAGAGGCCATAGGCACAGAAAAAATTAGGATGCCCTCTATAAAATTAAGAATTTAGTAATATTAAAATATAAAAGGTGTTAATGTTGTGCTGATTTCACTTTAATGACTCCTCCCTCTCCCCGATTATATCAAATATCCAAGAGAGTTTCATAACATCTGAGATATATTATAGTCTGGATCACATGGTAGAATAGGGGCTCCTGATGGGTTTTCAAACACTGAGTAGATGGGACTTCTCAAGTCACAGCGTGCATGCCTTGCCCTTTCTCTTAGTAATAGACCCTCATGTCTTCCGCTGGTAATAACTTTCAACTCACTTGGGAAAGGAGGGTAGAAGCAGCTTATGTGTGGAGGCTTCCTGATAATGCCATCGCCTGCCTAGTAGGATAGCTTGATTTTTTTCCCCCAAGCAATTACTTAAATGGTGTTTTGGCCTCTTTTCTCTGAAGCCGGACATAACCTTTATTGACATTGTGGCTGCTGCCACATCTGTTACAGTGACAGAGGGAAGGAGCTGGCCCGGGCCTTATGATGGATTTGGTGTTGTCAAACCTTCAGCACAATTTGTCATGAGCAAAAGGAAGCCTGTTGCTGGTGGAAGGTTCCCCAACCCCTGAAATATGGTGTGGGGGAAGGGCTGTGCCCCTCTTCCTACCATCAAAGTCCTCATGTCTCCTATGAAGTGAACCAGAGAGAGATTCAGACTCCATTTCTGAAAAAGAGAGTATCTCACTTTTACCAGCTGTTGAGTACAGAAACTGGAAACAGCTCACAATATATTGAGAAGACAATGTCTCCTGTAGCTGTGCTGAAGCTCTATAAATCTATCTCCCAGGGACAAATAAACACAAGAGGAAAATGAGGAAGAAAGTCCCTGGGCAAGACCTCCTGCATAGAGGGAGCCGTGAATGGAGGTCCATGTCAGGCCGTGGACATTGCATGGGGGGATTTGCAAGTTCATTGTGTATTGTGTGGAATGAGCTCCGTCTGTGCCCGCAGTTAGGACATCTCTACTCCAGTGCAGAGTACTTTATGACTTGGCAATCTTAACCAGAGTTGGCATTCAAAGGAGAGAGGCTGTAGATACAGACCATACTGAACTGAGGTCCTCTGGAGGTAATAAAACACTGAGGAGATGCTATCTCATGGATTTGGAGCATGTCATTCCCTTGAAAGTCAAGGAGACAGCTGATTTAAAGTTTCCAGCTAGGTCACAGAAAAGTCAGTGGCGGCTGCTTCAAGCTGAGTTCAGAGTTTGAATATTTATGGTGTCAATCTGAAATCCAGATAACCACAACTAATATAAATCCATTAACTCTCTCTCCATGAGAAAAGCTTTTTGGCTGTTAATGTCTTGATTGCTAGGTTACTGCAGGACTGGTGTGTGGATTTCTTGCTTTGGGGCTTTCTTTTTCTTTCTCTTTTCTGTCTCCATCTCTCCCTCCTTCCCTCTTTCTGTGCATCTCTCTCTCCACACCACCCCTCCCTCATGACTATGGACAGTTGTGCCAAACTGTTGTGAGCTGCTGAGGAAACTCCCCAGGAAAATCAGGCTGGGGCAGCAACGCTGGGAATGTCTGGCTCCTCAGCACCTATTGCTGAAATGTTATATTTTTGACAATCCCTGTGAGAATCCACCATGCTGGACTATTCAGACTTTCACCATTTACATAGAGAATGTATATTATCCAGGTCGCCAGGTTATTGCACCGGAAGTCCCTTGGCTTCTTTGTTCCCTCTGTAAATAGTGTTTTTGCCCATTAAATAGCAAACATATCTTCTTTGTTCTCAACCACCCTAGAAGGCAGTAAGTGGGTATGTCCCAATAATAATATCATTATTATTATAAATAAATAAATAATAACACGGCCCTGTATACATCATGTGACCCTCTCACATAAATGATCTTTTTGGAGCTTTACAACAGGCATGTGAGGTAGAGATTATTATACCCCTATTTTGGCATAAGAGACTACTGTTTAGCTGTCAACTGAGGGCCACATAGTCCCATCAGGGATTTGAGGTGCCTATCCAGAACAACACTTCAATGCTGCTGATGGCTGAGGGTCTTCACTCACAGAAGTCCCCCAAGTGACCTTGTTGGGACACCTTGACAAAGAGAACAAAGCAGGAACTGGAAAAAGCAAAGTGCTACAAGGAAATAAAATCTATTCTGGTACATGCCAGGGGGATGGAGAACCCTGCGCAGGACACGTTCGAGTTGTTAACATTCCTCACCCCACATTCTTTACTTTATAAATACTATTGTGATCTTGGAGACGGTGAAATTCCACAATTCCTCAATTCCTTATTATCACCACTATAACATATTGACTCTGTGTTGGATACTTGAATGTGAATGGCAACAGAAGGGCACCCTCACATCAGGAAAATTATAACTATAGACAAAATTATACAGGCCTACTCAAAACTTCTAAATAATGGATAAATCATGAAAATGTTATAAGATCAAACAATTAAACACACTCACAAACATCTTGACATATGGCATGCAAAGTCCCTTAAAAGCACTGGTTCTCAAGCTTTGGCTTGGAACAGCAATTTTCAGCATCCTGTGCATGACGATCACACCCTGGGCACTTTTTAAAATACAGATTTCTGGGCTCCAACCCCAGACTTTATGATTGAACTTACTTGGAGCAAAGCCTCGGCAGCAGAATTTTTAAAAATGCCCCAGATGATTTTAATATGATGATTTAATATCCAGGATTAAGCAGAACCAAGTTTAGAGATTCTGATCTGGTGGGTTCAGGCCCCTCAAGCTCCTCAAAAGGCTTTTGTGTGAGCTACTAAGTAATACTTCCATGGCACATATTTACCAGACAATGTTTGATGTGCTTCACATATGTTAACTCATTTATTCCTCATAATAATCCTATGAGAAAAGTACTTCTATTATTCTCATCATACAGACAAGAAAACTGAGATACAAAAGCATAAGTTCACTTCACCCGAATCACAGAGCTGGTTAGTAGCAAAACAAGGATTCAAACTCAGGCTACCAGAACCGGCTCCAAGTCATTACAACATAGCATTCCATGGAGTCAGGGCACCCCCCGCTCATTTAGATATTTTAATTTCAGAACCTGTTAAAGAACATTGAGGGACTCTGTCTCTTGAGTCTGTATATTTCCATTTGGGGGGATATTTTTATGGATTTGGATGCAAAGGGATCGGTGAAAAGTATTAGAATAG